>CM057831.1:82000281-82390281 GCA_030068075.1 Paguma larvata
ATCTCAAAGTAAGAATAACAACAACGTAGAGTGAGGCCCCTACTGACCTGCAGTGGACATAAAGAGTAATCATTTGCTGTTCAAAGACCTAGAGGACTTGGGGATTGCTTGTTATTGTAGCTTAACCTAGTTCATCCTGATTCATACAAAAGCTGCCCGCTAGGGGGCAGCAGTTCTATTTTGTTCCCTTATTCCAATAGAAGATGAACTAGCTACAGATAGCCCGGCCAGAAACACCTAAACATTTCTGCAACACTGGCCATATTTGACTTATCACATCAATAAACAACCTAAATCTGGTCTTAGTAGAATATATATATATTCTGCATATATATAATATATATATATGCAATGCTTACTTTGTGTCACTATTTAAGATGCTTTATAAGTATTGACTGGTTTAGTCCTCACGGGAACTCTGTAAAGAAGTATTTTTATCTTCATTTTACAGAAGGGAAAACTAAGCATGGAGAGATTAAATACCTTGCTCAAGGTGACATTGTTTTTTTTTTTAATTTAAAATAGTTTATTTTCAAATTGGTTTACATAAAACACCCAGTGTTCATCCCAACATGTGCCCTTTTTTAATGCCCATCACCCCCTCTCCCCCCCATCTCCCTCACCCTCAGTTTGTTCTTAGTCTTTGAGAGTCTCTTATGTTTTATCTCCCTCCCTCTCTGTGTCTTTTTTTTTCTTTCCCCTCTTCCCCTCCCCCTGGTTTTTGCTTAGTCTCACCAAGACCACCTATTCGTGGAAACATATGGTATCTGTCTTTTTCTGACTGACTTATTTCACTTAACATAATACCCTCCAGTTCCATCCATGTTGCTACGCATGGCCAGATTTCATTTTTTCTCATTGCCACATAGTAGTCCATTGTATATATGTACCACATCTTCTTTATCCACTCGTCAGTTGATGGGCACTTAGTTTCTTTCCATGTTTTGGCTATTGTCGAAAGTGCTGCTATGAACATTGGGGTACACGTGCTCCTATGCATCAGCATTCCTGTGTCTCTTGGGTAGATTCCTAGCAGTGCTATTGCTAGATCATAGGGTAGCTCTATTTTCATTTTTTTGAGGAACTTCCACACCGTTTTCCAGAGTGGCTGCACCAGTTTGCATTCCCACCAACAATGTAGGAGGGTGCCTACTTCTCCACATCCTCGCCAGCATCTATAGTTTCCTGATTTGTTTATTTTAGCCACTCTGACAGGTGTGAGGTGGTATCTCAGTGTGGTTTTGATTTGTATTTCCCTGATGATGAGTGACATTGAACATCGTTTCAAGTGTCTATTTGCCATCTGAATGTCCTCTTTGGAGAAGTGTCTATTCATATCTTCCACCCATTTCTTCACTGGGTTGTTTGTTTTTCGGGTGTGGAGTTTGGTAAGTTCTTTATAGATTTTAGATATTAGTCCTTTATCTGATATGTCATTTGCGATGATCTTTTCCCATTCCGTTGGTTGCCTATTCGTTTTGTTGGTTGTTTCTTTTGCTGTGCAGAAGCTTTTTATCTTGATGAAGTCCCAATAGTTCATCTTTGCTTTTAATTCCCTTGCCTTTGGAGACGTGTCGAGTAAGAAATTGGTGCGTCTTATGTCAAAGAGGCTTTTCCCTGCTTTTTCCTCTAGGATTTTGACGGTTTCCTGTCTCACATTCAGATCTTTTATCCATTTAGAATTTATTTTTGTGAGTGGTGTAAGAAAGTGGTCTAGTTTCATTATTTTGCAAGTTGCTGTCCAATTCTCCCAGCACCATTTATTAAAGAGGCTGTCTTTTTTCCATTGAATACATTTTCCCGCTTTATCAAAGATTAGTTGGCCATATACTTGCGGGTCCATTTCTGAGTTTTCTATTCTATTCCATTGGTCTATGTGTCTGTTTCTGTGCCAATACCATACAGTCTTGATGACCACCGCTTTGTAGTAGAGGTTAAAGTCTGGGATTGTGATGCCTCCCGCCTTGGTTTTATTCTTCAGTATTATTTTGGCTATTCGAGGTCTTTTGTGGTTCCATACAAATTTTAGGATTGTTTGCTCTAGCTTTGAGAAGAATGCTGGTGCAATTTTGATTGGGATTTCATTGAATGTGTAGATTGCTTTGGGTAGTATTGCCATTTTAACGATATTTATTCTTCCAATCCATGAGCATGGGATGTTTTTCCATTTCCTTGTGTCTTCCTCAATTTCCTTCATAAGTTTTTTATAGTTTTCAGTGTAGAGGTCTTTCACATCTTTGGTTAGGTTTATTCCTAGGTATTTTATGGTTTTTGGTGCAATTGTGAAAGGGATTAGCTTCTTTATTTCTCTTTCTGCTGCTTCATTGTTGGTGTATAGTAATGCCACCAATTTCTGTACATTGATTTTGTATCCTGCAACTTTGCTGAAATCACGGATCAGTTCTAGTAGGCTTTTGGTAGATTCCGTCGGGTTTTCCATGTAAAGTATCATGTCATCTGCAAAAAGTGAAAGTTTGACTTCCTCCTTGCCAATCTTGATGCCTTTTATTTTGTTTTGTTGTCTGATTGCTGATGCTAAGACTTCCAACACTATGTTAAATAGCAGTGGCGAGAGTGGACACCCCTGTCGTGTTCCTGATCTCAGGGGGAAGGCTTTCAGTTTTTCCCCATTGAGGATGATATTAGCTGTGGGCTTTTCATATATGGCTTTTATGATGTTTAAGTATGTTCCTTCTATCCCGACTTTCTCGAGAGTTTTTATTAAGAAAGGATGCTGTATTTTGTCAAATGCTTTTTCTGCATCTATTGACAGGATCATATGGTTCTTATCTTTTCTTTTGTTGATGTGATGTATCACGTTGATTGATTTGCGAATATTGAACCAGCCCTGCAACCCAGGGATGAATCCTACTTGATCATGGTGGATAATTCTCTTTATGTGTTGTTGGGTTCGATTTGCTAGTATCTTATTGAAAATTTTTGCATCCATATTCATCAGGGATATTGGCCTGTAATTCTCCTTCTTTGCTGGATCTCTATCTGGTTTGGGAATCAAAGTGATGCTGGCTTCATAGAATGAGTCCGGGAGTTTTCCTTCCGTTTCAATTTTTTGGAACAGCTTGAGGAGGATAGGAATTAACTCTGTTTTAAATGTCTGGTAAAATTCCGCAGGAAAGCCGTCTGGTCCAGGGCTTTTATTTGCTGGGAGATTTTTGATAACTGATTCTATTTCTTCACTAGTTATGGGTCTGTTCAATTTTTCTATTTCTTCCTGTTTGAGTTTTGGTAGCGTGTGGCTATTTAGGAAGCTGTCCATTTCTTCCAGATTGCCAAGTTTGGTGGCATATAATTTTTCATAGTATTCTCTGATGATTGTTTGTATCTCTGAGGGATTGGTTGTAATTTCTCCCTTTTCATTCACGATTTTATCTATTTGAGTTCTCTCTCTTTTCTTTTTGAGAAGCCTGGCTAGAGGTTTGTCTATTTTGTTTATTTTTTCAAAGAACCAGCTTTTGGTTTCATTGATCTGTTCCACTACCTTTTCTGTCTCCATATGGTTAATTTGTGCTCTGATCTTAGTTATTTCTCTCTTTCTGCTGGGCTTGGGTTGTTTTATTTGTTCTGCTTCTAGTTCCTTTAGGCGCGCTGTTAGAATTTGTGTTATTGATTTTTCTTGTTTCTTGAGATGGGCCTGGATTGCAATATATTTCCCTCTCAGGACTGCTTTTGCTGCGTCCCAGAGCGTTTGGATTGTTGTATTTTCATTTTCATTTGTTTCCATGTATTTTTTAATTTCTTCTCTGATGGCTTGGTTGACCCAGTCATCTTTTAGTAGGTTATTTCTTAGCCGCCATGTTCTTGGATATTTTCCAGGCTTTCTCCTGTGGTTGATTTCAAGTTTCAAAGCATTGTGGTCTGACAGTGTACACGGTATGATCTCAATTCTTTTATATTTATTCAGAGCTTCCCTGTGCCCCAGAATGTGATCTATCTTGGAAAATGTACCGTGTGCAGTTGAGAAGAACGTAAATTCCTTTGCTTCTGGATGAAGGACCCTAAAGATGTCTGTGAGGCCCATCTGTTCTAATATGTCATTCAGGGCTATTGTTTCTGTGAAGATTTTCTGATTTGTGGATCTATCCAATGCTGAGAGTGGAGTGTTGAGATCCCCTACTATTAGGACATTTTTATCGATGAGGTTGCTAATGTTTGTAATTAGTTGTTTTACAAATTTGGGTGCCCCCAAATTCGGTGCGTAGATATTTACAATTGCTAGCTCTTCCTGCTGGATGGTCCCTGAGACTATTATATAATGTCCTTCTTCATCTCTTATTACATCGTTCATTTTAAAGTCTAATTTGTCTGATATAAGTGTGGCTACTCCGGCTTTCTTCTGCCTTCCAGTAGCATGGTAGATAGTTCTCCATCCCCTCACTTTCAATCTGAAGGTGTCTTCAGGTTTAAGATGAGTTTCTTGAAGACAGCAAATAGATGGGTCTTGTTTTTTAATCCATTCTGTTATCCTGTGTCTTTTGATTGGCGCATTTAGTCCATTTACATTCAGTGTTAATATTGAAAAATATGGGCTTACAGTCACTGTATTATCTGTAAGTTTCATGTTTGTAAGGCTGTCTCTGGTAGTTTGTGTTCTTTGCCACCTTGTCTTCATAGAATGCCCCTCAGGATCTCTTGCAGTGCTGGCTTATTTGTGATAAATTCTTTCAGTTTTTGTTTGTTGGGAAAAACCTTGATCTCTCCTTCTATTCTGAATGACAGGCTAGCCGGATACAGAATTCTTGGTTGCATGTCCTTCTTGCTCATCACATTGAAGATATCTTGCCATTCCTTTCTGGCTTGCCAAGTTTCTGTAGATAAGTCTGCTACTACCCTTATAGGTCTCCCTTTGTATGTTAGGGTTCTTTTGTCCCTAGCTGCTTTCAGGATTCTCTCCCTATCTTTGTATTTTGCCAGCTTCACTATGATGTGCCGGGCAGAAGGTCTATTCAAGTTACGTCTGAGGGGAGTTCTCTGTGCCTCTTGGATTTCCATGCCCTTTTCCTTCCTCATGTTGGGGAAGTTTTCAGCAATGATTTGTTCCAGAACCCCTTCGACTCCTTTCTCTCTCTCTTCTTCCTCTGGGACTCCTATGATACGGATATTGTTTCTTTTGAGTTCATCGCTCAGCTCTCGAATTCTCCTTTCCTGTTCCTGGATCATCTTCTCTCTCTTTCTATCTGCTTCCTCTTTTTCAATGATTTTGTCTTCTAAGGCACTAACTCTTTCCTCTACCTCTTCAATCCGTGCTGTGGCTGCTTCCAGTTTCCCCTGTATTTCTTCTAATTTCTTCTTTAATTCTTCCTGCCCGTTTTTAAGGTCCTTGAACTCTGCCGCGCGGGACCCCTTGCTTTCTTCTAAGCTTTTTTCAAGGCCAGCGATTAGTTTTATGATTGTCATTCTATATTCATGTTCTGTTATGTTGCTTATATCTGTTTTCATTAATTCTTGAGCTGTCACTGCTTCTTGTGGATTCTTTTGAGGAGAATTCTTCCGTCTCGTCATTTTGGCTGGATGTGTTTTGGGTTGTTTCTTGAAGTTGCCCACTTAGGTACCTCACTTCATGTGAATCCCTGAGGTCCTCTGGCTTGGACCGGTTTCCATGGAGTACAACTGGGGTTGATAGAGGCACAACTCTGCAGGTTATGTATCACTCAGGGTCCATTCAGAGTACAGAAACCACACTAACTCTCTTTTTTTTTTTCTCCTCAGTCTGTTCCTTTCACACAAAAAAAATCATAATAAATCAACAAAAAGGAGTGTGTCTGGTGCTGCTAACTCCGAAGTGGAGCACAATATCTGGAAATGTCAGAAAAAAATGTAAACGAGGTTCAATTCCGAGTCGGGGAAGGAACTGCGTCGCATTACGGAAAAGCTTCGCCAACGCGCAGCTCACAGGACTCAAGGTGACATTGTTAATGAATTAGCTGAGATTTGAACCCCAGGGGCCAGATTTCAGAATGCATACTTTTGACTACAAAGATCTTCTTCCTCCGTGTAATTTAAAGCTTAAACTAATTCAAGGAGGACAAAATCTGCTTCAGAGTTGCAGAGAGATTTCCTACCTCATCATCATAGAAGTTGTCTCTCTCACCCCCTTACTTTCAGCAATAGTACTCTGATTCCTTTGGGTACTTCCCTCTCCTCTACTTCCAGCCAACGTGGTTTGGATGGTGTTGACACCAGCCCGGCTCTAAAAATACATCTGGAATGACTTAAACCAGTCATTCTATCTCTTGTCTTGGATCAGTTGGGGATTAGAGTCAGTGTGAAGAGAAGTTGGCTGGTTTCTGGAGAGTTTGGGGGAAAAGAAAAATTTCATTCTCTACCACTGTAATTAGCAGAGTATGGATGTGAAGCCTGGATCTCTGCCACTTTAAAGCTCAGAGGGGCAAGACTGAAATACACAAAGCCTGAAATAGAACCAATCCACAGGAAGCAAAGCCAATGAGCTGGATGCTACTGTCACTGCTTGGACCCTGAATCAAGCCACACCTGAAGGCAACTGTATCTGCGGGCCTTTAAGTTCCATGAGCCAATTAATTCTTCTTTTCTCTTAAATCCATTTTGAGTTGGTTCTTCTGTCACTGGCAGCAAAAAGAATCTTAACTTACCACAAGGGTAAATACAATGCACAACATGTACAATCATAAAATACACGATGTTCTGTAAGAGGTGTAACCTATTCATTTCTACTTAAGGGGTGATGATCAATCTGAATTATTTAAATGGTTGAATTCATCATTATTAAACAGCAAGAATAATACTAAAACAGCTACTCCATTTCACTAACTGTGAGGAGATCTGTAACAATGAATTTAATCGCAAGGTGGGGGCACCCTGTGGATCTTGCATCTTTTTTTGTTTTTAAGCAAATGACTAAGAATCACTCATGACTGGCACCTTCAGTGGTTGTTGTAGTACAAGAGGACTTGCTCAATGCTGTTTGAGGAAGTCATTACACTTACTTCTTAGGATGGCTAAAATGCATTGTTATATCGTTAGGCTTCCTTTTTAAAAAGTCATCTCTGGGGACTCTTTTATGGCAGCAGTTATGTTTATTATCTGTTGGTTGAATGACCCACGGGTCCTATTAATTTAATAAAACTTTTAAATAAAGTTTTGTGTTACCTATCACAACCACATTTGCATACTTTTGGAAATTAGTCCGTTTATATGGTTAGGCTTCATTCATGGCAATGTTTGCCTTCCAGTTTCTCAGATCTCTGAGCTAACTCTGTGATACCCCCTCTCTGACTGATGCTGAAGCTTCTTCCCAAGCTTTCCAATGATTTCAGTTGCCGAGTTGGTACAGTCTACAATAGGATCGGCAACATTTCCTGTAAAGCACCAGCTAGGAAATAGTTTAGCCTTCCTGAGGCATATGATCTTTGTCACAAGTACTCAGTTGTAGTGAGAAAACAACCACAGACAATGACAAACGAAGGAGCCTGACTTTGTTTCAATAAAAGTTTATCTACAAAAACAAAAGCTGGCTAGGTTTGGTTCATAAGCTACAGTCTGTCCACCCCTTGTCTAAAGTGATGACATTTTAAGGTGTTGGGCAGACATCTCAAGCCTGTGAGATATTTGTTCCCTAGGTTTGAGTGCTTTTAAGTAGTCAGATCATTTTATTTGGGGGGGAAAAAGAAAATATTTTGAATCATATGTACTATTTCTTTTGGGTAGCATTGACTATAATTACCAATCATTGTCAAATAGAGTGTGAAAATGACAATTTAATGAGTATCAGTATGTGTCAGGCACTGTGCTATCTGCTTTATTTATATGACATCTTATAGTTCTCACTATAACCCTGGGAGAGAGGTATGCTTAGACACACAAGAGCCGAGTGGGAAAGAGAAAATTTATAGATGTCGAGATGATGTAATGGAAAGAACAGGAGTTTTGGACACAGAGACTTGATTTCAAGCCCTGGCTTCACCCATATATTCCATGTGACCTTGGCCATATTTTATACCTCTCTTAAGGGTTAGTTTCCACATTTATAACAGAAAATATAAAATGATGTTATCGACTTGTAATTATACTTGATAATATCACCTACATTTCAGAGGCACTGTGAGGGTTTAAGAAGTGAGTAAATAAAGCATGTACCTCAGGAACATGGTAAGCACTCATTATATTTCGGCCATTCCATGCTTTATACTTTATGAAGAAGTGAGTTGCTGAAGGTCACACTGTGGTAGGGGGCGGAACTAGAATTTTCACCCCAGCCCGACCGACTTCAAAGCTTGTGAACTTTCCAGTGCATTGCGCTGACCCCCAGCTATAAATTTGAAGCGGTGGTGTTCCGTGCATCCGTGGAAACTGCTCAGTCTGTGAAAATATGGAATTTCCAAAGCTGGTCATACTCTGTCAATCCCCTGTGTTGGGCCATGGAAGCTGAGTGCATGTTTCTGGAGGTAAATATGACAAATTTAGCATACCTCACGGCTGACGCTGCCATGTTATGCTTGATTTGTCTTTCCTCCTCATGCGGACGCTATGGGAAATACTCCTGACTTCCTAAGTCTAGTTCGGATGCTTTTGCTGCCAAATTCCAGAACAGCCATAAAATGTAACCTGCGCTCTTAGCATCTCAGGAATCTCTCCGTTGCCTCAAAGGGTTTGGCCACAGTCAGGACACAAGGGTGGAAACAGGCCCAGTTTTTCGACCACAGGATAAGATAAGTTCACGTGGATCATGATATGTTTTTAGCTATGTCAAGGACACTCTCGAACAAGCTGAATTGAATTTACGAATTTAGAGATGAGTAAAAACCTGGAGCTACACCTTCATCCTGCAGTGTGAAAACCAAAGCCTGAGTCAGTTAAATAAGCCCAGACAGCACACCGGCCCGTCTCATTTCTAGTCTCCCATCCTTTCCCGACACTGCATGTAATTTGAAGAGAAAAAAAAAAAGCCTAAATTAGGGTTGCCAGATCTAGCAAATGAATTTATTTCAGGTAAATAAATGCCTTTTTTTTTTAGATCACTGTATCCCACGCAATATTTAGGACAATGTTCAGAAATTATAGTTACCCTGAATAATTATTCTTTTTCTGAAATTCAAATTTAACTGAGCACCCTGTATTTTATCTGCCAAACATAGCCTGAATCACATAAGCAATGCTAAGACTTCTACCTTCTGGAAAACACTCGAAAGCAATAGGAATCTGGCTTAAGTGGCAAAGAATTGAGTGAACAGGAAGAACTCAAAGCCTCATTAACTGAAGTTGAAAACAATCAATGTCTAGAAAAGAAGTAACATAAAGCTGAAGAACAAGGAAGGGGGGATGAGATGCCTGGGTGGCTCAGTCGGTTAAGCATCTGACTTCAGCTCAGGTCATGATCTGGGGCTTTGTGGGTTTGAGCCCTGCATCGGGCTTTGTGCTGACAACTCAGAGCCTGGAGCCTGCTTCTGATTCTGTGTCTCCCTCTCTCTGCCCATCCCCTGCTTGCACTCTGTCTCTCAAAAATAAGTGAAATGTTTAAAAAATTTTTAAAAAAATAAAGAAGAAAAAGGAAAGAAAGAAGAGAAGGAAGGAAACAGAAGGCAGAAAGGATAGAAGGTGGAAAGAGAAGACTGTATGGAGTGTGGTGGTTTCTCCTCTATCTGTGTAGACCATAGAGTTACCTTCTTTTCTCTACTAAAATAGCGGTAGATTTAAGTTTTAAATTTTTAATCAAAGTCATACACATAGATGACTTAAAACTCAAAGAGTAACAAAGGGCTTATAAATAAGTTCTAGTCCTTTTCCCTGCCTCTTGCTTTACTGCTTTGAAGAAGCCCTGTTAAACTTGCTATCTGTTTCTAAGGTGACCAGCTGTCCCTATTTGCCCAGAACTTCGGGGTTTTACAGACTGGGCATTTTTAGTTGTAAAACAAGGGCAATCCTGAACAAGCTGGGACCATTCATCAGTCACCCTATTTCTTAACTTAGAGATATTTTCATCTCTCTAAATAACCCACTATTTTTTGCTTACTTTATCAATTTTAGACATTATCTGTTGATTTCTTCCTTTAAGAGGGGAGTACTCATTCTGCTTATTTTCAAATGATGGGTAAAACGTCTTTTCCATACAGCTCAAGTTCACCAATTTGTCCTAAAAGCCGTCAGAGAGAACCTTCAGAGAAAATGTGTTTTCTCTAGGTAGAAAAAATAAGAATCACACTATGTGAATGTCAAGGTGCCATTTTATTTTCCCACTGAAATAGTTTTCCCCACCTAGGAATCCTTTTAAATATTCTTAACTTTAATTGCCTTTTTCCCTCCACAAAGAAGTCAATTTAAATTAAGCAGAATCCATCACTGTGATAATTTTTTAATGAGTAAAGATAATGTACTGTACAGAAATTGAAATGAGGTGTTCCCAGGATCATTTACAAACTCTCGAAAAGTCCTCCTAAGAGTCAGCTGAAATTAATGAACCTCAGAGTCTCATGACCATCAATACCTTATAACTGAGGACTGGGTTCAGTGAAAAAAAAAAGTCACAATAATAATAGTTACACTTTCCAATTTGAACATTTATCTCCTTTCATCCCCAGATCCTGAGGAATTTTATCAACATTAATTAAACCTCACAGGTGTGATTTATTAGATTAATTCACTGATAGCCATCAAGAACTCTAAATGTGCACAGTACTGTTTAATAGAGCTGGATTGAAAAGAGGAATAAATTAGCATGCTAGGCAGACTGCCACCCTAGGTTAGAGCCCCCAGGATTTGGGGGAAGTCAGAAGAGGTGATGTGCTTCCTTAACTCAAACTTCTTGAATTAGCTCTGATCTCAAAATAGAGTGACCATAGTTTGATGCTTCCTAATCTCCAATATTCCCCCTCCACAGCTTACTTGAGCTCTTCTGTATTGCTTTGTCCTCATTATAGCATTGAGTGTCAAAGACAGACATGATGAAATGAGCGACCTTCCATACAACAAAAGAAGTTACCAGGTGCTTTGTGGAAATCTAACTACATTTTCAGTGAAGTTTTTGGGAGAGAGGAGGTATTCATGGTACATGTAGATTCAAAAACTAAGGATTTTTTTACAGGTTAGCGAAACCCTTCTTAGAGTTGAGGGGAGGGAAGGGAGAAGAGAATCACTACAATTTTGATACCCTGTTGTGACCAATATGTTGCCTTGATAAATTTCTTTGTGCTCAGAAGGCAAACAGTTGCAAATTAAAAATAAATATTCAATGATAATTTTCAATAATAGATTGAGTTTATGAAGTAAAAAGGAAATTTCTTTTACCTACTCTGTGAATTGAGGGTTAGGTTAGCATGAATAATACAAGAATGATAAACTGAGGGATATTTTATTGTCTTATTTTAGCAAACCCTGAATCAAGCAGAGTCAAACATGATGAAATTAGGGAATCGAAAAGACAATTCCCTATAAAATCCAGGATTCTAAAATAGCATTGGACTCCTAGGCTCAAACCTTTCTCCTCCTGGATTGGCAAATTTAATCTCATTCAATAGGTGATAAATTTGAGTCTTGGAGAACTAAAGTGACTTGAATAAGAAAGTTATTTCGTGGCAGATCCGGAATGGAAGCCAATGTCTGTCTCTTTCTTGATTCTTGTGCTTCTGCTATAAAACCACATGGACATTTTGGCTGTTTTCTTCTGATATTACATGTGGTTAAGGCATTTTCTGGAGAGAGAAACAAGAAGTCAGATTCGCTTATCTGACAAACATGATGAAACAATGGATACAATTAGTGGAACTTTCTTGGGAAGATGATAATGGTTTTCAAAAATGGCGTAATGAGTATGCTAAACAATGGAAGAAGGCAGCCAAACATCATGAATAATCCAGAAGGTGAATAATTCACCTTTGAGCAAAAATTTATTGTAATCTACTGTTTAGCAGAGGTTCAACATGAGTTGTCAATTCCCACTGATGTCAACCATCAAAAATGTGTCCCAAAGTAGTCAACTGGGGACAAAAGGGTAACAGATTGTAATATTTAGTGAAACACCAGTATGATTTGGGGAAAAAGATAGAAATAGTGAAGGCTCATGAATATCCGTGTGTTTGGAATTGAAAACCCATAAGCAGAAATTCCATCTGCACACGCCTCCCTCCCTTGCAACGGATAATCATCTAACTATTGATCAAACTCCAAAGGAACAGGCATCTCACTAATTTATGTGGCAAGACTTTCATTGTCACACAGGTTGGACCATTGGAATGTGCTTTAGTACAGTGATCGAATATGATCATTAACATTATTTAATTGTTGTTTCATGGCTCAGTCCTTTAAGTATTTAACATCTACTATTATCCAGGGTGTGCTGAGTTTTCTCTTTTCTTTTCTCCTTCTCCCACAGTGTCCAAGACCCAGTGGCTGCCTGATAAGCCCTAGGCTGGATTCTGGGAAGCTAAACCCTACAGGGTGCAATGTAGGGCTTTCTTACTAGTTGTTTTCCATTTGGGTTTGATCCATGGGAAGGACCCAGGGCAACTTAAGAGTCAGAAGAGAGGTTAGTGATTTCTTTCCTGATCTACATTTTTGCTTGTAGGGTTGTCCTTTTTGTGACTACATTTGCCGTCCAATAGCCCCTCCTCCATGAATCCCTTAACTCTGCCCATACCTCTGTAAGCAGCCACTTCACTCAAGCCCTTGAACCATCTGAGCTGGATTCCCTTTCCTGCTAGGAATTTTGTTGAGACTCAGGTTGAAGAAACAGCCTCTGTTTCTTGAACTTCTCCTCAATTAATATGCTTTTCTGACACTCTCATTATTTTGGTTGTTTCTATCTCAACACACTGTGGTTGTTCAAATGCTTCCTGAAAGATTGGGCCAAACAGTCCAGATTTGGTCCATGAGTGCATCACTTTCACCTCCCTAGATAATGATACATTTGCTCTGTTAATTCATGCCATGTTTTCCTGGGATTTGTTTTGTTTGTTGGTGATTTTGGCATCCATGCTGCATTGGTGCCTCACCTGGAGCTTTCATTCCATTGAACTCCTAGATTTTGTTTTTCCCCATGTGATTTTCTCCTAAACCAGGTCTCGTTTATATATATTTTTCTCCTTGTCAGGAGACTGAATTATTTAACAGACTTGGCCCTGGTATTAACATGCTAGTTCCAAACAAAGACAGAGCACAGGGCACAATATTTTTAAAACATTTTTAGAAAAGAACATTTCAGATTATCTTGTCTAGGACTTTATTTGCTCTCAGAGTCTGTGTCATAAAACTTTCATGAACGTAAACTTCCTTTGACGTCCATGGTTTTGTCTGTTCTGGACACGAACCGCCCTTTCCTGATTGTCTTGCCTTCTGTTGGCTATTTTTCCTTTTTCTCCTCCTTTAGTTAAGTGTTTGGCAGAGTTCTCCCTAACACCTTTGTCACTCCTTTTTCTCCAAAACAAAGAACACACATCTATTTGAAGGCCTACCCTGTACTCAGCACTGTGTGAGTCACTTTGCAATCTATCTCCATAAAAACCTTATGAGATAGTTGTGTCCTTAATTGGTCGATGAAGAATTTGACATATATACACTAAAAAAGCTAAACAAGGAAAAGTTCCACCTTATAGAGGTAGGCCAGACCAGGTAAGACGCAGACCCTGAGGACAGATTGCCCCAGGTGGACTTCCACCGCTTCCCTGCCATATTGCTGGATGATGATAAGAGGTGAATCTAAAGGAAGCATGTCATACATATGGATAGCAGAGCGACTTCCCAAGAAGACACTAAGCCACCTTTCTAATTACCACTGACCAACATAGTCATTCTACATGTGTCAGAGTGCCTTAATGGTAAGCTCATGGGGCAGAGCGTCCATTTTCTTTATTTTATATTTAAAATATAGAAACCACATTTTACAGAAATGTCTACTGTCTTTACCACATCAATATTTTGTTAAAGAAAGAAAGAATACTATGCCTTATTTATAGGAGTTGCTGATATATGGATTTGTGGAAACATTGCTCTTTAAATACATAATTAACATGTTCATTATTAAGAAAACTAAGGACTGGGAGGTAGAGAAATCCTGATGAACACATAAATCACATATGAAAATTAAAAGCAAATCACTTTATGGTAAATGTGTATGAGAAAATCTGGAATAATATTATTTTCCAATTATCAATAACTGCCACCCATGATTGATAGAATTGTTTTTTATAACATATGATAGAAATATTATACTATATTTATATTGCCCATTAAAATTGCCAAGCAATTTAGAAGCTCTAAGATTTTGGTATTTCTTGAAAGGTAAATTTAGATGGGGAAAATAACCCACACACACAAAAGCATGCATACACACACATGCACACACAGACACACACAAAATAAAACATACCATGCCATGCCCACGCTGTAATTTATCAACTGGGAAGGAAATTGGCATGTCTTTTCCTGCTGATTTATTGGTTAATTCCAACAATTCACTGTAGAAAAGGCCAACAATGAATTACAATGTGGGAAAAAAATTAAGCAGAGCATTTAGAAAGGTGTTGCAGTATACAGCCTTTAGAAACAACTTACATAGCTATTTTATAGCCAGTCTCAAGGAAATCGGGGCACGTGAAATGCAGTAGACAGCGTAGGAAATACACCAGAAAACGTTACATGTCTCACTTCTCACATTTAGAAGAATACGCCATGCCACATGAAGATTAGACTTCTTTATCTTCAAGTTAGAACCAGATAACATTAGATCCTACCTACTATTTGCTTTAGGAATCATGTTGGAAAGGCAGTGACAAACACGGACTACCTTAGAGAAGCCTGTGACGGACACTTGCCTTCAGTGATAGAGACGTTCATCTTTGATCCACAAGAAGCATGAGGAGGAACAAAAGCCGAAAGCTTGAATTCCTGTCACTACGTCCCCCCTAGTCCTACTCCCAAGGATCCAGAGCTGTATGAAGGGAATTTCCACACTCAGAATCTCCATTTTTCAATTTCTCAAATATGGTTGGACAAGCCGGTTGCCTGTCTTTGTTTTCGAAGGTGAGTCCCTTTGAAACAATTTAAGATGGTATGTGATGGTTAATTTTGTGTGTTAACTTTGCTGGGTACGGTCGGTGCCCAAATATTTGGTCAAACATTATTCCGGATGTTTCGGTGAGGGCTCTTTCTGAGATGAGATTCGCGTTTAAATGAGCAGACTTTGAGTAAAGCAGTTTGCTCTTTAAAATGTAGGTGGGCCTCATCCAATCAGGTGAAGGCTTGAATAGACAAAAGACTGATCTCTCCCTAGCAAGAGAGAATTGTGCAGCAGACAGCTTTCAGACTTGAACTATAACGTTAGCTCCTCCTGGGGCTCCAGACTGATGGCCTTTGGACTTAAACTGCAACACTGGCTCTTCCTAGGCCTTTAGCCTGCTGGCCTGCTCTGCAGATTTTGGACTTGTTGGCCTGTATAATTGCATCAGCCAATTCCTTAAAATCAATTTCCTTCTCTCTACATAAACATTCCATTGATTCTGTCTCTCTGTAGAGTCTTGACTAATACAATGCACAAAGTAAATTGTACCTTAAGATTATAAAAAACCCTATAGATGTAATTTATAGTGTTAATTCTGGGAGACAGGAATATGACACTATTTGTAGGCTTTTTTTGTCGATATTATGCTCAGGTCACAAAAAAGGGAAAAGACTAAATATATATTGAATGCATACCATGTGCCAAGCATTATGCTTATTTATTTGTTTTTTTTTTAAACATCATTGACTTTTACAATGTTCTTATGAAGAAGATATTATCTCCCTTCTATAGATGAGAAAAAGGAGACCCAGGAAGATCAGAACACTTTCTAGAGGCTGCAGAGCCAGTGTGGAGCCTCTGGGGAGCTGTTTCACTCCAGAGTGTCTCTCTCTATTTGTTGTTGTTATTGTTTATTTGTTTGAGTCAATGCTTTTTCCATTCTCCCATGCTGCCTTTTCAGGTAACTAGTAAGTCCTGCTAGAAACACATCTGTAGATAGAAGTGCTCCTTTGTGAATGAAACTCCCGTTGTTGGGAGCCTCCTATGCATGAGGCCTTGTGCTAGAGGATTTTCCTGCGTTATCTCCAATCCTCATTTTAACCTTATCAGCCAGATAACAGGTTTTCCATTTGGCACCCAGGAAAACTGAGGCCTATAGTCAAGTCACAGATTTCAGCTCACTCAGTTCAGCTGGGATTCATGCCCACCTTACTTTGCCTGACAGCGAAATCCACCCTCGTGACTCCTAGGCGAAGCCACAGCCTCATTTCCTGGGGATTCCATGTCAGCCTGTTCCCAGACATCAGAACCCTTGGTTTTCAGACAGAAGAGCCCCCACGTTGTTGAATTTCCTTCTCGCTAGCTCACGGAAAGAGCAGATACATGTCTATGTTTTGCTGCATGGTTCTTTCTGAGTGGAAAAAGAGAAAACGAAAGTGTTCCCTGAGGGGAGTACAGAATAGAGACTATTGTTTCTATCGACAAATTCTTTCGATTGATGATCTAGGATCGTCTCCACCCTGACCCCACTGCTTTCTGTCAGGGAAGCAGATTTCAGGGACAGACCTTTCCTAGTCTTTCCAGCTTGTTCCCGAAAAGTAGTCTATCAGTACCCACCTTCCCCTCCTCCCGTCCCTGCGCCTGTCTGGTCTAAAAAAACAAAGGAGAAGGTGAAATCAACACCTCTTGGGGTTATTTCCCCGCCTCCAAGGTGTCCTGATCATACCCAGACATCATTGTCCAGGGCCACATACACATCTAGAAGGAAAAGAGAAACAGAATAAAACTTCTAGAAAAAGATCAGAAAACGATGCTGCAAGAAAGGGGAGTTCTTGCGGATGGGTGAGAGGGGGATCCCCCTCCTGGATGTTTGCAAACATGCAGAGAAGCCCGTCTTCACTCAGGAGCAACAATGTGCTTTTGATGTATATGCCTCTCCAGACTTCAGAAAGGTGAGCCCATTTTTTACTGAGGGAGAGTGACAGAAATCTATCAACCCGGCTTATCATCCCACAACTACAGCAATTTATGGTGTGCTTTTCACAAGGTCACCTGTACCAGCAACCAAACAAAAGCACTCTCCCCGCCTTTGTTCCGAAGAGACCTAACAGGCTCTCTGCAGTTCAGCCTACCCAGGATAGTTTTCAATTAATTTGCAACCACTTGGGCTTAGCATCGCACAAGCCTGGCGCGTATATATCATTTTTCATTGGCTGGAAACACTGTCACAACCCCCATGTTAAAGAATAACTGCTTTTCCTTTTCCTTTTCAACTCACTTCATTCAGCTTTTTCTTTCCACTGGAGATAAGGAACTTGCAGTGAGAGGGGAAAAAAATTCCCATGATTTCAAGAAGGAGCTTTTCTTTCTGAGAAGCTGCCTATATTTTTCTATCATTGTGTGAAGTTGTCTGAAGCAATTAAAAGCATGGCTAATTCTTCTAAAGGATGTTGAACCTCTGCCTTTAGCATAAGACTTCCCTGAAACAGCGTTGGGCGCCAGGATCTTGTTCTTCAATACGTAGAAGCTGTTTGTAGTGGGAATGTGTGGAGACAATTTCAGGGACTGAAATTTTTCAGTCAAAAATGTGCTCATGGACATTTTAAGAGAAGGGACTAGAAAGCTCAATAGCCAGACCTTCTTTCCTCTACCATTGTCTCTTTCCAGCATTTTGCCTGCCACAAAAACTTATTTATTTTTCTATGTATGTATGTATGTATGTATGTATTTACTTATTTATTTTAATTCCAGTAAAATTAGCATATAGTGTTATATTAGTTTCGGGTGTACAACACAGTGATCCAACAATTCTGTACCTGACTCAGGCCACAAACTCTTTTCTATTACTACTGGCTGCAGTTCTCTCCCCCACCCTGGGTTGTTCCCTCCAGCGAGGGCGTCTGCTCTGTTCTCCAAAGCTCTAAGCCCATCTGATTATTTTCCTTCTCACAGTGCATATTGCCAGACAGTCTCAAACTCATCCTTCCAAGGCCCTTCAGATTTGAGGAGAAATCTGTCATTCAAAAAATCGGCCGACAGGATTTTTCAATCAATTCCCATCACTTGGGCCACAGGAGAGGTTTTCTCTTTTTTGGTCCCTACCTGACATCAGGTGTCATGGTCCCCCCACACCCATTTTCGTCTCCACTCACGTTCTCTGTGAATTTTTCTGTCATTTTTCCTTAGTACTTTTGGGGAAAGTATTGCTGAGTGGTTAAAAGATAGTATGAGCTGATGTCAGACCCATTTGGGTTCAAATCCTGGCATCACAACGAAACTTCTGCTTCTTCTTTTTCTTCAAATGCAGTTGTGGCTACTTCGCGGGGTAGGTAGGCTCGGATGTGGAAGGTGCTTGGTGGAAGGATTCTGCACAGGTTTTTTGTTTTGTGTGTCTTTTTAATTTTTTTAACATTTATTTATTTTTGAGAGAGAGAGAGAGAGAGAGCATGAACAGGGGAGGGGCAAAAAGAGAAGGAGACAGAATCTGAAGCAGGCTCCAGGCTCTGAGCTGTCAGCATAGAGCCTGACGCGGGGCTCAAACTGCGAACTGTGAGATCATGACCTGAGCTGAAGTCAGATGTTCAGCCAACTGAGCAACTCAGTTGCCCCTGCACATGTTTTAACAAATACAAATGGTAGGAATTATTGTTTCCCCAGGAAATTTCCTTGTAATCTTCCTTTTTTTCCTTTCTTTCTGTTTTTGTTTTGTTTTGTTTTTCGTCTTGATTTGGTTTGTTTTTTTGTGATATGATAGGTTGCATGCCCTGTTTTTTGAATTAAAATAATTACCACCTGTAAACTAGATGCTAAATATGTGAGAAAAAAATGTTGGTCTCCTCTCCATTATTTTCTTTGGGTCTTGGACTCTCTTAGCTCCATATGTGATGATAGTAGTCAGAAATGTTACATTTTTATAAGCATTCACAACCTAAACAGCTATCAGATCCCCCAGAAATCCCATAGTCCACTTGTTAGTGTCTATTGATACCACAGTAAAAATGCCATCTAACTCTCAAGAAGTTACTCAGTTACTAGAGTTTGTATAACCTGGTTGAAATATTCTGAAGACTTCCTAATTTCCTCTTCCATAAATCTATACCAATAAAACAACCTTTTCCTGATTAATTTAATTTCTCAGAGACATTGAAAGGATATTCCTACTAAAGAAGAAATGTGTTGTCAACAATGTACCAACATATCTTATGTCTATGCATGACAGTTTTTCCTGCTGACTTCGGACCAGATCTCAGAGCCCTTCCCAGTAGGTACCCAGGTATTTCCCCACGAACCGATTGCAGTTGTCATGTGACAGGGCTCATCTATGTTCCATGGGTTCTACCTTCCTCAGCTTGCCTTGGGAAGGCCGGGGCCATATGGCAAGTTCTACCAAATGGGTAGTAAGCAGAAGTGATGTGCACCACTTCAACTAATTTTAATTGCCAGAGACAATTAAAAGCGAATATGCTTCCTCTATCTACTCTTCTTTCACTGTGGCAAACTTGAAGATCATGTGTTCTAGGGCGTGTAATAACTAAAGCGGGGATGGCCGCCTCTCCTGTGCACACTATGTTACATGATTGAGAAATACATCTGGAGGCCCCTGGATGGCTCAGTCGGTTAAGCGTCCAACTCTTGATTACAGCTCAGGTCATGATCTCACGGTTCATGAGTTAGAGCCCCACATTGGACTCTGCTGATGGCTCAGAGCCTGCTTGGGATCCTCTCTCTCTCCCCTCTCTCTGCCCCTCCCCTGCTTGCACTCTCTCTCTCTCTCAAAATAAATAAAATAAACAAAAAGGATAAAAAAAGTTAAAAAAGAAAGCAATACATCTATATTTGATAGCACATCTATACTTGATAGTGATAGCACCATACAGGTTTAGAATCTGTCTGCTGTAGCAGAAGAATCAGCCCTAACCTGACTAACAGAGCATGTCAGATAAACGTTCTCTGTCATTCCTCCCGGGTACTAGAAAAATAAAGCCGCCGGCTTTAATGAACATGGTCAGTTGTGAGTCAGCTGCGACAATTTTCTAGACCTAAAAAAAGTACAGGGAACACCGCAACACTGGACATATCCTGAGTCTGCATCTGAGGTACCAACTGGCTTCCCTTCATGGGATCCTTCTCTTCCCTTTCGAGAGATGTAATTTTCATAGATGGAGAAATGAGAGCTTCTTGCCCAAGTTCACACACACAGTGGGTTAGAATTAGAAACCAGATCTCCTGACTCCAAACCCAGGAGTTCTTCCCTCTACCTGCTGCCGTCTGTCCCTGTGTCCTGCCTCCCTCTGCATTTCGACAAGTGGGAGCAGTGGGGGTTCCAGCCATAGATTTGCTTCTCTTGCTAATGTGGGATAAACACCTAGGCATCAGCGGTGCACACATGCCGTTAGTCTTAGGAATTATCTTTAAATCTGCAAACCCTGCTTCCCATTAAGAAGGCCTCCCTTTTCATTCCGCCCTAAACTAGTCCTTGAGTTTAGCAAGAAAAGATTCTCGTTGTAGCATCAAGGCATGACTTTCTCTCCTTCTTGATTGATTGATTAATTAGTTATGTGTACTTGGGTCCAGCAGGGAGCCCAGTGACAGCTGTGACATGAAAATTACCGGAAAGTTACAAAAATATGTAGCAGTGTTGACTTGCTGAAATGTAGTACCAGGGATTGATTAGAAACAGACACGTATAACGATCACATCTTGAAATTACCTGTCACTGCTGAGGCCTTGAGTTGAATCCTTTTGATTAGGATGAATTAATTCAGTTCCAATTTAATCACCTGCAAAGAAAGTAGTGAATATTCTCTATTCTTATTTCAACATTTTTTTTTTGTCTAGAATCCTGGAGTTTAGAAGAACAACTCTCATAAAGGCAAAATGATCTTTGAAAAACTGAAGCCCAATCAGGTCTCTCTCTGCTTAAATCCTCTAAAAGTCTCCCATTGCCTTAGGGATAAAACCAACTACTGAATATTTCCTCTAAGACCCCACCTCATTCAGTCTTCAACTTTCTCACAGCCTCACCAGATATCTGCTCTCCCTGGCCCTCTCTGAGCTCCGGTCACACTGGGCTTCTGGCTCCTCCTAGTCTTGCCATGGTCTTCACCTACCACAGGGCCTTGGCATATGCTCTTTCCTCTTTTTGAAAGTCTCTTTTCTATCATCTCTGTTTTACTGTGCAGGTCTCAGCTCATGACACCATCTTAGAGCTGGCTTCCCTGGTCTCCTTACTAGGTCCAATCTCCTTATCAAGACTCTCCTGGCATCACGTACCTCCCCCTTCATAACACTTGTCACAGGTACAATTTTATATTTTGTACGCATGTGCAATTACAGAATTAAATTTTCTTTCCCCAAGTTAGAAATGTAAGTTCCATGAGGACTGAGAGTGCCTCCATTTTCTGTTTATAATAAGGTTTTCCTCCAACAGAGTCTTCCTTGGGCATAGAGCAGGCCCTTAATTTACCTTTGATGAATAAGCCAATGAATGAATAGCTAACCGACTCAGACACATAGCCTGTTATAAATTTAATAGAAATCAGAACCAGCCATTTTCTTTGCACTTTTTGGATGAAGACAATGTATAAATAAACAAGAATCTTAAAAGAATCCAAACTCAGTGTGATTCCTAAGCAGCAGATAACTGCTGCACAAATAAAATGACAACTAAAAATTCCATTCTTCAGATATCACCTGTGTGATTCTCAGATGGCTTAGCAAATCCAAGGCATTCCTCATTCAGAAGAGTGAAAGTTGTGTGGTGTCTTGCATGCTCAATGAAATGATCACCTTTGTGCTTGGCAATCTCTTTGACCGACAATATTACAGTGAGCAAAGGACACACATAGTAATGGTGGTCAGTTGTGTCAGTAGGGGTCCCAGAAGGAAGCCCTTGGCTCATTCAAAGAGGATTAACTAAAAAGTATTTAAGGAAGAGTCTGGTTACTGAAGTGTAGGCAGGCTTAAGGGAACCAACAAAGCATAGTGAAGCTCCTAGGAGTTAGCCGTAGTGGGAGCTGTTACTACTTCTAGGTCTGAGGGAGCAAAAGAGGGAAATGGTGTTAGAGAAATCTACTACAAACAGGAGGTCTGGAGGAGGGGCTGCTATGAGGAGTTGTAGCCATTCAGACTGTGGCCATAGAGGAATTCAGCCTTTGTTGGAACCCTGGAGTCAGGAACAGAGTCAGGGAGGAATAATCTTCAACCTGTGTCTCCTGCTGCCTCGCAGTCCCCTGGCACACCCAACTGGAAGGCAGAGGTGAGAGTCTGAAGAACACAGTCTATAGCGGTCAGTTCCTCTGGGCCTAGAGCAAGACTGTGAAGTGTGAGATTGGGCTTAGAAAGGCTAGGGAGGGCAAACAGAATGGCCAGAAAGACTTTGATTTTGTGAAGCACTTACTAGGTGCCATTCGCTGTTTTAAGCTTTCTCTATGCATTTTTAATATTTATTTATTTATTTTTCGAGAGAGAGAGATACACAGTGCTAGCAGGATAGGTGCGGGGGGACAAAGAGACAAAGAGAGAGGGAGAGACAGAATCCAAAGCAGATTCCAGACTCTGAGATGTCAGCGTAGAGCCTGACACAGGGCTTGAACTTACAAGCCATGAGATCACAACCTGAGCCCAAGTCTGATGCTTAACCTACTGAGCCACCCAGGCGCCCTAAGCTGTATATATATATATATATATATATATATATTAACTCAGCCAATCTTTGCAACAACCCCAAAGGGAAGGCACTAACATTTTCCCCTCGTATAGATGAGGAAACTGAAGCATAAAGAGATCAATGTTTAAACCCGAGCATTCTGGCTCCAGAGCCCACCCACTTCACCACCACATTAGACCTCAGAAGAATAGTGTCCGTTAACAGCTTCTGTTCTCCTGCCAGGAACAAATTACCAGAGCAGGAACAATGGAAGAAATACACTCAACCTTATCTCAGCACTAGAATAAATACTAACTAGGCCTTTGGAGATTGGGAAAATTCAATTTATCTTATATATACTGGGAATATATTGGGAATATATTTATTTCCCAGTTAACCGCTGCTTCGGGTTACTGACTACCAACTGCAGCAGTGATGCTCAAGTATTTGAGCATTCATTAGGCACCTGGATTAAGGACATAGTTGAAGCTTAATTCAAAAGGAAATATCTACAAGAGTGTCAGCACCATCTAGGCAAATTTTAATATTAGAGATGAAGTTAAAGAATTTTAAGTGGGAGGTACAAGATGTGTAAGTCTCATAGTCACCCATTTGCTCCATGACTTTGATATTTTCCTGAGCGTGAGTAACTAATAACTGATGATTCTAGAGAGTTGAAACAAGTCTGCAAACAGAGTAATATTAATCATGCCTTCTTTTGATTTAAAATAACTTACTCACTTACAGTTTTCTTTCCTGTAAATTCAGAAAATACAGATACACAAAAGGAAGAAAATAAAACCAACTATAATTTCGTTGTCTAGAAAAAAATAACTGTCTACCCGCTATGTCCCCTTACTCTTTATTTCTGTTTGTGTCCATGAATATTTACAGAACTGAGATCATACTGAATATATTTTTTAAACTTTATGTAAGCAATGGTATATTACAAGCATCTTTCCATGTCTTTAAATTGTTTTTGTTTTCCTCATTTTAGCATCTATGATAAGGTTTTCTTTTATAAGGACAAACCACATCTTATCTACTCAATCCCCTAGAGTTGGACATTTGGGTTGTTTTCAGTTTTTCTCTATTATAAGCAACATGCTCATGACCAAGTCTTTGTATTATTCTTGTGGAGAAAATCCATGGAGTGATTTTTTTTTTTCTTACTAGAACATTCCTGATGCCACTTACCTAACATCAGGGATTTTATGTTAATAACATCCAAGTGTTATACGTGGTTAGGTGTGGGGGATGACAGGTCTTTGAGGATTTTATACAATTTTATACAATTGGCTCAGTAGATATCAAAAGCTTTACTGTATATCCTAAAATCCAGTTTAAAAATGTCAACATCATTCTTGTTTAACTGAAGTTAATACTGGATAATTTGAAGCTTTTTGTTTTCTTTTTTCTTTTTTTTTTAAATCGAGTATATTTAAGATACAACACTGTAAATTTAAGGTGTAAAACATGCTAATTTAATATATTTATATGTCTAATACTGGATAATTTTTAAAGACCATGAATTAAAAAATATACATGTAAGTCAAATGTGTCTTTCTTCTGGAAAAAAGAAACTTGTGCAGGGGGCTGAGCACTTTTAGTTAAGGAAGTATGGCCATGAAAGCAAATGTCTTTGTTTCATTTGCCATACTATGCAGCAATATTAAGCTAGCTATATTAGTTTGCAAAAAAGAAAAAAAAAAAGCCTCACAGATCTGTAAGTCTATAAAACGAATGAAAGTGTCATGCACCGTGGTGGCTTCTCTCTGAAGTCCTAAAGGCATTTTTAGATGCTTGAGCAGTTCAGTCATAAGACGAAAGGACTTTGATCTTTCCTGCTAACTTAGCATGAAAAGAAATTAAGAAACTTGGTCCTCTATGATGATGGTATTAATTCTAAGCAAATGTACTTGCAAAATTCAGAGACACTTCAGCATCTTAAATGGGGAAGTAAAACACGAGAAAAAAAAAAGAGATCTAATTTCTCAATCTAAGGTAAAGACATCCCAATTATTGAGGCGAAGGATGCTTCCTCATTTAGTACAACTGCTGAGAGAAGGGGCCTTTCCTCCCAGATTGTGCCACAGGTTTCCTGTTCGTGGAACTCGGCTCAAGCTGCAGGCTACTAATTGCTACGTTTTGTGCCATTTCTTCATTTCAAAGACTCTGTCAGAGACTTTTGGAAATGTTTTGCTAGGCTGTAAGCCATTTAAGATTCAAAATGAGAAAACTACCTTCCATTAGGAAAAGTAATCGTGAAACCTACTGTGTGCTAGGGTTTGCATGGATTGTGCCCTCAGTCCCATGACAACGATAGGAAGGAGACTTTGAGCTAAAAAAAAAAAAAGCACCTGCGAGATCATGCAACTAGAAAGTGACAGGTCTGGGGGGGATGCATGGGTGGCTCAGTCGATTGAGCATCAGACTTGACGTCAGCTCAGGTCATGATCTCATGGTTCATGGGTTCAAGCCTTGCTTTGGGCTCTGTGCTGACAGCACAGAGACTACTTGGGATTCTCTCTCTCTTTTTTTTCTCTCTGCTCCCCCCTGCACTGGCTCTCTCTCTCTCTTTCTCTCAAAATAAATAAATAATTATTTTCATAAAAAAGAAAGTAGCAGGCCTTCACCTAAGTCTGTCTCACCCTAAAGCTCATTCTATTTTGAATACACTGTATATACCATAGAGTGACATACTTGGTGTTCACCCTCCTAATATAACGTACTGTTGTAGCAAACATTTATTATTATTATTATTATTATTATTATTATTATTATTACTGTCTGTCATTCAATCATGCTCCTCCCTCGTTTCTTTTTTGTTAGAACTCCTCTCTGAATGTCGGTTTAATGAGAGGACAGTTCTCACCTCCTTCCCACTATAGAGGTCTAGGAGATCCTATCATTCCTTTTCAGCTAGGAGACAGTCATGGGACCAAGGTGCCATTCAGATGCCTGTTCTGAGAAGCTGTGTTCATCACAGCAATAGATACGGCATGGTGACCGGACATTTCCTACTCTAAGCTATGGAGTTTCATCTCTAGCCCCTGGAGCCCCTTTGTTCTGGTTCGTTTCCTAACCTATGTCATCCAGCCTCCCATTGATTCTGTGAACTTGCCCCTGCTTCCAACAAATTCTCTTTTGCTAAAGTAGCCAGTGTTAGTTTCTAAGGTTTACAACCAAAAGTATCAACCGATATTGGCTCTCACTTTTATGGCTAACCGGCCAGAAAATAACCCATAGTCTTTACATGGGAGTGAAATCTATAATAGAACTTCAAGGGACCCTCTGAAAATTATTTCTGGGATATTAACAGCAATATATCCATTTAGATCAATAAAAGGTAGATAAATTATTAGGGCCAAGTATGGTGCTTAATGATTACCTTCACCCTTTAACCCATCATATTTGGGCTGTCCCCATTGGCCACTTAGAGTTTTATAACTGTAAAGGACCCTTGTGGTATCTAGACTAATACCCTCATTCCCCTTTTATGAGGCCGCTCCCTCATCAGCTGTGAGAAGAATATCACATTCTTTTTACCCTTTGGACTTCAATATTCACAGTGTGACTTCCAAGACTTCCATTGTCCCTTTTGAACATTAGCTTAAAGTTATTAAGCTTAATGTATACTTGCTTAATGCACAGGGAATGAAAAAAGGGTCACTGAGGGAAATCCATGCTTCTCATTTCTTCTGTTTTGTGGGGTTTCAATTTCAAATGGCCTTTACTGCTAAGTCTAAGGAGTTTTATTTAATAATAATAATAATAATAAAAGGAGAGACAAATATGTCACCAAGGGCAAAAAGAGAAACGAAGTCTCTAAATTGTTTAAGTGATTTAGAATGGCAAAAGACAGTTACTTATAACTGAAAACCAGAGAAATATAGCAACGGCTCCTGATTCAGGTGGCAGAGGGCAGCCTGAAATATGGGTCTGACCAACTGATCCTCTTGGGAGCACCTTATTAGGCCTTTACTGTGGTATGATTGATTGTAGGCTCCAATTTAAGAGTCTCCATGTACCACATACTGTGGTGGTGGGTGCGTACTTGGGAGCAAGGCATGCTAGGACTGGGAGAACCAACGTTTCTGTTGGGGTCAGCAAAATCACCAGGACCTGACATACAAGAGAAGCTGCTCAACTGCAGTGGTTAATCTTCTGTGTCCACTTGTCTGGGTCAGGGGATGCCCAGATACATGGTGAAACATTATTTCTGGTTTTGTCTGAGAGGGTGTCAGGAAGAAGTTAGCATTTGAATTGGTAGATGAAGTAGAGCAGATGGCCTTTCCCAATGTAGGTGGGCCTCCTCTGACCTGAAGAAGGCCTGAATAGAACAAAAGACCAGAGAGGAATTTAATTTTTCTTTGTGTCTGACTGTTTGAACTTTGGTCTTCCCTGCCTTTGACTGATGCTTATACCGTTGTCACTTTGGTTTTTCAGACTTTTGGACACAGACTAGAATTTATACCACCAGCTTTCCTGGGCCCCTGGCATGCAGATGATGCTTGTGGGACTTCTCCACCTTCATAATCCTATAGGCCAATACCTTACAATAAATCTCATTATAGATAGATATAGAAAGATGATGATGATGATAGAAGATAGATGTTAGATAGATAGATGATAGATAGATAGATAGATAGATAGATAGATAGATAGATAGATCATCTCCTATGATTTCTGCTTCTTTGGGAACCCCAACTAATACACCAAGTTTTGGCCACTGGTACCCATGCAAGTGGTTGTAGAGTTTGAAACACAGTGTTGAAGGTTGTTGTAAGCTTAGAAGCATTTAGGCAACTGTTTGAGGTAGGCCAGAGTTGAACGTTTCAAGGAGGAAGTTGTAACTGCCAGTGAAGGCAACATTCTTTCCTGGTTCTTGAGATGGTACTGAATGTGGAATGACTTCATCTCAGGTTGGGGATTCTAAGAAAGAGGAGTTCAGCAGACTATCAGGGGCCCATGTAGTCATAGAATCTCCAAGCCCAGTTCTGGTCCTGGAGGCAGATGAGGTGCTAAGCAATACAGCCAACTGCTTAGAGGGGAAGACTATAATTGTAGGCACCTGCTACAAACCGAATGTTTGTATCCCTCTAAAATTCATGTTACATCCTAACACCCAGTGTGACAGTATTTGGAGACAGGGTCTTTGAGAAGTGATTAGGTCATGACAGTAGAAGACTCATGAGTGAGATTAGTGCTCTTATGAAGGAGACCCCAGAGATCTCCCTTGTTCCTCTGTTGTGTGAGGACACAGTGAAAATATGGCCATCCATGAACGAGGAAGCAGGCCCTCCCAAGACCCTGACTCTTCCAGTGACTTGATCTTGGACCTCTCCGCCTCTAGGGCTGGGAGAAATAAATTTCTGTTGATTATAAGCCACTTGGTCTATAGTGTTTTGTTAGAGGAACCCAACAGACTAAGTGCCAAAATTTGTAGTCTTGGTAGAGGGAGTGTTATAACTCAGAGACTTTAAAGTCATCTTGGGCTAACCATGACAGTGTGCCAGAGTCCAGCTCCAGTGAGTCCAGGGGTCCCCAAAAGATGGACGGTCAGGCGAAAGGAATGAGAGAGCCACGAGATGTAGTCTGATCATCAAGCAGGCATCTCTGGCAATTCTGGCATCTCTGCTCTGCTGGTCTCACTGTCTTTATTTAAAAGTAGTAAGTGACTTTACAGCAATGAGTGACATTCCATCAGTAAGCATAGTTTGAACAATAATGTGTTTTTATCAGCAAAGCGATGATTTCCTCAATCTTGCAAGTTGTTTTCAAGTTAATTAGTATATAAATTTAAGGCAGGGGGAGAGAACAGGATGTTACCTAGGTCTGCCTATGTTAATTATCTATAAACAGGCCAGGAGTCATTCTGCCTATTCTTCCAACTACAATGGGGGAGGTGCAATCCAGCCGGCAAGGACAGAATTCCCAATGCTTGTCCTTTGCTTGTGAATGAGTGAGTTTACATATAGGAGCTAAACATTTACACAAGTCACACCAATATTCAGTCGGGTCATAACTGCTATCAATCTGTGCAACCCATCCCCAAGATGAAACTTTAAGATTACTTCCAGCCAGGCTACTCATCATTCAGATGTAATTCATCAAATCATCATGCTCCAGGTCCTTCCTTTTTATTTAAATGCCATAAAACAAAAGAGCATTACATCCCTTAAGGCCAGCGAGGGCAATTCAAGAAATCCAAGCCTGAGAAATTATTTACAAGGAGGTAAGACTGGGTGCCATTTGATTAGCAGGAGCCTTGAAAATCATCTGCCTTTCCACACAGGGAGGTGTCTCAATCTGGGAGCCCAAGATGGCTCCAAACAACAGTGAGCTTAGTTGACCATATAACCTAGCTCTAAAGCCTCAGACTGTGTATATTTCCTGCCCTACTTCTGATTAACCCAGAAACTGGGGCAAACCTGAGGCTACTGGTTGAGTCTCTCAGACAATGCAGTACCTGCTTCACTTATTTTAACATTTTCATTTTGTACAATAATCTACAGCTAATTTTACTACATGATAATGTTAGACAAAAAAATATCATCTACCCTCAGTGTGATACTGGTGGACAATGGGTTAAAAATTCCCATCTGATTTGCTGACTGAGTCAGGTGAACTTGATCTGGCAGTTTGTTAGGGAAGCTGAAATATAGTCAAGAAGACTCTCTTGGCTTGGAGTTTGCATTTGTTTTTCTTTTATCTTTCCCCCAGTCATAAATCTTTGATGGGGAAGAGAGTGAAAAGGGAATGAAGAAAAAATAAACAGCGAAGCATGTGAAGCGATCTCTCACTCCCCACACATCCATCCTCTGAGCTGGGCAGCAGAGATTACAAATCATACTGCACAAATCAAAAGTCACAGTTCTCATAGCTTCCGCAGAAAACCATTTCAGAAAAACATTCTTAGGGCTCCGTTCTCCCCAAACACAGCTCATCATGAATGGACTCTACTCAGATTAACATGGCACTCTGACTTGGGAATCAATGAGAAGTGATGGAAAGTACAACCATTTCCATTTTATGATGTTGTATGAAATGACAGAACTTGGAATCAGAACCCTGGAGAGTCCTTCTCCTAGATGACTGGCTGCCACTCCGGGATTCAGCATCGCGGTCTCTAAAGTGAAAGATCTCTAAATCCTTTCAGGTTATTCTTTTTACCCAATTTGCATGGCATAGCTTTTTCCATCACCGTTATTCAAATATCTGCATTTTTAATTTAAGGTCTAAGTAGTGTAGGGTTGGGTTTTTTCATGTTTTATCAAGTCTGACGATTTTAGTTTTTAAATCGGAGCATTTGAAGAACTTGGGTTTGTATCTTTTATTCTTGAGTTTATAGCTATTTATTTTCTGTTTGTCTCGGTTGTTTTATTTTCCTTTACCTCTCCATTCGTGACTTACTGGAGATAAATCCAATATTTTTATCCTTTGTTTCTCCTCTCTATAGCCTTGTTTTACTAACACACACACACACACACACACACACACACACACTCGATTTATTAGAACTTGATATAAGTACTTTGAGCCCATCACAGGTAACACAGGGACTTTAGAATACTTTAGAATACTTTAACCCCATTTACTTACTTTTGACTTAACTGTTATTGTGATTATGCATTTTAATTCTGTGTACTTTGCAACCTCCCCACCCCCTCAAAGGTATGATTACTCTTTCGTGTTCAGTATTCATTTGTATTTATCCACCTATTAAACATATACTCTGCCCTTCAGTCCTTCCTGTATTTCCCTGTCTCCTTCTAGGATCATTTTCCATCTGACCCTTGTTATTTCTTTTAGTTTAAGCCCTCCTAGTGATGAATTCACTCAATTTCTGTGTATCCAGAAACATCTTCATTTGACCTTCAGTTTTGAAGAATAGTATTACTAAATATAAAATTTGGAAATGGCATTTTTCAGTACTTTGAAGACACATTCCCACTGTCCTCTGACTTCCATCATTTCTGTTGAGGAGTACCCTGTCAGATTTAACATTACTATTTATTTATTTTAACTTTTAAACAAAATTTATTTATTTATTTTGAGAGAGAGTTAGAGGGCAAGCATGAGTGGGGGAGAGAGAGAGAGAGAGACAGGATCACAAGAGATACTATCCCAAGTAGGATCTGCACTGGAACTCAGAGCCCTATGTGGGGCTTGAACCCATGAACCGTGAGATCATGGCCTGAGCTGATATCAAGAGTCAGATGCTTAACTGAAGATTACTATTTAAAGATAACATATGTATATTTTTAAATTGCTGGCCTCTTTTTAGATTTCTTCTTTGATTTTTCAGAAACTATATTATTCTGAGCTTGGGTGAGAGGTTTTTCTGTTTTTTTGTTTTTTGTTTTTTTTCTTCCCATTTATATGCTCTTTGGGAGTTCATAGGGCTTCTTGTGGCCAACGTCTTTGGTCATTCTTAGAAAATGTTTACTATTATTTCTTCAAATATTTTTCTTCCATTTCCCTTTTATCCTCTCTTTTTATCATGTCCATATACCTTTATTGTCTTTTTCTACTTGTTATCCTTTTAGCTCTCTGTGCTTTAGCCTGATTATTTTCTACCAGTTAGTCTCCTAATTTACTAAACAACTTTTCTTCCATGCTGGATCTACTGAGTTCTTAATTTTATTTACTATTGTTTAATTTTGTAATTTCGATTTCGTGTTTAAAATAAATGGTAGATATCTAGTGAAATTCTCCATCTTGACACCTATTTCCCTGAGCATATTAATAATAGCTGTGTTAAAGTCCATTTCTAATAACATTGAAAAATGGATCATCTGCAGGTCTGTTTCTATTGTCACTTTTTCTCTTGGTTTTGTTTCTTGTCATACCTGATAATATTTTACTGATGGCCATACATTGTTTATGGTAAGTATTGGAGGCTCTTAATGCTATATCCTTCCGCAAAGAGTTTATCTTACCCTCTGACAAAGTGACAGAATGGTAGCAGATAAATTTAATTAGACAGTCATTGAGCTGACTCAAGGTTGGATTATAATTTTCCAAAATTCTATGTACATGTGGTCTGTCCATGCTCCTAGAGTGTCATCCTCAGAGTATTCCAACTAATAATTTGATGTGCATATTATGGGCCCTCCCCAATGATGTGTCCTGAGAATCACTTATTTTTTTTGGTCTTCTCAGCACTAAGAGAGAGTGGAAATCTCTGCTCTGTCACTTGAATTTTGTCCTCCTTTTCTGCAAAATGAGCAAATACCTCAAGGGAAAATAGGAACTTAGGCTTACTTCCCTAGATCCCTCTTCTCAGCAGGATGTTCCACCCCACCAAATTTTGCCTGTCATGGCAACTTCAAATTCCAAATTTTTACTTGTTTCCCTATGAGATTGCCAAAAGTTCCACTAATTTGTCTGCTTCTTAACAGAAGCTGTATGTCCTTGTCCTATGAGTGGATTCTCAGCTTCCTGTCCTAAGAATCAACAAATGTCCTCAGGGAAACAGGGCTCAGAAGATGTTAGCACATCATCTCTTTTCTCCGGCATCTTAGCCTTTTAAATACTGTTTACACCGTCAGTTCTGTGCGAGCTGTTGCTTCTTAAAAAAAAAAATCGTTTTTGTTTTCCTGTCATTCTTGGAAAGAGTATTAATCTGTTACTCTGAAGGTTTTAAAAAGATGGCTGTAGGGGCACCTGGGTGGCTCAGTTGGTTAAGTGTCCCACTTCAGCTCAGGTCATGAACTCGTGGTTTGTGAGTTCGAGCCCAGCATCAGCTCAGCTGTCAGCACAGAGTCAGCTTCCGATCCTGTCCCCCTCTCTCTCTGCCCGTCCCCTGCTTGCATTCTCTCTCAAAAATAAATGAACATTTTAAGAAATGGTTGTAAATTCTTTGACCTCACTCCTATTGAGAGGTGCAGTCTATAACTCCTCCCCTTAAGTTTGGGCAAAGTTGTAGCTACTTCGACTAATATATTATAGCAGAAGCCATAAATGGTCATTAATTTCTGCTGTGTGCTTCTGGAACACTTGCTTTAAATCCCTGAAATAATATATAAAATATCCAACTGCTCTGTGGCCGCCATGCTAGCTAGGTCATGTGGAGATGCTCTTATAGTCTCACGGATCTTGTCCTTTATTTTTTAAATTTTTTATTGAGGTATAATTGATATATGATATATTAGTTTCAGATGTATGACATGATGATTTAATATTTGTACACACTGCAACCTGATTACAACAATAATTCCAGTTACCATCCATCAGCATACAATTACATTTTTTTCTTGTGATGCCAACTCTTAAGACATACTCTTAGCAACTTTCAAATATCCAGTACAATATTATTGATTATAATCACCATGCCATACATTACACCCCATGACTTATTTATTTTATAACTGGAAGTTTGTATATTGGACTCTTTTTACCCATTTTCCCCAAACCCCAGTCCCCTTTCCTTCTGGAAACCACCTTATCTATGAGTTTTATTTGTTTGTTTGTTTTGCTTTTTAGATTCCTCATATAAGTGAAATCATACAGTATTTATCTTTTTCTGCCTGACTTATTTCACTTAGCATAATACTCCAAGTTTCATCCATATTGTTGCAAACTGCAAAATTTCATTCTTTTTTAATGGGTTATTAGTATTCTATTGTATTCTTTATTGATTAATCCATCAATGGACACTTAGGTTGTTTCCATACCTTGGCTATTCTAAATAATGTTGCAGTGAAAATAAGATATTTTTTTCAGATAAATTTCCAGAAGTCGAGTTGCTGGATCATATGGTAGTCTATTTTCCTCTTATTGAATGTAGTTGACATAGAATATTCTATTAGTTTCATGGGTACAACATAGTAATTCAACATTTATATGGTAGTTATATTTAAAATTTTTAAGGAACTTCCATACTGTCTTCCACAACAGTGTCACCAATTTACATTCCCACTAACAGTCTGTGAGAGTTTTCTTTTCTCCATATACCTACCAACACTTGTTGTTTCTTGTCTTTTTCATAGTAGCCTTTCTAAAATATGTGAAATGATATTTCATTGTGGTTTTGATTTGTAATTTCTTCATGATTAATGATGTTGGCCATCTTTTCATGTGTCTGTTGGACATCTGGATGTCTTCTTTGATAAATATCTATTCATATCCTCTGCCCATTTTAAAATTGGATCGTTTGTTTCTTTCTTATTGAATTGTATAAGTTTTTAAATATATTTGGATGTTAACCCCATATATATATATGATTCGGAAATTTCTCCCCTTCAATAAGTTTCCTATTTATTTTGTTGATGGTTTCCTTCACAATGCAAAAGCTTTTTTAGTTCGATGGTTTTTACTTTTATTTTATTTTTATTTGCTTTTTATTTATATTTTTGCTTTTGTTGCCCTTGCCTTTGGTGTCAGATCCAAAAAATTCATTGCCAAGGCTGATGTCAAAGAGCTTACTGCCTATATTTTCTTCTAGTTTTATGTTTTCAAGACTTACATCGAGGTCTTTAATCCATTTTGTGTCAATATTTTGTGCATGGAACCAGATAGTAGTCTAATTTTATTCTTTTGCATGTGGCTGCCCAGTTTTTTCAACACCACTTATTGAAGAAATGGCCCTGTTCCCTTCATATACTCTTGTTTCCTTTGTCATAAATTAATTGACCTTATATGTGTGGTTTTATTCTGTTCCTTTGATTTGTCTATCTGTTTTTATGCCAATACCATACTGCTTTGATTACTATGGGTCTGTAATATAGTTTGAAATCAGGAGGTGTGATGCCTCCAAATTTGCTCTTTTTTCTCAAGATTGCTTTGGCTATTCGAAGTCTTTTGCAGTTCAATATAAATATCAGGATTTTTTGTTTTATTTCTGTGAAAAATGTCATTGAAATTTTGATCGGAATCATACTGAATCTGTAGATTTTTTAAGGTAATATGGACATTTTTAACAACGTTAACTTTTCTAATCCATAAATATGGAATATGTTTCCTTTATTTATTTCTGTCTTCTTTTTTTTTTTTTTTTTGAGCCAGTATCTTATAGTTTTCAGTGCATAAGTCTTTTACTTTCTTGGTTAAATTTATTTCTGGGTATTTTGTTCTTTTGATGTAAATAGGACTGTTTCCTTAATTTGTCTTTCTGATAGTTCACTGTTAGTGTATAGAAATGCAACCATTTTTGTATGTTAATTTTGTACCCTGCAACTCTACTGAATTAATTTATTAGTTCTAACAGGTTTTTCAGTGAAATATTTTGGGTTTTCTATATATGAAAATCATCTTATCCACAAATAGTGACAATTTTACTTTCTCTTATCCAATTTGCATGCTTTTTTACTTCTTTTTATTTCATAATTGCAGTGACTAGAACTTCCCTTACTATGTTGAATGAAAGTGGGGATAGTGGACATTCTTGTCTTGTTCCTGATCTTAGAGGAAAAGCTTTCAGCTTTTCATCATTGAGTATAATGTTAGTTGTGGGCTTGTCATATATGGCCTCTATTATTTGAAGTATATTCTCTCTATACCTACTTTGTTGAGAGTTTTTACCATAAGGGAGTGTTGAATTATGTCAAATGCTTTTTCTGCATCTAATGAAATGATCATATAATTTTTATCTTTTATTTTGTTAATGTGGTGTATCATGTTGATTAATTTGTAGGTGTTGAACTGTCCTTGCATTCCTGGAACAAATTCTACTTAATCATAATGTGTGATCCTTTCAATATATTATTGAATTCAGTTTGCTAATATTTTGGTGAGGATTGTTGCATCTATGTCTGTCAGGGATATTGGCCCTGTAGTTATTTTTTGTTTGTTTGTCTTGTAGTGTCCTTGTCTGGTTTTGGTATCAGGCTAATGCCAGCCTTATAAAATAAGTTTGGAAGCATTTCCTTCTCTTCGTTTTTTTTGAAAGAGTGTAAGAAGGCTAGGTATTAAATCTTTTTTGATGTTTGGTAACACATACTACTCTGTTGTATCATGCTGCTCTGTTCTGGCCAACAACGTTTCTGCTTAAAAATCTGCCCACCAGTGCCTCCATCCTGGAAGAGAATCCCAACGGCCCTGGTCCATCTGGCAGACATTTTGAGATCAGCAAATAAATCTTCGCATACAGTCTAGGTGCTTTTTGAACTGCTGCTTTTGCACTGGGCCCCAAGACGAACGAATCTGTGTGTGATCTCTTTAAGAGTAAAATCTCAATTTCCTACAGCCCTTTGAGTCTCTTGGAAATAGGCCTCCATTGGTTTTCAAAGCCAGATGTTTTGGGGGTTCAGCACTGTGGTGCTTGTCTCAGGAGTTGCAGTGCCTGATTTGGGGCACAAACCCCTTGCTCCTCAGGGAGAAGCTCTGTATTTGTGAGATCTTTTTGACTGTGGATCACTGTACCATGGATGGGGTTCGGTGAGATCACAGGTCTGCCTCTCCTAACTGTCTTGGCATGGCCCTTTTATCCTTTGTTGTGGAGAGCTGTTCAGGGTTCTTTTTTTTTTTTTTTAGAGTGAATTGTTTCTTACGTGTTGTAGTTTCGGTGTGCCCATGAGGGGCGGTGAGTTCAGGGTCTTCCTATGCTGCCATCCAGAACTGCCTCAGCACTTGAATTTTTTTAAGATCACTTCTCATATGTATGAATGAAGAAGCCACTCTGGAAGTTGATCTCTTACCCTTCCCTCTTCTTGCTGCCCCGCTGTTTAAGTGACACCAGTTGAGACCCCAAACATCAGGAACACAGAAGAGCCATTCCTACTTCGTGTTTTCTGAATCATTCTAAAAAATGATTGCTAAATATCTTCCTGGTCCAGTCAAAATATTACTTTTGCTCCCATTGCTTCAGATCGTACTTTCTGATAACCAGCTGTTAACCCAGTCGTGGATTATAAGAATTTGTGGATCATAGAATCTTTAGTCTAAATAAGATGATCTAGTCTAACCTGTCACCCAAAGGAAGATATTCCCATCGCTGAGGGGTTATTTTCTATCTACTGCCAAGCAACTTATTTCTCTTGGAAAATTCAAATTAAGAAATGTCAAGAAAATACAGCCAGTTAGCAAAGGATGTCACAGACTGATTTAATAATAGTTACAATGATAGAGATACTGGGGGATAAAGAAGAATGAGTTTCAGTCACTGGCACTGAAGGCATAACACTGCCCCCCTGGTTCTCTAGCTAGTAGATGATAAATCATGGAACTTTTCAGCTTCTATAACCACATGAAGCAATTACTATAACAAATCTCCTCTTATCTATCTATCTATCTATCACTCATCTTTCTATCTTTCTATACATCTATTCTTCCTATTGGTTTATTTCTTAAGATAACTCTAATACAAATTCCTAAATAATCTACATGTGATACCTCTATTTATGAAACCTAATATTTCATTATTTTTATCAGCCAGGTCACAGTTTTGTCCATATGTACTTTAAAGTATAATAAGAATTTTTTTCAAATGGATTATTTTGAAAGCAGTTTTTTGTGCTATTCATATTTCAAGTCTGGATTTAGAACTTGACATTAATTCTCCATCTGAGTCCAGCGTTTCAGCTTCTGGAGAATTTTGTTGGGAGGGACAGAAGACAAAGTGGAAAGGTCTGATCTCAAATTCTTTTTTTTTAAAGAAATTTTCTTTAATATTTTTATTTATTTTTGAGAGAGAGAGAGAGAGACAGAGTGAGCAGGCAAGGGGCAGAGAGAGGGAGAGAGACAAAGAATCTGAAGCAGGCTCTGAGCTGTCAGCACAGAGCCTGATGCAGAGCTCGAACCCATGAGCCATGAGATCATGACCTGAGCCAAAGTAGGACGCTCAACTGACTGAGCCACCCAGGTGCCCCTGATCTCAAAATTAACAAATGAGCTCTTCCAGGTCTGTGTCTGCCTGCTGAAAATTTAATGAATGAGACCTATGTGTCTTTCTCCAAGATGGTGATTAAAAATGTTGGCCAAGACAGAATCATGTATTCTAGTCTTGGACAATAATATATTAATGCATTTCTCCTAATAGGTGACTTATTTGCATTTATAACAATGACATTCTGGAGAATAGATACCATTACCCAAAGAAATGATGCAGATGATAGGAATATTAGGAATGCTAGAAGGCCAGTTTGGGGAATATTATTAAGCATGGGGACTTTTCATCCTTCTTAAATCAGACTATCTGGGAAGCTCTCCATTCAGTCTATTTTGAGGTCTTTGTTTCATTCTCAAACCTCCCTGCACACTGGAATCACCTGAAAAGCTTTTAAAAGTACAGAAGCCTGGGTTCCACCCCAAGGAGTGCAGCTTCGGCTTTGGAAGTTTTGGAAACTAACCAAGTTGGTTCTAATGTGCAGTCAAAGTAGAAAACTACAGTTTTCACAGAAAGTCATCAACTCCAGAAGACTGTGGGGTTATAAGCAAATGAGATAGACTTGAGCTCAGTCACATAATAGCTGTGTGGCTTGAACGGATTGTTTCACCTCTGAGCTTTAGCTTCCCTATCTATAAAACTGGTGCTAATAAGACCTACAATACAGTTATGGGGACAATCGAAAGATAATGTCTTTACAATAACTGGTGAATGGTAGGTAAATAGTGAATCTCCCCTTTCTTTCCAAGAGCCCCCAAAGCTGATCTATAGAACAAGGTCAGCCATGGCTGCATGACAGTTTTGACATTTGAGCTCTCACTCCTGCTGTTCCTCCAAAGATCAGATAACTCCACCTTTGGTGACCTGTGGCTGAACTCTCTGGTCTCGTGGAATGGCTTAAATACCATTTAAAATGCACAATGTAGCTTAGCTGGGAAATAAAACATATAATTGACTTGAAATTGGCAAATAGATAAGAAATGCTTCATTTTATAAGTATTGGCCATAGAAGAACACACACGGCCCAAATTTTATCAATAAGCCTTTCAGATGTGCCACCTTATTCTCAATTTCTCATGTAAGACAACATTTCACTCATACAGGATTTTGTGTGTGAAGCTGAGCAAGAAAAATATGTACTAGACAAAGCTATCATTTATTTTTAGCTATTTCTATTGGAAAATTCTAACCAAAATACTAGCTAGAATAAAAATTTTCAACATCTGAACTGCTAAATGGTTCTTCAAAAGAAACTGAAGTGACGTACAGTATATGAAATGAAAATGCATGTGGTCTTGGGGTGCCTGGGTGGCTCAGTCAGTTGAGTATCTGATTCTTGATTTCGGTTCAGGTCATGATCCCAGGGTCATAGGATTGAGCCCTGCATCAGGCTCTATGTTAAGCATAGAGCCTGCTAAAGATTCTGTCTCTCTCTCCCTCTGCCTTCCTCCCAGACTCATGCTGTCTCTCTCTCTAAAATTAAAAAAGAAAATAAAAAAAGAAAATGCATATGGTCTTAAGTTTTTCAAATGTGAAAATATATACCAAGAATCCAGAGTAGAGAATTTAAATTTCACTAAAATTTTCATGTCATTAAAACCTATCGTTCCAGGAGTGCCTGGGTGGCTTAGTTGGTTAAGCGTCTGACTCAGTTTTGGCTCAGGTCATGATCTCACGGTTTCATGAATTTGAGCCCCACATCAGGTTTTGCACTGATAGTGCAGATCTTGCTTGCGATTCTCTCTTTCTCTCCCTCTCTCTCTCTACCCCTCTCCCACTCATGCTGTCTCTGTCTTTCTCAAAATAAATAAATAAACTTAGAAAAAACTCTGTTGTTCCATTTGGTTCCTGCCTTCAACCTGATATACCTGTAATTGTAAATATTATGAGCAAACAAGCCCAACTTTATTTCATCTCATCTTCTCTCCTGTCCTCTCCTCTTTTCCCCCCTCATATCTCATATCATTCATTTTCAAAACAGTTATTGAGACCCTAGAGTCCCTTTAGTATTATGAATATAAAGATGAATGAGATACATCATCCCTGACTTTGAAGAGCTCACAATCTATATAAAAAATAATTAAAGCCCAGCATAAGTGATGAAAACTGAAGAAGGTGTGTAGTCTAGTTGACAGTACTATACCAATGTCAATTTCCTGGTTTTGATATTGAACTACAGTCATGTGAGATGTCAGTGTTGGAGGAGGCAACTTTCTGTGAGATTATAATTCTTAGAAAATAAAAAGTTTTGGAAAACCCAACATGTTAAGATAAGTACTAGAGTAAGGCAGATTTTCTCAAGGTAACTGAAAAAAGCAACATGACCCTGTAGAAGGGAGTAATGGAAGCCTTCACAAAAGAAATAGCATGGAATCTGGCTTGAAAGATGACTAGAACTTTTCTGGGTGCATGAGTTTCCTATGGCTTCTGTAACGAATTGCCATAATCTTAGTGGTTTAAAACAACAAAAATGTATTATCTTACATCTCTGGAGACCAGAAATTCCAAATCAGTCTTCTGGGATAAAGTCAAGATGTCAGTAGGGCTGGTTTCTTCTGGCGGCTCTAGGAGGGAAACAGTTTCCTTGCCTCCTCTAGCTTCTGAAGGCTTTCCACATTCCTTGGCTTGTGACCTCTTCTCCAAATCACTCCAACCTCTTGCTTCCGCCATTACATTTCCTACTTCCTCTTTTCTCTGCCTCCTTCTTGTAAAGACACTTCTGATTATATTTAGGGTCCCACTGGATCATCCAGGATGATTTTTCCAGCTCAAGATCCTTCACTTAATCACATATGAAAGTCCCTTTTTCTATATAAATTAACATTTACAGGTTTCAGGGATTAGGACCTAGATACCTGTGGAAACCTTTACTCAGCTTCCCACATCTGGTGAACACAGTGATTCCTTGGGGTTTACGGTTATGAAAAACAATCTATGCAGATGAGGAATGATTAATTATTTGCCACATCTGGGTTACAGGAAAGTTATCCCGTGGAACATAAGACTAGCAAGATAAACTGTTGCATTGGCAACTCAGGCTGAACAACAAAATACAACAGACTGGGTGGTTTCAACAACAGCAATTTATTTCTCACGCCTCTGGGGTCTAGAAGTCCAAGATCAAAGTGTTGGCCAGCTTTGTTTCCCCTGTAGCCTCTCTCTTTGACATGCGGTTGGTTATCTTCTGGCTGTGTCACCACAAGGCCTTTTCTCTGTGCTTTAACATCCTTGGCAGCTCTTTCTCTTTTACAGACAAGAGTCATATTGGATTAGGGCCCACTCATATGACCTCATTTAACCTTAATTATCTTTATTAGGCCCTATCTCCACATACAGGCACCTTCGAAAGTACTAGGGATTAGGACTTAAACATATTAGTTTTGGGGAGGTGGATACAATTCAGTCCATAACAACTGGGATCAAGTTTTGAAGGACTTTGACTATGACCTGGCTAGTAACCTTGATCTTGAAAGTTATAGTGAACTAAAGGAGGGTTTTAAGGACTGGAGTGACAAAATCAAACTGCTTGTGAGGCCACTAACTCTTAAAATAGAAAGAAGGAGGAAGGAGTGACTTGCGCAAGAAGAATAGGTACAAGCTCGCTACACCTGCGTTTGGGCACTGTTGTATCACAGGGAATGCGGTGAAGGAGACGGTGTTGGCAGTATGCTAAGAAAAACGTAATGGATAGATCAAAGCAGTGACTGTTTTCTCCCTCCACAAACTCATAGAATCCCAAATAAAATATTATAACAAAACTACCTTTTTTGACACATAGCTAAATTTAAAGTAAATGCCCAGTTGGCCAGAAGTTAAGCAGGAAATCAGAGCCAGAGTGCTAAAAAAGGACTGGCCGGCACTGCCCGGATATCAGACCAGATGTAGGATCGGAGTGGGTATTTTAAAGCCCAGGTGGAGCACAGAACCACACCTTTGGGTCCAAAAGGAATATGGAGTTTACAAAGAATTTCAAAAGGCTGTCCTGCATATGGAAAAGGAACTAGAAAAACTCTGATCCCTTATTCTGGAAAGCACCAACTGAAGTTTGCTGACTGCTCCAGAAAGCAGACTGAGAAGGACAGTGAAAGGAGGAGGGAGTTTAAGAAACTAAACCACTGACTTTAAAAAGACTTTAAAAACTCTAAATTTGTTTTTTGTATATTTTGGCCAAGGAAAGCCCAAAATTAAGAAATTAACTTAAAAAATTCCTCCAGTATTGTTAAAACGATTAGAGAAAAATGATTAAAAAATGGAAAGTAAAGAGAGAAAAAAATAAAAATATGAGATGACCAAGCAACATCTGAATAATAAGAGAGTAAGAAGGGAAATCATGGAGGAAAGTCTAGCCCCAAAGAAATAAATCAAGAAAGTTTCCTCAATCCAAAGAGCATGAGTCAGATTGAAAGAGTCCACCAAGTGCCCATAAATAATGAATTTCAAATATGAGAGACTGAAATTGTTTTTACAAGTTTTCAGAAAGAAAAGCGCAGAATTCATACAAATGATCAGAATGGTTTCAGTGTGTGTGTGTGTGTGTGTGTGTGCATGCACGCATGATCTAAGACAGCCAATTCTCTTATTTCAGAAGCGAAAATTCAATAAATAATGCCTAAAACTGAAGAAGTCAAGGAATGGCAGCATATACATATTATTTAGAAATATAGAGGTGCCTGGGTGACTCAGTTGGTTAAGTGTCCAACTTCAGCTCAGGTCATGATCTCACAGTTCATGGGTTCGAGCCATGTGTTGGGCTCTGTGCCGACAGCTCAAAGCCTGGAGCCTGCTTCGGATTCTGTGTCTCTCTCCCCCTCTGCTCCTCCCCTAAATAGGGAGTGCAAATGCACTCTGTATCTCTCTCTCTCTCTCTCTCAGAAATAAACATTAAAAGATTTTTTTTAATAAAAAAAAAGAAATATAAAGTAAAATAGCAAAACCTCTGAAAGAGTTGAAAAGGCTTTCTTTTGGATGTGGCTTGGGGATTGTATCTTTCTTGCTCTTTATTGTTTTTTCTGGAAACTTGTCCTTTCCTTAGCTCTCAAATCTCTGGTTCTTTAGAAGCAGATGACATCAGACAACTCCGTCTTTTCCTTGCCCCTTATTGCAGTCATCTATTTCCTCAACACCACTCTGAATCACTGAAGATTTTAGTACTTAGCTCACTGTCTTTCCTTCTATTGTTATTCTTGCCATTATCTGGAAATTTCAATATTCACACCCTGTTTCTCATTTCCTTGACCTCATCACTGCCTGAGACTTTCATCCACAACTCTCCCCAGCCCAACCTTCTATTGTCTGACTCTAGGATTTGACATCATTAGAGGATGTACCACTTCCAAAAATTTTAGTGTCAAATACCCTATACTGTTAAACATCAAAATCTTAATGAATAGTTACACAAATCCTAAGCCCTGTATAAAATTTACTCCTATATCTGAGGAGTTAAGCAGAGCTGCAGACAAAACAAGACACTGCAAAAGAAAACCATAAAACTATACAGAACTGGTTTCACTTTATACTCATGGGAAGAAAAGCTTCAGTACAGCCTGGAAATCCTACTATATATCATTAGCCACTTTGCTTTTCTAATCTCTAAGATGATTATCCGACCTTGTCCTCTCCTTTCAAAATTCCAAAATTATCTCTTCCTTTCACTTCAAACTGATGATGATGCCTTTTTATTTTACTCAAGAAAAAAAATAGCAATCAGAAGAGGCAGTTTTAGTTCAAATCCTAGTTTTGCCACTCATTAGTTGAGTGAACTACTAGGGCCAGTTAATTGTTCTTTCTGGAACCCAGTTTACTCATCTGTACTAGGGGGAAGATCATAACAGTAGTGTCTGGTTGTGAATGAGAATCTTCTATCCTAGCGGCCAATGTACGTATGGACCCTGTCTCCCCTTCTGGTACAATGGATGAATTGTCCCCGTACCTCTAGCCAACCCTTCTACATGTGCTCTGCATCTCACTCCTTCCCTATTCGATGACTTTTTCCTGCAACTATTCTATCACTTCTCATGTGTTTTATTTTTTCCCTCTGCCGACAAGATTATCCCATCGGCATACAAACATTCTGCAATATCTCTTATCTGAAAAGTCCTCCTCTAGGGGCGCCTGGGTGGCTCAGTCGGTTGCACATCCAACTCTTGGCTTCGGCTCAGGTCTTGGTCTCACAGTTCGTGGGTTCCAGCCCTTCGTCAGTCTCTGTGCTGACAGTGTGGAGCTTGTTTGTGGTTCTCTTTCTCCCTTTCTCTCTGCCCCTCCCTAATCCCTCTCTCTCTCTCTCAAAAAATAAACACTTACAAAAAAAAGTACTTTCAAATGCCATCACTCTCTTTACCAATCATTCATTTCTCTGCTTCCTTATGTAGCAAAACTTCCTGAATGAGTTGTCTTAGTTACTTTTCTTTTCCTGGCTCTTTTGAACTCACTGTAACACCTCTCTCCAAATGTTCTGGTGAATTCTTGGCTCTCTTTCGCTGAGTGTTTCAGAAGCATGGTCCTTCTAGGCTTCTAGAACTTAGCTGCTATCTTAGTCTTCTTGGGCTGCCAAAACAAATATCATAGACCAAGTGGCTTAAACAACAGAAATTTATTTTCTCACAGTTGGCAGAGTTCAGTTTTTGGTGAGGACTCTCTTCCTGCTGTGGACAGCTGCCTTCTCCCTGTGTCCTCACATGGCCTTTCTTTGGTGCACATGTGTGAGGAGACAGAGAGCTCTCTTTCTTCTTCTTCTTAAAGGATACCCGTCCTATCAGGCCCTAGTCTTATGACCTCATTTAACCTCAATTGCACCCTAAAAGCCTTATCTCCAAATTTAGTCACTTTGAGAACTAGGACTTCACATACGTATTTGTAGGGGGCATAATTCAGTCCATAGCATGGGGCTTCTAGGACGCCATATTTTTCTCATTCTTTCTCAGTATTTAAGTTTCTGCTCAGATATCATCTCCTCCAAAAAGACTTTCCTGCCCACCCCATCCACAGTAGCTTTCTTTGTGTGATATCATTCAGTTTTCTCTTCTCTAGTAGAGCATTGTGTTTAAAAGCCTCGATTATGGAGCAGAATGCTTTGATTGAAATCTGGCTCCATTATTTACAAACTTACTGACCTTAGCCAAGATACTTAACTTCTCTGTGCCTTGGCGTCCTCCTCAGGAAAAAGAGAATAATGATACTACCTATCTCCTATAAATTAAATGGGCTAAATGAGTTAAAATATGCAAAAAAAATGAGAATGTTGCCTGGCCCAATTTAAGGACTCCATAAATGTTAGCTAATATTTTTTATTCATATTTATCTATTTTCTTCTGTAAAGAAAGAGAAAAGCTCCAATAGGGCAAGGACTTTCTGCCTTGCTCACCATGGTACCCCCAGTGCCTAGACCCCTGACTGATTAGTATAACAGATGTTCCATTTGTATTTGTTGAAAGAATGAATGTATGAACAAATGGTTTCTTGGAAGAGTTTCAGGAGGTATGGTTGAGAGTGTCAAATGCCTCAGACAGCTCGGCAGATGAGGACGTAATCCATTTGTCAATCAGGAGGTCACTGGTGACTTGAGTGGTAATAATAGCCGTAATTTATTGAGGCACCTTGTTAAGTGTGCTAATCTACACAATGACCCTACAAGGAAGCCATTATTATCACCACTTTATAGATGACAGAGCATTTCAGCAGCTCTGTGGGACAGAAGCAAGACTGAAAACGATTGAGAGATGAACAGGAATTAAATGTGGAGAGACTACTCTATTATGACCGGCACCTTGTTTAAATGTATTAGCCTATGTGAGGGAAATGAATTCAATTGGTCAGAGACAAAATCTATCAGCCAGTGTTATCAGAGAAACCAGGTACCACTAACAGAAAGGGAGAGAGAAAAATATGAAATAAATCAAATTTTTCATCTTTATAACTTTTTTTCACTTGGGTCATGTTAAAGACTGCACCATAGTAGTAAACATAACAGGACCTGAGTTTAATTTGTCCTTTGGATTATCTATTCTTTTTTTTTATCTTTATTTTTGAAAGAGAGAGAGAGAGAGAGAGAGCGCGCGCGCATAAGAGGGGGAGGAACAGAGAGAGAGGGAGACACCGAGGGAGAATCCAAAGCGGGCTCCCGGCTCTGAGCTGTCAGCACGGACCATGAGGTCATGACCTGAGCTGAAGTCAGACCTTTAACTGATCAAGCCACCCAGGTGCCCCTAGATGATCTATTCTCGAAAATACAGAGATGATATATAAAAATCACCATCTTGGTAAGAACCTACTGGATGAGAAAGATCTTTTTACAAATCAAACTACTGGAGAGATTTCAGCTGGACTTAGAATCTGAATCAACTCAACCTATGGCAGAATGACTTCAAAAACAAGTCCCAAGAGCATTTGGGACTTACAGGCCTGCACTTCTGCGAAGACTGTTATGTCTTTCAGATGGTAGATGAGAGGGTAGGAGGAAATTTTCTGGGTAAGCCTATAGTAGCAAGCCTGAGTGTTTTTAATGACCTTAGGAGGATAATTAAGGACACAGCACCTGTATCAGAGAATTTGCCTTCTTTTACCTAGTTTTCTTTCTATGTGTGTCCATCCTATCTGTCACTTTTCAGAACTGAGTATAGAAGCAGCAGTAATGATGAGGTCTAATTGTCACCTTAGATATGAAATATTTAAAAGTTTGCCTTTTGTTTTAAATGGGAGGCTGAAATACTATTGTTTTCACCACAATCGAGGATGGTGAAGTTCGATCCAGAGACGGCAGTACATATTCATCCGTGGGTTCATTGCTTTGTCTGTGTTCGTTTTCGTGAGCTGTGTCTCCTCTTGGCCCAGCCTCCCTGTTTCAGTTTTTCAACAACTTTTCATAGTTTTTCATTTTCTTATTCCTTAGTCCTAGCTGTTTGGCAATTGGTAAGGGTCCAGTGAGGGGCTGGCCCCGGCCGATGGGTGGTTAGAAAGTCTGGTTTGCCAAAATAGGAAGGATCATTTCATAACGTATTTCTCACTTGTAGTATTGAACATTAAAGCTGAAAAACAAAATGGGAGCCCGGATGACTCAGTCGGTTAAGCATCTGACTTTGGCTCACGTCATATTCCCACAGTTCCTGAGCTCGAGAGCCCTGTTTTGAGGGATTCTCTCTCCTCCCTTCTCTGTTTCTCCCTCTTGTTCCCCCTCTCTCCCCACCTCTCTGACCCTTCCAGAATTCTCTCTCTCTCTCTCTCTCCCTTGTTCTCTGCCCCTTGCTCATTTGCGCCCTCTCTCTCTCCCTCGAAAAAAAAAAAAAATGCCCTTAGAAAAAACAAGCCGTAAAGCAAAATTAATCACCAGTCATTTTGCTTTTATTTTCTTTTAATTTAAAACTGCCATATTGCTGGGGTGACCTTCCTTGTTCTAGCCTGGTCTAACATCACCGCGTGAAGCTTGAGTTCTGCCCTGTCCCCGTAGGTTGGTAAAGTTCGTTAGGTTCGTTAAGGCCTAGACTCCTGCTCTGAAGTCCTGCTCTCTTCATCTCAGCTCTGGGCGGCAAGGGGTTAACAGAGTCTCTGGCGCCTACCGAGTTGTAAAAGGAACTGCTGAAGCTGATCAATGACCACTGTTAAGACCTGGAAACCAATTATAAACCTGAAATTTGTGATGAACAAAGCCCTGAAACACTGGGATGAAAACTACTGAATTAGTCCAGTTCATTAAAATCATTAATAGTCATGAAATGAAAACCACCAGAGTCCAAAAAGGCTTAATGCTCTATCCATATTAATTAGATGGGAGCAAATCTGAACTGAAAAGCAGCACATGCTTTGTAGAATTAGCAATTGGTCTCTGCAGACTACACAGATCTCTATTAAAATTCAGTTTAATTAAAATTGATCACGTTAAGAAACTGATGTGGTTAATTAACTGAATTCCTGGACTTCTTTTCATACATTTCACAGACGCCTTGTACACTGCTTTCCTGGGTGACACTTCGTGTTGCACAGAGCAAATCCAACTGCAAAGGTTAACTCTCTGTGTTCCTGGAGATGATACAGGCCACAGAGGAGGGGTGTGGATCGGAAAGAGGGAGCTAAGCTTTACGTAGAGTCAAACCCCAAGCGAAACCGAATAAACTCCTTTGGAAAATTTACCACTCGTGGCGTATAAATTAACGTGTATCCTGTCAACGACGTAGTGGTTCTCTCTCCCAAGCTTCTATGTCTGGAGGAGCTGAGAAATATTTCCAAAAATGAAGAGTCCCTCTACTGTCAATTGTAGGACAGTGACCTGCTGGCAAAGGGCAGCGGACAGCTAAGTAACGCCAGGCCAGTGTTGCTGCAGGCACCTTAGTTTTATTGCCCACAAAGCTTCTTGGTCTTTTTGGCTCAGAATAAGTCATTTTGTGTTTTTTCGTCTGTAGAATGGGGATAATGATCTTTCTAGATTTCACCAGGGTGTTGTGGGGCTTAAAATGATGACAACAGCCCGCGCCCTACTGCTCCAGCCGAGTCTACCCCTCCTCCTCCAGCCCACCAAGCACAGTGCTGCCACCAGAGCTTTCCTAAGAGCTGTCACTGACGTGCTCAAAACGCCCTAGTGATGAACGCGCCGTCTATAGAACGCATCCCGAACCGAGGATCGAAATCAGAGTTCTCCATCATCTGGTCCGACGTGGTCTTCTTAACCTCTTGGTTCTCTATGAAACTGCCTTGTTTGAACCAAACTGGCTACTTTACAAACTTGGAATTCCTTTTTTTGTTTCTTTGTTTTTGTTTTTTGTTTTCCCAGCCTCCCTTCCTTTTCCTCTTAGAAATCTATTTTTTGTCCAGCTCATTTTACGGAGTTCAACTTGAATCCCACTGCCATGAAGTCCTTCTGTCATTGACCTACCGAAGGGATCTAATCCTTCCCTGTCAGCCCATTAGAGCTGTTATCTCAGTTGCCTATTTGGCTTTTGTTCCCCAGAGTCTGAAATAACTATTCATGTGTACATATCAGCTCCTAAAGATGCTAAGTTCTTGGCAAGAAAAAGTCCTCTCCTATTTCACTGAATCATAACAGGTCTTAGACATAATGCATTCTCCATAAATGTCTGTTATTAATGAAAATGATGCTTATCTTTGATAGTTTCTGGTGATGTTCCTCAGAGAGGGAAATTTGAGTTTTATCTTATAGTGATTGGTAGAAATATTTGAGTGTGATATCCTCGTAACAATAACAATGTATGTCTTGATTTCTTTTGCATCTATTTTTGTGTCTTCCGACTCATTTCTAACTTTGTATAATTTTGCTTTTTATTCCTAATTTAATCGGGCTTCCAGGACTTTTATTTTTATTTTTTTAGTGTTTATTTTTGAGAGAGAGCAAGAGAGAGACAGAGCATGAGCAGGAGGGGGCAGAGAGAGAGGGAGACACAGAATCTGAAGCAGGCTCCAGGCTCTCAGCACAGAGCCCGACATGAGGCTTGAACTCACAAGCCATAGGATCAGGACTTAAGCTGCAGTCGGCTGATTAACCGACTGAGCTGCCTAGGTGCCCTTGGGCTTCTTGGATTTTTAAAAATTTTAGATCTCATCAAAGAATCAGCTTCTGATACCTGTATTCTTTGTTTTTGTCTTCTTATTACCTTTATTAATTCCATTTGCTATTTTTTGGTAGATGTTGTGGCTTAATTTCTTTTCTAAAAATTTAATAGGTCAAAAATAAATCCAGTTCCTTTTCTCTTTTCCCTTTTCCTTTCTTTCTTCTGTAAGGATAAAGACATTGGAGGCCATATATTTTCCCCTAAACAGAACCTTTCAGTATAATCCTTAGGTTTTTGATGAAGTATTTTCATTCCTTTCTAGACCACTCGTAATTTCAGATTTGAATTCTTTTGTGTTCCAAAGTCTTTTATAAATTATTACTTCAGTCTATTTTAAAAATTACATATTCCTAACTTCCTTATGTTTTGGTCATAGAACATGTCGTATATAGTTTCTTTAGCCGAGTATGTAATTAACTCCTGTAATCTTTCTATGGATATATAGAAAATGTACTTTTCTGTTTAAAGGTTATAAAATTGTGTTATTCAGTTCTTTTGTGTACGTCCTCAATTTTGGTCTAACACAACTGTTCAATTTTGAATAGACATACTAAAGGATGCCACTACATTTGCATTTTTATTAAATTTTATTTGCATTTCTATGCATTTTTGCATTATATTCAGCTGCTATGTATTTTGATGCATAAAGATCTATGGCAAGTATATCTTATTCTGCCTAGTATTTTTAACATTATTTCATTATCCAATTTTAATATTGTCATTCTTTTCTTATTGCTTGCTTTTGACTACCCCTTGTCAACCCCTTTACTCTCAAACTTTTTTTCACTTTTTGTGGTTTTTTTTCCTTTGTCATATTTTTCTCTAAGATATATTTGTATACAGGCTTTTGTAAAAAAAATATGTATACTATGTCTTATCATAAAACCTATTTAAGGAAATATCTGGGAAAATTTGGACCAAAATAGAAAGTTAGAAAGTTCAGAGTCAAAATTTTGCTCAATTCTAACATGCATAGGACACCTGGGTGGCTCAGTCAGTTAAGTGTCAGATTCTTGGTTTTGGCTCAGGTCAAGATCTCACGTTTTGCGAGTTTAAGCCCTGCACCAGGCTGTGGGCCGACAGTGTAGAGCCTGCTTACGATTCTCTCTCTCCCTTTCTCTCTGCCCCTCCCCTGCTTGCTCTGTCTCTCTTAAAGTGAATAAATAAACTTAAAAAAACTAAAATGCAAAGTTAATGGTACATATTTTTGTATTAATTGTAAATTCATCAGTTGTTATTATTGACTTGATTTTATTTTTGTAAATTTCATTGTCCTTTATATTTCAATCATTGCAGATATAGAAACAAGCCATATCCATCTGTCTTTCTTTTTCTAATCGAACGGATTATTCCCAGCTGTGTCTTCCTACCTGCATCCATTAATTTAGGAGGGCAACTGTATTTTCCATTCCATTTCCCTTTCCTGATATTCACAAACTCATACTTTTCCATTATTATATGAAAACAAAGTAATAACTCTACCCTTCCCAGTCATCCATCTCTCTTCAAAAAGATCTATCCTTACACTAGTTTGCTATTGTTTATTCTTTCCCCATCTCTACCTTAACAACTCAGGTTTTGCTAAGATAGTTTAAAAAAACTTAAAGAAAAAGCTTATGTATTTATTCTGACAGAGAGAGGACGCACATGTGCCAGCAGGGGTGGGGCAGAGAGAGAACAGAGAGAGAAAATCCCAAGCAGGCTATATGAGCCGTCAGCACAGACTGAGCCACCCAGGAACCCCTTAAAAAAACCTTTTTGTTCCAATCCATTTTTATATCTTCCCTTAAAATATGGCTCTTATGTTTTAAGAATCCTTATTATAGCTCAAAAATTTATGCTCTCAGGCACTTTTTTTAGCTTTATATTTTGCAAGATCTATTGTTTATTCTTCTCTTTGTTTTCTCCTATCTTGAATTCTTTGTTGTGACTTGTGTGTGTGTGTGTGTGTGTGTGTGTGTGTGTGTGTGTGTGTGTGACAGTCCTTTTCTTCAAAGGAGTATAGGAGCACTAAATTTTTTTAACTCCTGGGGCGCCTGGGTAGCTCAGTCAGTTGGGTGTCTGACTTAGGCCCAGGTCATGACCTCGTGGTTCATGAGTCCGAGCCCCGCGTCAGGCTCTGTGCTGACAGCCTGGAGACTGCTTCAGATTCTGTGTCTCCCTCTCTCTCTACCCCTCCCGCGCTGTACACAAATGTGCTCCCAACATCCTGGTGGTTGAAGGTTAAATCCTTCTTTCTCATTTATCTCTAGATGTTATTCTAATGCCAGAGTGATTTTTTTTTCTTTTGCAAATAGCTGTTGTTTCCTCTCAAATAATACCTGGAACTTAGTAAGAACTTTTATGTGTCAGACTCAAATTTTTTTCAGTATAGAAACTTTAAATATTGCTTCTCTTTCATCTGAATTTTTTTCTCCTTCTAGACCTGTATTATTCATGCTTTTTAAAATTTTTTTTAACATTTATTTATTTTTGAGAGACATAGAGAGAGCGTGAGCAAGGGAAGGGCAGAGAGAGAGGCAGACACAGAATCCGAAGCAGGCTCCAGGCTCTGAGCCGTCATGACAGAGCCGGATGCAGGGCTCTAACTCACAGACCATGAGATCATGACCTGAGCTGAAGTCGTCCATTTAACCGGCTGAGCCACCCAGGCGCCCCTGTATTATTCATGCTTAATCATCTTCGAAGGGGCACCTGGGTGGCTCAGTCAGTTAAGCAGCTGACTTTATCCAGGTCATAATCTTGTGGTCTGTGAGTTCAAGCCCTGCATCAGGCTCTGTGCTCACAGCTCAGCATTCCGTGTCTTCCTCTCTCTCTGCACCTCCCCCACTCGCCCTCTGTCTGTCTCTCAAAATAAATAAACATTAAAAGATAAAAAAAGATCATCTTCCAAGTCTTGTACCTTTTCCCTCATGATTCCCATCTCTTTGTAGAAGTAACAAAACTGCTAAATGTTTCATACAGTGGTAATCTTTGTAACAAACAACCCTGGAAATAGGTGCTATTTCACCCCACATTACAGATGAGTAAGTTGAGATTAGTGCTTACATACAAGCTGGACAGTACTGTAAAAATCAAACACAAAGGGACACCAGACTTGAAAATTCCCTGAGCAGGGGCATCTGGGTGACTCAGTTGGTTAAACAGCCAACTCTTGATTTCAGGTCAAGTCATGATCTCATGGTTTGTGAGTTTGAGGTCTGCATCAGCTCTGCACTGACAGCACAGAGCCTGCTTGGGATTCTCTCTCTCTTTCTACTCTCTCTCTGTCCCTCTCCAACTCACATGTACACGCTCTCTCTCTCTCTCAAAAATAAATAAATAAACATGAAAAAAAGTCCTTGAATAGACAAAGCCAGTTTCATTATACAAGCAAAACTTAGCTTATTTTGCAAGACATTGAAGCTAACTTGACTTGGATCATTTCTTGCTTATGCCTCTGATAAGCATATTCGAAATTTAAACCATTCCCCCTAAATTGATATGAGGTAGCCACTAACCAATTCCCTGTCATTAAAGAAAATTCTAATATCGTAACCAAATGCAGTGAAGAATAAGCAGTCACTGCCTCCACGCTGTGTAAGCTGCTTTTAACATATACCTCTGAGGCTCATTCCTTGTTTTGGTATGAATGCTTCTCGTTTGCAAACTGACTTTTTGGTGTGTGGACAATAAACTTATACTAGTTCTTCTTTGGTGATTTGTTGGTTTTATTTCTGTTTTTCTCTGTACTTTTGACCATTCAGAGTTGAGATTTGAACCTAAACTCGAACTTCCTTTGAGCCCTGAGTGTCTTGTGCTTTTAGAAGCTACTAGAATAGCCACATGGATGATCATCTAGAAACAGGTGTTACTAATGGTAGGTAGAGCAGACACGAGACAGTCGGAGTTAGTGAAATTTTTCAGAATAAATCACAAAAGTATAGCTTTTAAAAGCTTGTTAGCTCAGGCTTTATGAAAGAAAAGCAAAATGTCAGATAAATTGAGATTTAATCTTCGCTATGCCATGGAGATTTGAGGACTTGTGGCACCCAAAGTGAGAGTTTTTTGAATTTTAAGACTCAAATCTATATTTTAAAAAAGATGACCTTTAAACATTTTTTTCTGATATTAAGAAATATACACATTCTTTAATGTCAAAATCTTGGAAAATTTAAAAAGTCACAAAGATTAAAATAAAAGTCACTCGATCTCACTACCTAGATTAGTTAACCACTATTAATATTTTATTTTATCTTTTCAGCATTTTGAAGCCCATAGACATGTATCATTTTTTTAAGTTGAGATCAACCCGTATATGGTGATTTGTGATGTTTTTCTCCTAAGTGAAATATTAAGAATAACTTTTTATGGCATCAAAAATATTTTGCACATGATTCTCTTTTTTAATTTCTTAATGTTTATTTATTTTTGAGAGAGAGAGAGAGCATAAGCACGAGTCGGGGAGGGGCTGAGAGAGCCGGAGACACGGAATCAGAAGCAGCTCCAGGCTCTGAGCTGTCAGCACAGAGCCTGACACAAGGCTTGAACGCATGAGCCATGAACTCATGAGCTGCGCAGAAGTCGGATGCTGAACCAGCTGAGCCACCCAGGCATCCCTGCATATGATTCTTAATAGTAGGCCCTTTTTGGTTGTATCAAAATACTTTTATAGTGTTTAAGTAACTAACTAACTCTATGATAAACATCCTCATAGAAAAATTGTTATCAATTTTCCAATTATTTCTTCAAGTAATATTTCTAGAAATGTACATGATTGTGAATCATTGTCCATTAAACTCAAGGTTTGCAAAATAATAATCATACCTGTGTAGGTTTTTTAGATTAGTTCAAATTTGATCCCAAGACTGATCAGAATTTTCTGGTTGTCAGAAAATCAGACCCTTGGCATTTTATAATGATCTGAGAAGCTTATGTGGTGCCGGGAACATAGGGGGAAAGCACATTTATCCCATGCCACCTTAGTCCACATGGACCACAGCTTGGCCAAGCCCCTTTTGTGCCTTGAAGCCATATAACTCTCTACTTCTGTACCACTCATTAGTCAGGAAGACTTTTCCAGGCTTGGGAACCTCAGTGGCCATGTCCAGTGTCTCCAAGAACACCACACAGCGGTGGCTCCCTGAGCTCTTGTTACTACTCTGGGTGCTGCTAAGCAGAAGGTATGGGTCATTGCTGCCTCCCTTCTCAGTTTGGGAGAGAAAAGCCCAGTCTTTATCTTTTTATGTTCCTCAGAGGTATTCTTTCTCCCCACTCTCCCTGGGACAGTAACATAGGCTCTTCCATGATGTTAGGCTTTTCTATGAGATAGGACATGATCTCGACTATAAGCAGCTTCAATTTTCCACCATGCAGAAAACTTCTCTTGGGACAAAGGAACCCCATGATTTTGCCATTTGCTTGAAATGGTAAGGACAAAAAGATAGGAGAACACCCGGAGTCAAATTATCTTTGATCTTCATCTTTATGCATTTCTACTATGTTCTCTTGTCATGTCTAAAATGTTTGTCAAGGTGACATCCATCTAATGGAAGAGAGAGAACATAAGTTATTGCAACATTATAGGTGAAAAGCTGAAAGGCACCATATGAAAGGCACTTTAGATTTCCAATGAAATTAAAAACAAAAACCAAAACCAGGTAGGTTATCTCTTCATGGAAGAGAAATCTTGAAAATGGGTATAAATTGGACACTCAAACTAGAGAAGACATTGTGAACACAGGCATAGAGGTGGAAAATCAAAAACATTCGAAGTCTTACTGTTCAAAGTGTGGTCCATGGACCAGTCTCATCTCATGGGCATCACCTAGGAGCTTGCTAGAAATACAGAATGTCACCCCTCATTCCAGACTGACTGAATCAGAATCACTTGAACAAGAATTCTGGTGATTTCTAGGCAATTGAGGTTTGAGAAGCATGGCCCTGGTATACGGATTCTCAGAGTGTAATCTCAGACCAGCAGGAGCAGCTCTATCTGGAACTTGTTAAAAATACAAAATTTCCGGCCCCACTCCAGACCTATCGACTCGGAAACTCAAGTCTTGCGAGGCAATTCTGACACATGTACACATTTGAGAATCACTATTCTGGAGCAGAGGTTGAAAGACTCTCTACCTAAAGGTCCAGATAACTAAACATTTTCAGCTTTGCAGGCAACAAGGTCTCGGTCACCACCACTCAGCTATGCAGTTGTAACAAGAAAGTACAATAGACAACACGAAAAGGAAAAAGCATGGCTGGGCTCCAGTAAACTTTAATTACAAGACTAGCAGAGTTCGATTTGGCTGTGGATTATGTTTGCCAATACCTGCCCTAAAACATGAATTTTCAAACTTGCCTGTACGTTAGAATCACTTGGGAGAGCGTCATAAATCTTGATACCCAGACAGTACCCCATGCCAATTAAAAAAGCAGTGTCTCCATGACAGGGGTATGGAATCAATATTTTGGAAACCCCCCAAGTGATTCTCATACATAGCTAGGGAGAGAGCCAGATGTACAGGACGGAATAGATGGCCCCAGAAAAAGGGTGTGAGAGGATCGAGGGAGATTAAAGAGGAAGGGGAGCTGGAAGCCTGAATGTGGAAGCCTTTCAAACTAGATCTTCTCCAAACACCTCAATCACATGGGGATTTGACTATCCACATAGGTCAGGGTGCGCATTTTTATTTTTTTCTTAACCACATGTTACTGCATTTAAACCACAATATAAAAAATGAGAAACGTCTGAACAAGGGATAGGCCAAATGGCTTTTAATTCCCCAACAGCAAAACCCTGTTAATACCTTGCCCTGTGTCAGCAAAATAATTGTGGTTCAAGTGAATATAAAACACTTCCATTCAATCTTCTCCCTCCTCCCTAAGGCAAATGCTTTCTTATCATGGAGAAACAGTACTCCTCAAACTGTCAGACCGCATCAGGGGAGTTGAACAAGAATTATAAAGCCAGGCGAAATCAAGGCATCAGCTGGGAAGGTAAAATTCTTCTGCAGGTGAGCTTTCTTTAGCTTCTTCCCTGACCAGAGGCTCCCTGAGATTGCTGTATAAATGCTGGAGAGAGAAAGCCCAGACTTTTGCAAGGGAATGAATTAAATTTCTTTGGTAGCAGAAGCTGTCACTGGTTAACTCAAGTGAAATAAAAGGGTTAGCTGAAAAGATCTGTGGTGGCTCATAGAATAAAAGGAAAAGCTGAAGATCTGGGCTTGGAAAGGACAGAACCATGGCAGATCTGGGCCTTCAGAACAGGGTCGTGGCCTGTCTGCTCGTGGTGCTGCCTTCTGGGTGGACAAGCTGTGTGTATTTTCTGCCCTAGAGTCACTCCATCCAAGATGCCAGTTCCAGGAAGAGAATATCTGATTGGCCAAGCTAGGGTCACGCAACCTTAAAGAATAGTCCCACCTTAATTAATGGTTCCCCAAAGTCCAACTGGGATTCCATTACCTCCGGACTGGAGAATAGATGCTAGGGAGGCAAAAAAAACAGCAGATGTCCACTGCAGAGGGCAATCATCAATATTTCTTAAACAATGCATTAAGGACTGTAATAGAGTTTACCAGTATATCCCACATAGATTGTGGGTTAGAGTACATATTCTCTTAAAATTCTGAAAGGAGACTGCCCACTAGATTGTAGGCACTGGAGCCACAACAGATCTTAAACATCCAACTCCTTTTGTTACAGGGGAGAAAACTGAGGAAGATTGAATAATTTTCCCTAACCCATTCCTATTCATGTTTAATGTCATTCATGAAAAGTATACGATTAGACAAGAGTCTAAGCTAGACTCTTCTTCTAGATCATTCTGCCTGTGGCTGTGAAAGTGAGTGTTTTTAATTTCCCTGAAGACTTCTCTGCATGCATCATGGTTGCTTTTTTAAAGATGAAAAATAACAGTCTCTCACATTTGTTCATTGGTTCTTATTAAAAGCGCCAATTCCTAGACCCCATCCACCAGGGATTAGATTTAATAAGTTTGGGTTAAGACCCAGGTCACTGCTTTTTTAAACAAGCACCTATATCTGCACAGCGCACTTGGAACAACAATGCAGTCCCATACTCACATGTTTGCAGAAGCCAGGAGGTAAAGCTGAGCGGGTATAAGGCAAGAAGAGGTGAGTGTGGTAAATGGGGCAGTGTGTGTCCTATGGGCACACAAATTCAATCTATTTTTAAACACCTTGCAGGTCAAACAAAACCTGCTTGCTGGACAAATTTTTCTCTCGTGGATTCTGTAAGTTGTGAATCATGTTAGTGCTTTTATTACTTAACTTCTAAGATAAAATTAACAACCACTCTTCCAACTCCCAGGAATAAACTTTAACGAGAGAGATGTAGAGTGATCCACCCAAGGCTAAATGGCATGTGCTGAATCGGAACGCAAATGTTCTAATTCCTGAAATACATCCAAGTCATACACCTCCCCCTTTATTTTCACTGTGATGTGGTTTGAATAAATAGTATTCCTTCCACATGTGACTATATCTGCTCAATCATAAACAGGACAGGAAAACAAACAGCTGAGCTGTAATTTTTTAAATATGTGTGAAGCGTGTGATATACGTGCAATCTTTAGGATTTCAGATTGTGATATGAAGCTTGGCACATCGTTATGTAAAATTACTACATGCCTCTTTAAGATTGACTCCGTCTTCAGAGTTTTCATTTTAGCCAATAAAGTTAATATATATATATATTATTCTCATATCACAGTTGGATGATTTAGAAACAACCTATGTTTGGCATGGAGTCACAATTCCTTAGGAAAATAAAAGACAAAGCCCCCACACCAGTCTGAAAGTTAATTATTTATCTTAGCCCGGAGACTCTGAATGTTGCTATGACACAGATTAAAACAGCACTTTTCAAATAAAGTGGCTATTTCATGTCAAGCTTTGAAAGTGCTAGGCTGAGTCCCTCTCACAGTAATTGGAAATTCTGGACATATCTGAGTCAACACTTCAAACCACTGCAGTATTTTTATACCATGTTGGAGTTGGAGAACAGAATTAGGAGTAGGTTAGAGGTTAACTGTGTAACATCAGTTTTTCACTGAACAAAGTTTGCTTCAGGAAACATGCTTTGACCTACTCTGCCTTAAAATCTTTGTGATAATGAACCAAGTTTTAACAAGGTTTTGCAGTCCATGGAAGACCTTTTGTAAGCATTAGGACTGATCGAAGGAACAGAGAGAAATACAGCCCTTTTTGGTTATAGGGGCACATACTTGTGGTTTTAGCCTGTGGTAAAGATGGGACCAAATATTTATCAAAGTTCATTAAAATGGCATTTAAACTAAAGTTTTATAACAAATAAGAGTTTAAGTTACTCTATATAATATATAAAGAGTGCTTAAAAATCAATAAAAATATAAAACCAACCAATTACAAAGATGGTAAAAAGATATTGACAATTTACAAAAGAAGAAATCAAATGATCAATAACACATAAAAAAAGTCTTATTATAAGTGAAGTAAATACACATTAAAACAAAAATAAGATAAGGAATTCCACCTATGGATTGGTAAATAATTTATAAATGATACTTAAGGGTGGAAGTTTTAGAGAAATAGAAATTCTGAAATAATGCATGTGGAAATGAAATTTGGTACAATAATTTTGGAAAGTAATTTTGCATATTATATCAAAATTTAAAATTTTTCCTTACCTGTAAGAGTGTTTTATACATAAAATACTAGAACTAGAGGCCAGTATTAATTTATAATAATGTTCACCGCAGCATATTTTATAATTGAAAGCACCTTAGATACCCAATAGAGAATTAGTTAAATAATCCAGGGCACAATATGGTGAAATATAATATATCTATTTCAACAATCAGATTTGCGAAGAATACTGAAATTTGGGGTAAAATCCCAATCGTTTAAATAGGAAGGAATCAAAATTGTATATGTGGTATAATTTTAATTTTGTTTAAGATATGTATTCTGTATTAGTCTGTTTGGGCTATCATAACAGACTACCATAGGCTTTTCTCACAATTATGGAGGTTGGAAGTTTAAGATTAAGGTGCGGCAGGGCTGGTTTCTGCTGAGAATCTCTTCCCGGCTTACAGATGGCTACTGTCTCTCTGCAGTCCTCAGGGGGCCTTTATCTGTGCACACTCACTCTGGTGTCTCTTCCTCTTTTTATAAGGACACTAGTCCTATCCGATTAAGGCCCTACCCTTATTATCTCATTTAACTTTAATTATCCTTTTTAAACTGCTGCTTTCCAAATATAGTCATGTTGAGGGTTAGGGCTTTAACATCTGAGCTTGGGGAGGGTGTGCACAATTCAGTCCGTAATATGTTTCATACACATAAAGGAAAGATTGGAACGATGTACAACAGAGTCTTAATATTGATTATCTATGAGTAATGGAAAAAGTGGATGATTTTCTTTTCTTTATGTTTTTGTGTTCCTTCTTCCTCCTCTGTTTCTTTTTCTTTCTTTCTTTCTTTTTTTTAATTTTTATTTTTTTGTAATAAGCTTGCGTTACAACAGAAAAAAAAAGGTAATTAAGAAAAATCAGAAAAACCAATTAGGTAGCTCACTTGGTTAAGCATCCGACTTCAACTCAGGTCGTGATCTCAGGGTTGTGAGATCAAGCCCCAACTCAGGCTCTGTGCTGGCTGTGGAGCCGACTTAACATTCTCTTTCTTTCTTTCTTTCTTTCTTCTTTCTTTCTTTCTTTCTTTCTTCTTTCTTCTTTCTTCTCCTCTCTCTCTCAAAAAAAAAAAAAAAAAACTTTATTGCCAAAACATGCTATCATCTGAGCTTTCAACGAGAGGTAATCACTGATTGCCATACCAGATATAATAACAATGAAAAAGTTTCAAATATTGTGAGAGTTACCAAAATGTGAATCAGAGACACAAAGTGAGAAAAAGCTGCTGGAAAGATGGTGCCCATAGATTCGTTGCCGTTAACGTGCAATTCATACAAAATGCAACACTTGTGAAGAGCGATATGAAAAGCAATAAGTTAACTGATATTTTTAGCCAGTGCTCTGATGACTCTGGCCTGAGTCAATTATTACTATGCTGTTGCCAAACGGTGATTTTCTAATCTCATCGATTAGTCGGAAATCTTTCATAAGAAAGAGATTTTACTTTTCCCCTATTTATGTATTTAGTAGTTTGTTATCAGTAATGATTCACAGATTCTTGTTTTGTTCAATAGTATTTAATGGGCTCTAATCTGTTATCACTACTTAGATATTCAAATTGTCCCAATTGCTTGCCCTTTTCATATTTTTTTCTTCTGCTGCTTCACCTCTCTTCATTTTCTTAATCTCTTCTCCTGTCACATACTTCCTTTTTTCTCTCTTGTTATCCACATCCCCTTGGTTTCCTATCCCTGGCCTCCGATGTCCCCTTCTTCATGTTCATCCTGAGCTCATTTTTCTCCTTTATTCATTGAATGGTCTGAGTGCATGGAGTTTCTCCTTCAGGACAGCACTTCTTCCTCATTTCCTTGGATGTGCCCCAAATTGCAACTACCGCTGGAGCGAATCTGGTAGTTTCTAAAGGTGGTACTTGTCTTGACCTAATCGTAAAGATGCCAACTGCAGTTAAGTGTCTCAGTATTTCCAAGGGTTTATAACTTAACTATAAAAATTCACTTAAGGCTATAGCTTGACATATAATCTCTCAGCCTAAGAGTGAATTTCCTTAACCGTTTTCCCTTTAATACAACACTACTTCATTCAATGTAGCTTTCATCCTGTAATAATATATGCTCATGAGTTGTTACCTGCATTGACACAAACCCATGTCCATTGCTAAAGTAATTACTGAGGGTAAATATGAAAGAAGATACAACTTCACTGATCCAAGGGTTATAAAATTAAAAAATAGTATTGGTCTTCTATGATGCTTTCTTTTCTATTGTTCCTTCTACCCATAAACCCCCAATCTATGAACCTTGAAAAAGATTGTAGCGTTGAAAAAAAAAAAAAAAAGATACTGTGGTATTTGTAAGATACTGGCTTTTCTGGGAATGACTTTATCCAAATTTTGTTCCATGATCTGGCTTCATATTAAGGGTCTTAACCTGACCAAATAATTGATCAGCTATTTTATATTTTGAAGTAGGTAACCAGAATTTGTTGATGGAAAATACTTAGAAATACCACTTGTAGGAGAGTGGAATAGTTGTGCGGCAAATTGTGCAACTTCTAAGAGAAACATGCTATGGTAGAGAAAGAGTTGAATCTGGAAGCAGGGACCCAGGATTCCTGGCCTGCCTTAGTCCCTGACCATTTAAGCCAGGTAGTCACCTCAGCTCCCCTTGGATTCATCTTCCTGATCTGTAAAAATAAGTGCTTTGGGACATAATAACTCCTAAGATCCCTCTAATATAGTTCTGTCATCCTGCAGACTCCCCAAACCAATTGCTCTTCCGTTTAGTTTCAATATGATAAAGAAAAACTAACTTAGGGTTGGGAACAGTGAAAAAGAGTAAGACTGGAGTATTTTCTGCCACAACACTTGATTTAGCCAGTTTAGAAAAAAAAAAAAGAAAAAAACGAGGGCAAATTCAGTGGGAAAAGTTGTTTACTGATTTGCCTTGTTACTTGTTTAAACTCATTTAATCCATTTGATCGAAGTGGTCTCCTGTGTATATCCAGTCTCAAAGGGTAGCCGGAGGTAGAACCATCTTCGAAATTGACTGTGATACTTTTCTGTCTTCCTAGTCCTTTATTATCATTTGTATAAGAGGAAGGGTGCTTTTCCTGGATAAAGGGAACGTGTTTAGGAATCTTATATACAAAATCATGCATTGAACCTCGCGTAGTGCCTTAGACTTAATGTGGACTAAAAGGATATCTATTGAATTGAATTACTTTGAATCTAAACAGTGGCCCTCCTAGTTGTTTGACAGTTCTTTGTGTTTTCTTCACTGTCTTCTCTTTGTCTTTTCACCTCTTTAAAACAAAAGACAGTCTTAAACATTGTCATTATTGTTCTGTAGTCTTACTCTGCTCTCTCCCTAAATGAGTTTGACCTGTTTTCTGGTTACATTTACCTCCAGAGTGGCAACGACTCCAAAATCTTTATTTTTGAGCACGACTTCTCTTCTGATATACAGACTAGAATTTCTAAGTGCCATTTTCAACCAGAGACCAATCGGCATCTTAAACTCAACATGGAATAAATGAAAATATTCGTTTCCATGAAAAATCCTGGTGCTCTATGCCATGGTTAAGATTACTATTCTTTTCCCTTTGCATATTGGCTAGACAGATTGGTGTCTTCTTTGGCTTCTTTCTTTACCTCCTATAACTTTTTCTTTTCCCTGGGCCTAATCAGACTTACTACACAAGTCAAGTTGGATTCTACCTCAAGGTTCCTGTATTTGAATTCTGGCTCTGACCAGAGGTGAGAAACCCAATCAATGCAAGCGATATTATCTCTTCAATTTTAGGTACTTTTTTGGGCGCGGTGAAGATTAAAGGGAATAGTGGTGGAAGTGGAATGTGTAGCACAATGCCTGGAAAATAATAAGCACTCTTCAAAAGTCCTGATGATGTCTCTGCTTTTATTATGTGTTCGTTTTTCTCTGCAGGCACTCTAATTCCTGCGTTACCTCTGTTAAGAATAAGACAAGAGCCCCAAATAGAATCACTTATGCTCATGTCCCTGAGACTTAAATATGGTTTTGGCCTCTCCCAGAAAGGAAATCTTAAACCAGTCAATCAGGAATCACTTGGCTAACACTAGTGAGGTCATCTGCTTGACAGACCCTGCCATCTGCTGAAGGGAAGCGATCTTACCACAACCAGTCCGCTTTTTGCTACTATAGCTTCCTCATTCCTGCTCCCTTCTGCCTATAAGATTCTTTTATTTTCTAACAGTTTCTCAGAGCTTCTTTCTGTCTGCTAGAGGGGATCCTGATTCATGAATCACTGAATAAAGCCAATAAGATCTTTAAAATGTACACAGTTGGATTTTTTTTCTCATAACTCCCTATAGCATGTGTATCCATCTGCCCTGTGGTATTGTTAGGTATTTATGTGCTGAAACCCAGGATACTATAAACTCCTAGAAAATGGCACATGCACGTGGGCTGTGTGCAATCTTCTGATGAACGAAGAAAGTACGTAGGGGATCTTGTTTCAGGAATGAGCTTCCCCTGTTCCTACATATCGATGGCCAGAATTAGTCATATGGCTCCACTGTGGGAAAAGAAGGCAAAGATTTGTCTTTTCGTGTGCCCAAGGGAGAAACAAAAAGTGTGGAGAACACATAGCATTGCTTCTGTCCCACAAAGTGTGCTAATCAGGGGAGAAGATTACAAAAAAAATGAAAGATAACATGAAAATAATATAATTACCTTTCTTTTTTAAAGTTTATTTATTTATTTTGAGAGAGAGAGAGAGAATGTGGGAGAGAGGCAGAGAGAGAGAGGAAGACAGAGAACCCCAAGCAGGCTCTGCACTGTCAGTGCAGACCCCACCGCAGGGCTTGAACTCACGAAAACTGTGAGATCATGACCTGAGCAGAAACAAAGAGTCATATGCTCAACCGACCGAGCCACTCAGGTGCTTCTAATTACCTTTCTTCCAGATGTCTATAGTGTCTTTTATGTAATGATTTTTAAACTTCAGACATTCCAGTGTTTTATATGATGCTATGTATCATTGTTTAATCTTTATACAGATTTTTTTTAACTAACTGTTAGGTTTTTAAAAATAGATTTTTTTGTCACTGATTTAAATGGAAAATTGGTACTTTCCTAATCTGTATTAAAATAAATCATGAGTGCAGAAATAAATTCATCCCTGTCTCACCTAAAACATTTTGTGCATCACTATAGGTATTGTATACTTTGGGGAACATCACCTTAGTGCATTAGAAGCACACAAATGCAGAAATCTCAAGTGAGGAGTGTTTACCATTCAGCACATGTGTTGAAAAAACATATCAGGGAATAAATTCAATTAGGGAAGACTTCTAAGAGAAATTATCTCTTATTTTCCCCCTTTTTCTCTCTTTTTCCCCTCATTTTTCCCTCCTTTCTTCCTCTTTCCCTTTCTCTCTGTCTTTATTTCTCTCTTTCTTTCCTTCCCCCACTCTTTCTAGTAGATAATGAAGAGTATTAGTTAGGGCAAGATCTTGGCAGAAGTGGGGGTTTAATAACTCCCTACTGTATTTTTCTCCTCTAATCATGATGATAAAATTCCAGGAGATTTTAAAAGCCCTGACCTACTAAATACCCTTTTAAGCTCCAGGGTGACCCCACAGCTCCACTCCCCAACCCCAATTGCCATCTTCATTGCCCAGTGGGTACCATCTTCAATGGGCTAGGCTTGTTCTTATCACCATTTGTGACCCCACTCCTCAGAACAGAAGGAACAGCAAACCGTTTCATCTCTGACGGTGGATGTTAGCTGTAGCAGAATTGGTTGAGGCCCGTGGGTGGCAGGTCAGATTATGCCCATCAGCCTCAGCCACGGGGCTACAAAGCTGGAGTTGTTATATTTACCTGCCCTCAATTATGCTGAAACAGGGAGAAAGCCTTCTAGCCAGGTACCGGATTCAGTACAGTGATCAAAACAGCTCAATGAGAGTGCCCGTGAAAAGCATTCATTTTCCCATCGACAGAGTTTTACATCCATCCAGTAAATTTTATCTGAACCCTCTAACTCTAGTAAAATACAGTGCAGTGCAATAAATTTCACTTTGTGGGTTTTACAGTTTAAAAACAGCTTCAGGGGAGTCTGGTTACTGAAGGGACCCAACTGAGCAGTCTCCAGGGGTTGGTTTCTCTATGCAAGGAACTCTAAGGGATGATCTCATACTTGTTCATGCCCAGTCCACTCAGGTAAGGCATTACCTTCCAGAACATCATTTATGGCATGATAAAAGTCTTATATCTGCACCGGCAAAGCCGACTTTAAACAGTGAAGAGAAAAGCAATTAAATTGCCAAGCAAAGGGCGGCTGGCTTCCCTGGGCAATGAGCAAATACGCTTCATTAAAGATAGGTATTAAGTCCCTGACTTACTACAGTATAGCTGGCTACTCCAGAAGGTCTCTCGGCCCTTTTGTCCTTTTCCAAGGGGCTTTGAACTGGGAGGAAATCAAATAACATTCCTTAAGGGAAACTCTTCCAACTGCCTCCCAACCAAAAATATTTCTGCAGTTTACCTGGAGGTAGGCTTTCTTATTTTCAACTGGCCTTTAACTGACTGTTTCCTTGTATCTGTAAATTCTTAATACTTGAGCAGTTCTCTTACCCTAAAGAGGCCTGGTCACTATAAAAATTTTCTTTCTTTTTCTTTTCCCCCCATATACGATTTCTCCCCATCTTCAGACATCAAGTTCCTATTATCTTTTGGTTTTGGTTTTGAAAAAAAAAATCAGTTAGGATCTAAGTTGAGTCCTTGTGATGGAGTCACTGTTGAAAGCCTTTAACCTTCATGTAATAAAGCTTGCTGGCGTTTACTCTTTGGCAAGCACGGTTGGCACTTCATCTTACCTTATTTCATTCACTCAAGGAACCCATAGGGTAGAACTCATTCTAGTCTCTTTTGCAGATAAGGACACTGAGGCAGAGCCCGGTTGTGTAGGTGGCCCAGGGTCACAAAGCCAGCAAGGCTTTGACTTAGCCTTTGAAAGTCAAATCCAGGTACTCTTGGGCTTCTATGAGGGTCTTCCCAGAGGCTGTACTTCCTCCTATACTTCTGGGCTGTACTTGCCCGGTTGGTGGACACAATGTTCCCCATGTCAAAGCATCCAGCTGTATGAACGGATAAGTAGGGGAGGTTTTATTTTGACCCAAAAAGGGAAGAGTTGTTTTTGAAGGATGAAAGGAATCTAAGGGGCAGAAGGCAGAAGAAAGAATGGATCCAAATAAAAGCTCTGAACATTTTGGAACAGAGGAGGTAGGGCAAGAACCGAAGGGTTGTGGTTTTAGGAGAGACAGAGAGACTGTGTGCTTTGGGAACCAGATGATGAGGCTAACTAGGTTTGAGGGGGATGGAGGGCAAGCAAGAAGCAGAGTGGGGTAATAGTGGCCCACTCCTCCCAAAATGCTGCCAATTCCCTGCAGCCACAGACCATAGACATCCCCCCAGACATTCCCTCCAGAGCTGCTTCTGTTGGATGCCTATTCTGTTGAAGCATTTATGGCTTCAACAGAATGAAGAAAGAAATGACTTACGTGGCCTAGAGACATTCCCAACTACTCCCCCCAGAGAGGCCTTGGCAGCCCCACTTTCCCATTCTACACCTTCTAACCCACTCTGTTTTCTATTCTTTGGTAGTAGTCATCACTACTTGATATAAATATTCTTCGTGTGTTTTTTTCGCCTTCCCTCTCACTAGAATGCCAGCTTCATGAAAGCAGGGACCTTATTTGTCTTGTTTATTGATTCTCCATGCCTGGCATACGGTAAGATGTTAATAAACAGTTGCTGAATATCTTTTGCACTGCTGGTGGGAATGCAGACTGCTGCAGCCACTCTGGAAAACAGTATGGAGGTTCCTCAAAAAATTAAAAATAGAACTACCCTACGCCTCAGCAATTGCACTATTAGGTATTTATCCAAGGGATACAAGGTATGCTGTTTTGAAGGGACACATGCACCACAATATTTATAGCAGCACTATCAACAATAGTCAAAGTATGGACAGAGCTCAAATGTCCATCGATGGATGAATGGATAAAGAAGACATGGTATATGTATACAATGGAGCATTACTCGGCAATCATGAAATCTTGCCATTTGCAACTATGTGGATGGAACTAGAGGGTATCATGCTAAGCGAAATTAGTCAGTCAGAGAAAGACAAATATCATATGACTTCACTCATATGAGGACTTTAAGATACAAAGCAGATGAACATAAGGGAAGGGAAGCAAAAATAATATAAAAACAGGAGAGGGACAAAAACATAAGAGACTCTTAAATATGGAGAACAAACAGAGGGTTACAGGAGGGCTTGTGGGAGGGGAGATGAGCTAAATGGGTAAGGGGCATTAAGGAATCTACTCTTGAAATCATTGTTGCACTGTATGCTAACTAACTTGGATGTAAATTTTTAAAATTTTTTTTAAAAAAGAACAGTTGTTGAATAAATGAACAAAAGACCCAGCAGGTGAAAGTAGAAGCCCAGGGACCAATTTGTTCCTATACAGACAGGAGATGCACCTGGAAATCCCAGACATAATTCAAAGATGGTTGGTTGGATTTGGGGAGTAGAGGTTGAATACACTGAGACAAAAGTTTTAAAGGACCAAGAGGCATCTTCGTTTTGGAATGGTAAAGTCTTGGACAGTATTGTCACAAACACCTTCTCAATATAATTATAACCTGCGTGGTAGGCATCACCATCACTATGATGTAGATGAGAAAGAAAAGGCAAAAAAAAAATTAAAAAAGAAGGAAAGAAAGCAAAGGCTCATAAAAATTAAATAAATTACTTGCCGTGGTCCTACAGCCATTGTGTAAAAGGACAGGTGCTTAAAACCCTATTTCCATAGGTCATGCTACTTCCCCTGTACCATGTTGGTTAACATCTACCACTTGGGCCTGTTTCCCATCCATGAGGTAGATGGGGGTAAGAGACAACATGAACATAAATCTCTCGGAAGAACAGCTGCAGCATATCTTTTGTTTCGACAGTACTATGCAGAGCCCAAATTAAAAAGCAAAACAAAAGCAAACATGGCCAAAGTTCATGACCTTTGTCTGCCAAGGCACAGCTAAAACAAAAGGGAGATCTCTTTGATGTAGGTGATCTGAAATGATCTCTTCACGGTCAGCTTATGACATAAAAATGTTTGTAAACTGCTGTTACACAAAAGTGATATTGAGCTATCATATTTCATGGCCTACATAACTCTCTTGGTACCAGAGCATATGAGTGATAAGGTCACCCAGAAAGACACTGTGGTGTTGAATATGTGAGGTCTTCTTGTTCAAAGCTGCCTTCTTTTTATTATGGTTGACAGTTGAAGGATTTGTTGTCCTTGAAGTACCTTTTCAAACATCAGATGGAGTCTGTGTCTCATTCGTCATTCTCTTACAACTCCCATGAGAACTCTAAACCTTATTTTGCTGGGTGCAAAGAAAGTCAATGAGTAGTCAATGGTAGTAACTAATCAATATCTTATCCCCAATTTGATTTCAATGATGGAGAATGAAGTGAATTTTAAAGAAGACCAAAGGAAAATTCTTTAAATTTCCCCGAAAGTGTACCAAGTTCCGATTAAAATGAAATATTTAATCTTTGGCTAAGAAATTTCATTTCTGTAAATAATTTTTAAGGAAATCAATATAGAAGAATTCTCTTGCAAAAAGCTTATTATTGAAACCTTATGTATGGTATTGGAAAGTTGGAAATAATCATTTACAGCAGGTAAAAGGTAAGTAAATTATAGTTGAATCAACATAGGGGATATTATGTAGTAATTAAATGGTTATGAAATAACAGGATAACAAGGAATTGCCTGTGCTTTAATGTTAAGTAGAAAAAAATGTTGAGTGAAAAAAAAGCAGGAAAAAAAGTTAATATTTAGTATGAGGGTAACTACAGAAAGGTTTTAATTCATGGAAATAAGATTGGGAGAAAATATCCCCAAATGTTTAAAGGGCTAGATTTTTGTGATGGGACTATAGATTATTTTTCTTTCTTCAGTCAGCCCTCTGCATGTTTTAGATATGTTTTATGTTAATACAAAGGAAGGTATCCTAATAAACTTTATTTTTTAAACTATTTTTGAAAGAAATAAGATTTCCAACATCCCAGTAGGAATAGAAATACATTTCAAATAATTTTTATTTCTGAATGAATGTGGCTTTAGGCTGACAAGCAGTCTACATGAGAATAGTCACCAAACCTCTTCTAGAGAATTAGATATGAAGTAGGCAGGTATCTCTTAACATCTCTGAGAGACACAGATACTATTTAAGAAGTTCCCTGGGCTCAAGAGAAACTGATAATTAAGAGTTCATAGTCTTATATCTGAGTTGTGTTAATTCACTAATGAGAGAGCATGTTGAATGCGGTAGCCAGAATTCTAAGCTGGTCACCAAAATTCTTGGCCTCTGGTACATACAAATGTTATTCAATCGAACACTAACCTAAGTGTTGTTGAGAAAGGTTTTGCAGATGTAATTGAGGTCTCAAATCAGTTGACATTAAGATAGATTTTCTAGGTGGCCTGACTTAATCACATGAGCCCTTTAAATCTGAGCCTAGAGTTCAAAGATACGGAAGTCAGAGCTCCAATGCACAGAAAAGATTTATCATGGCCTTGCTGAGCTGAAGATAGAGGAGACCAGGTCACAAGGGATGTAGGCAGCTCTAGTTGATGGTAGTGAACCTCACTGGAGAGCCAGAAAGGACACAGGGACCTGTCTTACAACCTCAGGGGACAGAATTTGGCCAACAATCTGAATGAACTTGGAAGTGGATTTTTTTTCCTCAGAGCCTCCACACAACAGTCCTTTCTGGATTACATTGATTTCAGCCTGGGAGACTAAGCAGAGGACTCAGCCATGCTATACTGGACTTCTGACCTACAGAAGAAATGTCTGTTGTTTGAGCTGCTAAATTTGTGGAAATATGTTAGTCATTCAAAGGAAACTAGTGTAATGGGTAAATAGTGTTCATTATGAATGAAGGAGTTTTGAACTATATAAAAAGGGAAAACTTTCCTTATCCTCACTCCCCACCCATTTCCTAAATGGTTAATTCACTATATAACATTCTGCAAGGTGTAAATGATGATGCTTTTCTCCTTTAAAGAGGTCAACACTAAGAAAAGAGATAATGGTCATGATAATAACAGAGAACATTTAGAAAGTGTCATGTGTTAGCACTCCCTAAGCACTTTGTCTGCATTCTCTCATCTAATTCATACAATGGTCATTTGCAGACAGAAGTTATTACTTGCATTTTGCATATGAGGAAGCCAAGGCTAAGGGAATTATAGAAACTTACAAATCTTCGTATATAAACCCAAACCCAAGTCTGTCTGATTCTAAGCCCATTTGCCTGGGAGGAAGTTATAGATGGTGTTCAAAAGTTTCACTGTTCTCTTTCTGTTCTTTATACTCAGGTTGTTGGTAAACATGAAAAACTGGGAAACTGAAAAGAATATGTAAAAGATGCAACAGCAATTTAAAAACCCAAAATAAGGTTCATCTGAAATGAAATTTGATAATCATTTTGCAGAAAACTTTTAAAATTTATTTTTCTTAAAAGGAGGGATAATGCAAGTATTTAAGTTAAATAATCATCTAGGCTTGGTTCACTGATATTTTTCAACTATTTTTTATTTGTGAGATTTAAAAAATAGTAGGAGAGTTTATTTGCTGTGAGTTGAGTCAATCAATTAAGTAGAAATTAAACATTCCATTTGGAGGGACATAATACTCTAATTCTCTTTATTATATTATGGTAGTGTAAACATTTCAAAAGCCAACAAATGCATTCTGTAGGAAAAAGTAGCTCAGACCCATAAAAGAGCCATTAGAAATGATTGCTAACTATTGACCAATGAGTGGAAGGATTATGTATCTCAAAGTGCCAAGTATAAGGAGCTTCCTTAAAATCAGTGCTGTCTGGGGGCACCTGGGTGGCTCTGTATGTTGTCTGAGCTCGGCTTAGGTCATGATCTCACAATTCGTGGGTTCAGGCCCTGGGTCGGGCTCGGTGCCGATGGCTTGGATTCTGTGTCTCCCTCTCTCTCTGCCTCTCTTGCTCATGCTCTGTTTTTCTCTCTGTCTCTCAAAAATAAATTTTAAAAAAAAGGAAAAAAAAAAAAGGCAGTGCTGTGGAATAGGAAAGCAACAAAAGGTGAAATTAATTTTATTACCAAATTTTATTTCACCTAACACATGAAAAATACTATCATTTCAACATGTAGTTAAAATAAAAAAAATACTGCATTCTTTTCATGCTAAGTCTTCAAAATCCAGTGTGTATTATACACTTATATGACATTTCATTTCAAACTAGTCACATTTCAAGCCCTCAATAGGCACACGCGGCTACTGGCTCTCATTACACTGGGGAGCTCAGCTCTAGAGAGCGCATTCTCTCTGGGGGCGATATTGTTCACAAGGAGGCAAAAGTTGAAACTGATTCCAGACGACAGGGATCTTACTTGCTTTATGTTTATCTGCGGTATTAAAATTTCATGGAGAGGGTGTGTATTAGTCAGGATTTTCCAGAGAAATAGAACAGAGAGAGAGAGAGAGAGAGAGAGAAAGTATGCGTAAACTGACCCCTCCCATTCCGAAATGGCTGATCCTTCCCATTCTGAAAGGGCAAGATGCTATAGAAGAACAGTGGAAGCTTTGCAGCAAAGCACAAAGGGCCCAGGGCTGTGTGCTGTCCAATGTGGTAGCGACTATCCGTAGATGGCAGTTTAAACATAAATTAATTTAAACAAAATAAAATTAATAATAAATGTGGCACAAGACACATTTCAAGTGCTCAGGAGCTACAGGTGGCTAGTCACCACCATATTAGATAATGCCTTGTCGAGACAGTTCATCATTGCAGACTGTTCAATTGGGCTATGCTGGCCTTAAGTGTGGTGAGTATGGATTCGAATCCTATATCTGCCATTTGTTATTTGAGTAATCTTGAGAAACTGCTATACCTTTCTTTGTCTCCGTTTCCTTATCTGTAACATGAGATCATGAATAAGGTACCTATCATAGAAAGTTTCATGAGAAATGGATGAATTCATGCATGTAAAGAGGCTGGTGCTGTGCCTGGGACATAATGAAATATTTCATAAATGGTAGCTGCTATTTAAATTTTCTTATTTCTGTTGAGCTTTTTTTTTTGGAGGTGGGGGCATCAATTAATATTTATAGTATAACGTCACCTGAAGCAAAAAGAAATAAAATGCCCACTCAAATAACTTAATTCTTGCCATTCAGATTAAATCATCTTGAAATAATCTCAATCATTATTTGAGATTGGCTCTTGGTAACTCCATTATCACAGTTTTTAAATTTTCCTTGTGGATTGTTTCTGTGACAGGAAACTCACCCTCATCAAGATTTTAATTAATGCCTCAAATACTGATCTCCTCTAATTTCATTGCATCATAATTTAGCTGTTATAATGTCAAGAAAACAAATTGCATTAATCAGCAGTGTTTAGTCACTCACATAGAGGTGGTCCTGGAACTAGGAAGGCCATTGGCAAATGTTATGTAGGAGGCAAATTGCATCCCTTTCTTCAGAATTGCCCGTTTAGGTCATTTTACATAATCTAATTCAGATCCGCTGCCCTTGTCTTGTCTGTGCCCTCGCTCACTTTTCCAATGGGCACACATCTTGTTACTGTTCGTTATAAACCACAGGTAAATCCCTCTCTCGGTTGATGTATGTTACTTCTACAGTGTCACGGCAGTGCATACCCCAGCTTGGTCCCTGTGTTTGGGTATCCAGTGGAAATAAGAATTTCTGTGTGTGGCCCACGGTTGGTCAGGATATGGCTGGCAGTAACAGATCTAGCAGTAAAGAAAGTGGCCCAAGTTTCAAATTCTATGTGGTACACAACTGGCATTTGTTTGTTTAAATAAATGCTCAACACTGTTTGGTTATAAGAATTCTACAAATGGAATGTGGGAAAACACAATGTCTCCCTTAAGCAGTGCCTGCAAATCAGAATGTATTTACAGTTAGTAAAAAGTAGCAGAAAAAAGCTGATGGGCAATGAGTCTCCTGTCTGCTTATTTCAGGCCTGGAAACTACTTACAGGGTATAGCATGAGCTCTACAGATTTAGGTAAGCTTAGATTTTCGGTAAACTTTTTAACATATAATAATTTAGAGCTCTGTAATTTGATGGATTGTAGCAATTTCCAAACTTTTTTTCCCCGAATGTTATCCTATATAATGTAACATCTTCGAACGTAATCTCATCTCTAGAAAGTAAAGAAGCTGGAAATGTGGAACCAACAGACTCAAGTTCAAGCCCTGAGCCCCCTCATCAGTGGGGTTTTCTTTGGCACATCATTTAACCTCTAAGCTCAGCATACTTTGATTTCTTCATTTGTAAAATGAAAGGATTGGAATAGACTCACTCTTGTAACTAGGTATTAAGTCAACAGTGCCACAGGTCTCGATCTAGACACATACAGGGAATCCAGCTTGGGTGAGAGGAAGGTATAAATACAAGTTAGATATTGGTGATAGTCTAGAGGGATCCAGTCACATACTAAATACACACACACACACACACACACACACACACCACAGTACCCTAACATAAGAATTTATTACGTAGAACAGAGTAGAAAACAATATAAGGTAGAAAGAAAGGGAAATTACAGAAAATGTATTTTGAATTACCTGTGTGTCAATAACCTGTTCAGGAAATAAAAGTAAGTTCTGGGATATGGTAGCCTCATGTTCAAGATGTGACTTTCTCAAGTCATGTTCTGTATATTTCCCGAGTGTATGGCAAGCCAAGGAATGGTAACAGGAGCCTGTGTTAATTCTGTCTGAAAACACCATCTGGTTCTAAGCATTTATCTAGGCCACGGATGTCACAGCCTAGATGTGGTCACCATGATATTGAAAGGTCAAAGAGGGGTCTAATTACATGCCCCAGTACTTAAAGGGCAGATTCACCAGAGCATGAACATAATCACTCAGGCCAAACAAGACCCATTTATAATTTTAATTATCAGTGAATCAGACAACTCTATCAAATACCAATTATTTGGCTGTTGCTGAAAATAACTGTCTTGTCTTGTTAGTCTCTAGGATAATCTCTTGAGGGATGTTGAAACGTTCTCCTTAATGTAAATATTTGTTAATATCCATCAAGCAGAATTAGACTCATTTAATGTTTAGCATTGGTGATTTATTTTATTTATTGTTGAATCATCCAATATAGGGAAAATGTCAGGGAAAGCTGTTAACATTGTACGCCATTACCATCCGAAAAGGTGTCTCAGGACATAATGCAGAAAGGTTCACATTTTGTTTTCATTTAAAGAAATAGTTCATCTCATAATTCAGCAAAACTTTATTCGGGGTCTTATTTATAATTATCATTCAGTGACAAACATTTTGTGTGTGTGTGTCTGTGCACCTGGGACATGTAATAAGGAGCCTCCTCTCAAGAGTTCATTGTCTACGTACATCCATGTTCAGAGAAATGAATACACGCTAAAAAAAATTAGCTTCGGGCTCTAAGTGATTTATTTTCTTTAATTTCAAAATCTCATTTTGCATAAAGGATCCAAGAAATATTCCACAACAGTTACCCTGGCTATTCTATTACCTGAACCATATGAAATGATCAATCCAATAACTGTTGAATATCAGTAATTTCATATGGTTCCAACTAATAGCATCTGGGGGGACAATGACATACTCAGACTGTCCCAGTTTTTAAAAATTCACTATCTTGAGGAAGAAGACCTTTGAATAAATAGTTTTTAATCTTACCCAGGTTGTCACTTTGAGATCTGCCCTCTCGCCAGCGCCTCTCAGAGACTGGTATGAACCCCACTTGCTCTGTGCACTCAGCTGTCATCATTTCTTCCTTTTGCTTTTTACCTACAGCAATTAAGACACGAGTGGTGTGTTATCTGCACGGGGTTGATATTTCCATTTCATTTGCAACTTCAGCGCTCCTCAGTCATTTTTGACACTCTTATAATTTTTATCTGCAATTACGCTTTCATTATCTTCCTTTCCGATATTTTACATGTCCAATAAGCCTCTCAATTTCCTTAATTAACAAGTAACCTTCCTTCGTCATGCCAAAGGCTATTTTTATTCCTACAATATTTATTACTAATTGGCACATGCACACTTTTACACTTATAATAATTTTTCTGGCCTGCCCTTTATTTACCCTCTGTTTTGCTCTTCGAGAAACATTTCATCCTCCTTGGCAGTATTCGGTATTAGTTCTTGGGAGTGGCGAAACACTGTCAATGTTCTGTGGACATAGTCTGAGGTTTTACTCTTCATGTACAAATAATACTTGTGCTTCTGGAATGGTTGTCCCCACCAGCCCTTTTTTTTTTCCAAAGATATTTTACCATCAAGCCCTGTAACCTTAAGTTCTTTCTATGGTTTTGCTATTCTTTCATTTACCATTTAAATATTTTGCACTTTCATTCTGGCCTTGAAACAAGGGATTTGTGGCTTTGGACAGACAGCAGCATTGGTACCACTTCCCTGTACGTTTGGAGCACATCTCAGAAATGTCATCCCAGTTACAAGTTCATGTTGTCAATAACTTCTTCCTATGACTGGAAGTTGGATCTCTGCTCGGCAGTTTCTATATCATCAGAAATTCATAAGAAATTAGCACGTTGAATTCAGTCACCAGAATAGGCATTTTTAGGAAAAGTAAAACTCTCTTTAAAATATATATGTTCTATTATACCAGATGTACATATTAACTGCAGATATATTAGACGATACAGATAAGAAAACAAAAAAAATGAAACCACCTGTTACCCCCATTGAGAGACAAATAACTATTACTCTTGAATATTTTTAATGACCTTTTCTTTAACTGAATCCCTCTCTCTGCTTTCCTACTTTACAAGTATATTTTTCTTTCCTGGAGTAAGGTTTATTATTTTCTTAAGATGTTTATCATGTATTTTTGCTTTTTCTTTCATCTAAGGAGTGTAAACTTTTACACTTTTTTCACGTCCAGTGTGGAGCCCAATGCAGAGCTTGAACGCACGACCCTGAGATCAAGACCTGAGCTGAAATAGAGTCAGATGCTTAACTGACTGAGCCACCCAGGAGCCCCTAAGAAATGTAATTTTTAATTTATCTGTTTCTCAAGAATAACTTTCTCCCAAATTCTCCTAGTGTATCCAGTTTCCATTGAGCTAAGTGAGTGTCTATCCTTGGCTTTTTCTACTCTATTCTGTACTACACACAAAACTAGCATACTGGGGGGACTCAGCCCTCCTTCCAGTCCACATGAAAGTTTTGATTTCACACATCACAATGAGAGACCATTAAATCAGAGATTAAAAACCATCTCCTGCTCTTGGGACAGAAATGAAGGACAACCAGTGATGATGATGAGGTATGCACTCTGCAAGTCAAGTGCTTGCCCCCAAAGCTGTGTGATTGGAAAATCTAGCAGGCACGAGTCCAGTAAAAGAACACTTGAACTAAAAGTGTATTATCCTAAAGTGCACATTTTTATTTAATTCGGGGGAGAGCAGAATGAATCATAATAGGTCAATAATAATGACTTATGGCTTCCTTCATATGGCACATTTGCAATAAATGGTAATTTACCATTAAAGAGTGGCACATTCCTTTTTTTGTGTGCAAGAAGAATTAGCATTAAATCATAGGGAGAAAGAATAGGTTTTCCATTCCTACAGTTAGGATTTGTATTCAGTTATTCAGGCTTAGACTATCATATGCAAGCCACTTTCTCCCAGCTTCCCCCCTCCCCGTTCCCATTTAGAAAATACAGGAAGGATTAAAATGTAACCATTTATGACATCATTCCAACTGTATGCTGATGGACTGCAGATCCATTCAGTGGAGCCATTTGGAAAATATTTCACGTTCCAATCATTAGACTTGCTAAATGAGTTCAGATTTGGAATTGCATGGGTTGAGAAAGAGAAAGATAATACTGTAGGTGACTGTATATAAATAAACGTAAAGTGTGCATTATCATCCAGGCTCCTATCACCTTGATGTTTTAGTATATTTTGTACTTTCCTCTCTCTCTCCTTTCTTTCCCTTCCTTCCTTCCTTCCTCCCTCTCTCCCTTCCTCTCTCCCTGCCTCCCACCTTCCTTCCTTTTTCTTTCTTTCTTTCTTTCTTTCTTTCTTTCTTTCTTTCTTTCTTTCTTTCTTTCTTTCTATATAAAACACTCTGATGTTTTATTTGAGGCATAGATAAATGATTCTGTTTATTGATAGACTTATATATAGGCCATTATTATTTTCATCAATACATAAGGATCTCAGATCTGGACTCTAATTTGGAAAAGTGGAGATGGAAAGTGATTGACACTAATTTGTTTGGTATCTAACTCCACCTTTTTTCTCTAGGAAAAGAAGTATCAGTGCAAAATAGACTATAAAAATACAATTCTAAAAGTTCAATCTCTCTATCCACCTTTTAAATATTTGGCTAAAACTCTCCTCCATCTCAGAGAGATGCCAGATTAAATTATAGGGAACATCGTAACACTTTAAAACCTGCATATTCTATTTCTGTCGTATATAAACTGGTTCACAATAACTTGATTAGAGAAAAGTCTCGAGTAATTGGATGAAGTCAGGCTCAAAAGATTTGCCCAATAATCAATGAAATCTAGTGCTTCCAGCCTCGCTGGTTCCACAGTGCTTTTCTATCTATCCAAATGGCCTTTTCAAAGCTGAAGCTTCAGAGAACAAATATAAAACCCTCAAAACTGAGCTAATTTTATAAGCTTTTTGAAAGTAGATTGGATTTAACAGGGCTGTGCTTTTGGAAATGAATGGTTGATATAAATCAGAAGTAGTGGAAAGGTAACGTTTATCTGATTCGATTTAGCAGCAATCTGGTCCAGATGGCAACGCAGAATTTAAAGATATTGAAATATACGGTTGCAGCTGGAGACTGTATAAACCTAAATATAAATAATTCAGATGTGCTTATGCATTTAACAATGTCAGTTTTAAATATAGATAAAAGCCAAGACTTTAGGCTAGCATTTGAAAATAGGAAGATGACTAAATGCAGGTGCTCTTATGTATGTGGCCATATTTCAATGCCTAATTTAGCTCCGATCTCAGAACGCAGGTAGAATTCATCAGATGTACCTGTCTAGCCCAACAGAATGAAGCACAAATTAGTATAAGGTTAAATCTGGTATATCAGAAGCAAGAGGTCTGATGGAAAACAAAAGTAAGTAGGAGGAACACCTGATTGAATATGACTCAGAAATACACAACCTTTCTACTCATGCCAGGATCACAGAACCAGCTTTTTAAAAAGGAATAAAAGAGAGATGACATTGGGTCCATTAAGCCAATGGAAGTTTGATGCCCCCTTGAAAGTAGACTGGGAAAAAAATCACACAGTGCCAGAATGTCGAGAAGAGTTTCTGGTGTGTGTCACACTGCTCATCTACCCGTCACAAGGAACTGTGAATTTAAAAACCTGAATTCAAATCTTGCCTGTCAGTCAAAAGCTCTGTGGCCAAGGGCCAAGTGCATGAAGAAGATAATAATCCACATCTCCAGCGAGCCTTGAGGTCTTATTTAATCAAGTCGAATGAAAGCCTGAGCCAAAAATACTTGTTAGTGTCTCTTCCTACTTTGCTCTTTCCTTTTCTCGTCTCTCTTCGTTTTCTTTCTTTCTTTCAATATATTACCACCACTGGACCTGAGGGCTAGGGTTGGACTAAGACTTTGTCTGAATTTGGCCTCTTGTGAGATTCAGAGATGGTGATTTTTGCCAATTTTGCCAAGACCAGATGCTCTCTTCTCTCAAATCAGTCCTACACACCTACACTTCGTCAAGCTTACATGTTTACATGTAAACTGTAAAGTTTACAACTTTGCATGTTGTTCTGGAAGCAGGCTCGCCATTCCTCTCCCTTCACCTAGGGCCTACTGAGAGGCCTCAAAATCATGGATTGATACTTGGTAAGATCTTAAACTAAACTTGAGGATAGGAAGAAAGAGATGACTACAGAAAATACAGTAAATAGAAAAATTAACAACATTTTTATGGGGTGTCTGTGAAAGAAGGCTGGTGATTAGGAAGAGAGACCTCAGAGATGACTCTAGACCCCACATGTAAGTCTGATCAAAACCTCACCTAGAATCAAAGACCTTGCTTGAATAAGAAGAATCTTCTTGGGAGATTAAGTGGCTTGTCAAAAGGTCACAAGGCTAAGTACAGTTTGGCTTAGAGAGAAGCTTCCCTGGCTCCTAATACAGAGGCTACTCATCCCAACTCTGTAGAAAAGTTGGGTGAAAAAGCTCACTTAAGTCACTGAGAAAGCAAGATTGATCTAGAAGATTTTCATAATTGAAAACAAATCTATGGAAGGCTGCTGGAATGTTTGCATTCTTTCTAAAATAGAGCAATGTCATCAGAATTCCTGGAGCCAATTTTAGGAGGACCAGGAAAGAACAACATCTTTATGAGAGAGGGATGGTGGGGAGGATTGGACAAGAAGCATGGTTGTCCTAACATTATCTCAGTTGCTTGAATTTGCTTTACAAAGTTTTCTTTTTTTCCCCAAGTGATTGTGGCTTTTGTTAGAAATACTGTTTACAATGTCAGTCTCCTTCTCACCTGCCCACAACAGATGGCTCAGAACTCTGGCTTGTTCTGTAAGCAGAGCCCAAGCCCACCAGCCAACAGAAGGAAATGGGGCTTTTTTTGGTATCTCACACCAGGCAGAGCCAACAAGCCATACCTTTACATCAGACACGTCTCACAGTGTGTTCCAAAGGCTCACAGTGTCTGGTCTGTACTTCTCTTTTATGGTCCACTGAGCTGCACAGTGTGGCAACTATTCACTTATATACCAGTCTTTCCTGGAAAAAGGGGAAAGAAGATTCTTATCATCCATCTTTGTATTCCCAGTCCCTAAATTACAGAATCTGAAACAAGGGAGTCACACACTAAATATCATTTGAACTACATTATGATAAACCATTTACATCTGAATAACCATTCATTCATTCATTCATTCATCCAAATACACACCCCAAACTGTTCTGGTGTTGGGATTATTACAGGGATTATAATATAACCTCACTCTTGAGCTAATATATTCTTGTCATTAAGACAGTCAGTTTTTAAGAAGACAGTTCCAATAGAGTACAAAAAATATTATGATAATGAAAGCATAGGGGGCTTTATGTGGAAGAACCAAGAAAGGGCACTCAACTCAATCTTAGGGATAAGGAAGTCTTCTCTGAGGATGCAATGACCAAGTTGAAATTCTAAAGACTAAAGGAAAAGAGGGGGAGAAGGGAAGAAAGGAGAGAAGGAAGAAAGGATAAAAAAATACAGAAGTATGTAGAGGTTAACAGGAGATAACATGGTAGAAAGGTATTTCAGGCAAAGGCAGGGAGCTGAGATGACATTCAGGAACTGCATGGTCTCCCATTTTTTTCACTGGGACGTTCATTCCCATTATCTTATTTGATCCCCATAGTCACTCTCTGAGATAAACAGTGTATTAGGAGTAGGGTTGGATTAATTGTTATGTCTACAGATGAGTAGGGAGACCCAGACTCAGAGTTTAAATGACTAGCTCAGATCACACTTGCCAGGGTCTTCTGGCTCTAATTTCGGTGCTCACTCTACCATATCACAATGAAAATCATTTTGGCCTTGCTTGAGTCCTGAGGTTCATGCCTAAGTGATCAAAACCATGGCTTCAGGCTGGCCCCTGGGTCAGGAGAGCATGCTGTTCCCATGCTTGGGATAGCATTCACCTTGCTCAGCCCAGTGGCCTCTGGCCTCTGCTTAAGTGCACAGATGCCCAGAGGCTTTAACTTCAAAGACATGCCAACCCTAGAGGCTCCAGCTCTCTGTGGCTTCTCCTGGAATCCACAGTCCTTGTGCCAGGAACTCCAACTGCCATCATAGGGACAACTTGCTCCTGAGCATGTCCTAATGCACCTTTGGAAAAGCCCCTTGGGAAATCAGGGACTAAGTTGAGCCAACCTCTTAGCCCACCATCCTACTGCACCGAAGTCATAGACTTTTGAGGTGGGGATGGTCACTAGGATGAATATCAGTTCTTCTCCCTCTCTCTCCTTCTGCATCCAACATGTCCCACCTCCAGATGCACCTGCTTCTTAACTTCCTATAGAATCTATAACCTGCCATTCATAACTCTTGCATGTTCAAAGCATGCCAGACTCAATGACAACATTTACAGAGCAGGCACTATGGCAGGCACTATTTTTCATTTCTGTACATGAATTGACTTGTTTAAGTTTTACAACTACCTTGTAAAATAGATAATATTACTATCCTCTTTTATAGATGAACAAACTATAGAGAAAATTTATGTAATCTTCCTAAGATTGAACAGCCGAATATGTGGAAAGGTCAGGTCCTGAACATAAGCACCCTGACTCCAGAGGACACACGTAGCCGCACTACTCTAAGTCAGGTCATAGACTGACTGGCTGGAACGAGTGAGAACGGGGCTTGCCGGTGGATGTCCATGCCTCTCGGTGCATGCTCCTGCTCTTCCTTCTGCCTATTCCGCCTTCCTCTCTTTACCAACTTTTCCATTTTCTCCCTTCTATTCAGAAAACTAAATTCAACTCATTTATATAGTAACAAGTAAACACGATCTCCTTTTGGTTTCTCTTGTCTCTCATTACCCCTTAATTAGTGTCCTCACAGGTGTATAGTAACGATGTCTTCATGATCCGGACCCCTTACACCCCAAAGAGGCAGGACTTTCTTTGAGGGTAAGGGCTTATTCATGTTGCAACTCTACTACACGACACGAAGCCTGACATATGCTGAGAACCTCACAAATGTTGCATTGAGAAAACAGGGAAACATGCAAAGGCTGCCATTGAAAGAGGATTTACGCTTGTTCCTCAGCTCAAGCGGTGAGAAAAACAACAGATGGAGGCTGCCCTGAGCCATAATTATCTTAATAGAAGTAAAACCCAAAGGTAGAGCAAGCCAACAGGAGGCACTGGGTCCCTTGTCACCTGCAGTCTTCAGGCAGGTCTGGGCAGTCACATAAAGGAGAGGTTACGAAGGGATCCCAGGGTCGGCTGGGGAGGCTGATTTAAGATTCTGAACAGAGCCAGATTCCCACTGCCAAGGCCTTGCCTGGACTAACACAATAGCCTCTGTGATTTAGTTAATTTAATGTGCGAACTTGACTGGGCTAAGGGCTGTCCAGATAGCTAGTAAAACATTATCTCTGGGTGTGTCTGTGAAGGTTTGTGGAAGAAATTTACATTTGAATTAGTAGACTGAGGAAAGAATAAGTGGCTGGGCATCATCCTGTCCGCGAAGGGCCAGAACAGAACAAAGAGGCAGACGAAGGGCAAATTCACTCTCTCTGCTTGCACTGGGATACCCATCTTCTGCCCTCAGACATTGGCAGTCCTGGTTCTCAGGTCTCTGGACTCAGATCAAATTTCATCACTAACTTTCCTAATTCTCCATCCTGCAGATCGCACATTGTGGAAATTCTTAGCTTGCTTAAGAGCCAATTCCTACAATAAATCTCATATATATATATATATATACACACACATATATACACATATTATCTATTAGTTCTGTTTCTCTGGAGAGCTGTGAAAAATACAGCCTTATATCTGGTCTCACTCGCAAATTCAGCCCCATGTTAATTCCAGCTACTTCTGTCTCTCTCACTCTCTCTTTCTCCCTCTCTATCACACACACACACATACACACACGATAATTCCACTTTCCTGCACAAAATCCTCCAAAGCTCTCTGTTGTGCATAGCAGTTGTCCTTAAAATTCTGTTCTGGGGAGTCTTGGGCTCTGCAGCATAATTTAGTGGTTTTCCTATGGAATAGAAGAGTGGAGGTAGGAAACTCAGCCAAAAGAGTTTGACAGCAAAAGTAGCTTCACTTCTTACCTTAGTACTCGATGTCCCTCAAATTCATGTCCACATGCTTTTGGATATGCTGGAGGTGGTGGGGACCCTGTCAGTCACTTTCTCATTAGGAAGAAATAATTCCTCTCTTTAAAGTCTCAGCCCATTCATCGTCTCCTCTGTGAAGTGTCCTATTCTCCTTCCACTGACCTAAGCACTTAGTCTTAGGCTGTTCCGCTAAACCACAAGCCACCCATTCTGCTAAACCACAAGCTCTTTGTATCTCGATGCCTCTCACATTGCTGACACACAGTGGGCACTTAGTAAATGCTCCTTAAAATAAAGTGATTATGGTACCTAAAGAAGACTGAGGCCTGCAAAAAACTGTAAAACATCTCGGGTCGAGTCTTCAGAAACAAATAATAACATAAATTAAAAGTGCATGCCCAGCGCCTACAGCCCAACTCAGTGTTTTGATGGCCTTGAACTTCCTTGCCTGAGACCATGACTGGTACCTTCCGAGGGGAGAAATACCGAGCAGCACTTGAGGGACAGCTTGGGATGGGGCCATTTTCTAGGGCCTACACTGCTGCCCTATTCCCTCGTGCTGTCAATTAATCTAAATCAGACGTCGTCCCTGGCTACGCACAGAATTAAGGGAAGCGAGAGGATAGACAGCCTGATGAGTAAAGGAAGAAGGCCAGGGCACCTGGGTGACTCTGTCAGTTAAGCTTCTGACTTTGGCTCAGGTGATGATCTCACAGTTTGTGAGTTCAAGCCCCGCATTGGGCTTGGCATGACACCATGGAGCCTGCTTGGAATTCTCTCTCTCTCTCTCTCTCCTCTCTCTCTCTCTCTCCCCCTCCACTTCTCTCTCTCTTAAAATAAATAACTTAAAAAAAAAAAAAAGAAAGAAAGAAAGCCAGGGAAATGAGAAAAGATTCCAACCTGAACCTTTTCCAATTTAATGAGACTGCACACAGTGCCCACGTGCTGTCATGCCTGGGAGCAAAGGGGTTGGCACAAGTTCTCACCAGGTGGAAAGACCCACAAGAAGAAAGTGATGCCAGTTCCTCCAACTTTTCCAAGAGAAAACTGGGCCCCCTCAGCTGCACTTACTTTTGTGGAATATGTGCTTGCCTTAAGCAAGTGTGTGTGTTAGATCAGGAAAACTGGGATTACCCAGAAATGCCTAATTTCACTTCAGCTCAGGAAGAAAGTGTCTGTTGTGAAAATGCAACAGGCAGCAAAGGAATTGTGGCAGTGTGTGTGTTTTTAAAAGCTAAGGAGAAGAAATTGATGCGTCTTAGTTCGAAGAGGCTTTTTCCTGCTTTCTCCTCTAGGATTTTGACGGTTTCCTATCTCACATTCAGATCTTTTATCCAGTTAGAATTTATTCTTGTGAGTGGTGTAAGAAAATGGTCTAGTTTCATTCTTTTGCATATTGTTGTCCAGTTCTCCCAGCACCATTTATTAAAGAGGCTGTCTTTTTTTCCATTGGATACATTTTCCCACTTTGTCAAAGATTAGTTGACCATATACTTGCGGGTCCATTTCTGAGTTTTCTATTCTATTCCATTGGTCTATGTGTCTGTTTCTGTGCCAATACCATACAGTCTTGATGACTACCGCTTTGTAGTAGAGGTTAAAGTCTGAGATCGTGATGCCTCCTGCCTTGGTTTTATTCTTCAGTATTACTTTGGCTATTCGAGGTCTTTTGTGGTTCCATACAAATTTTAGGATTGTTTGCTCTAGCTTTGAGAAGAATGCTGGTGCAATGAGGCAAGGGAATTAAAAGCAAAGATGAACTACTGGGACCTCATCAAGATAAAAAGCTTCTGCACAGCAAAAGAAACAACCAACAAAATAGATAGGCAACCAACGGAATGGGAAAAGATCATCGCAAATGACATATCGGATAAAGGACTAATATCTAAAATCTATAAAGAACTTACCAAACTCCACACCCAAAAAACAAATAATCCAGTGAAGAAATGGGCGTAAGATATGAATAGACACTTCTCCAAAGAGGACATTCAGATGGCCAACAGACACATGAAATGATGCTCAAAGTCACTCATCATAAGGGAAACACAAATCAAAACTACACTGAGATACCACCTCACACCGGTTCGAGTGGCTAAAATGAATAAATCAGGAAACTATAGATGCTGGTGGGGATGTGGAGAAGCAGGCACCCTCCTACACTGTTGGTGGGAATGCAAACTGATGCAGCCACTCTGGAAAACGGTGTGGAGGTTCCTCAAAAAAATGAAAATAGAGCTACCCTTTGACCCAGCAATAGCACTGCTAGGAATCTACCCAAGAGACACAGGAATGCTGATGCATAGGAGCACGTGTACCCCAATGTTCATAGCAGCACTTTCGACAATAGCCAAATCATGGAAACAGACCAAGTGCCCATCAACTGACAAATGGATAAAGAAGATGTGGTACATACATACAATGGACTACTACGTGGCAATGAGAAAGAATGAAATCTGGCCATGTGTAGCAACACGGATGGAACTGGAGGGTATTATGTTAAGTGAATTAAGTCAGTCAGAAAAAGACAGATACCATATGTTTCCATGCATAGGTGGACTTTGAGAGACTAAGCAAAAACCAGGGGGAGGGGAAGAGGGGAAAAGGAAAAAAGACACAGAGAGGGAGGGAGATAAAACATAAGAGACTCTCAAAGACTAAGAACAATCTGAGGGTGAGGGGGTGAGTGAGAGGGGAGAGGGGGTGACGGGCATTAAAGAGGGCACGTGTTGGGATGAACACTGGGTGTTATATGTAAACCAATTTGAAAATAAACTATTATAAAATTAAAAAAAAAAGGCTAAGGAGAAAGTTTTGGCTATATCCTCTAGAAACATTTTTATATCCAAACTTCTAGCAGCTAGTATTTTTAGGTTACAGCACCAAGGTTTCTAGCAGTCATTAATCCCAGGAGCTTAAATTTCCAAAGGCCAATTCTGAAGCAGCTTGAAAGATCTTACCTTCTCCTCCAGTGGTCTAAATACAAGAACAGGGACGCCTGGGTGGCTCAGTCAGTTGGGCGGCCGACTTCAGCTCAGGTCATGATCTCGCAGTCTGTGAGTTCGAGCCCCACGTCGGGCTCTGTGCTGACAGCTCAGAGCCTGGAGCCTGCTTCCGATTCTGTGTCTCCCTCTCTCTGTGCCCTTCCCCTGTTCACACTGTGCCTCTATGTCTCTCAAAAATAAACATTAAAAAATAAATAAATAAATAAATAAATAAATAAATAAATAAATAAATACAAGAACAATGAGGGAGTTTTGATTCATTAAAGGCTGTGGTCCCCAGACTCCAAGATGGTCCCACGTGATCCTCACCTTCTGGTATTCACACCTTTAAGTAGCTCCCCATTGTTGTTATTATTATTATTAGTAGTAGTAGTAGTTTTCTACATATCTGCTATATCAGTAAAATTTATAATAAACTAATGTATGTATATATATGCATTCATTTCCCGCCCCTCCTCCCCCAGAGCACTAGCTATTAACATTCACCAGGACATTACTAAATAAAAGAGTGAATATGCAGCCTAATTTGGGCTAATAATTTGAGACTTGGGCTAATAATTTGAGTGGGAGCCATCAGGGGTTCTTGAGAAGGGGCAGGACATGATTAGATTTGCATTTCAGAAAGTTTATTTTGGCTGTGGTATGGAGGATAGACTGGAAGTGAGGGGGAAACAGGGGGTCGAAACCACTTAGAAAGTCTGTTCAAGTTCAAATCCAATTAATAACATCTCTTAGCTAAATGCTAGACATTAGGCTAAGAAACTCCTTATGCTATTTCTTTTACTCCTTATAGCAACCTATTGAGGTAGACCTCATTACAAGAGAGGCTCTGGGGCTGGCTGGAAAGAAATAGATTGGACAGGGTTTGCCAAATGTAGTTTAGGCGTGGACGTCTTTGTCTGTCTGGTGATCAGTCCCTCCAGTGAGGAGAGGTCCATCTGGATCCTCCGAAGAATTACCTCTCACATTGAAAGTACCTGGCCACTCAAGGAGTAGTCTCATCACCCAAGCTGGGCCCAAAGCTTCTCTCTCCTTTTATAAAAATGCAGGAAGGGGGGGTGGTGGGAGCAGCTGGGTGGCTCAGTCGATTACAGATCCAACTTTGGCTCAGGTCGTGATCTCGAGGTTTGTGAGTTTGAGCCCTGCATCAGGCTCTGTGCTGACAGCTCAGAGTCTGGAGCCTGCTTCAGATTCTGAGTCTCCCTCTCTCTGCCCCAGCCCTGATCATGCTCTGTCTTTCTCTCTCTCTTAAAAATAAATAACATTAAAAAAATTTTAATGCAAGAATGGGAGACTAGGTGGAGGACATTTATTCCAGAAGTAGTGCTTAGCATGCTGGCTAAATAGTTCTACCCATATCTAGATTGCACGGGGTTTTGTCCACTTTCTTCTTCTTCTTTAATGTTTATTTATTTATTTTGAGAGAGAGAGAGAGAGAGAGAGAGAGAGAGAGCACTAGCAGGGGAGGAGCAGAGAGAGAGGGAGAGAAGGAATCCCAACCAAGTTCTGCACTGAAGTATAGAGGCTCAAACTAGGGGACCCTGAGATCACCACCTGAGCCCATATCAAGAGCTGGTCGCTTAATGGACTGAGCCACCCAGGCGTCCCTGTCCTCTTTTTTTTTTTAACGTTTATTTTATTTTATTTTTGAGAGAGAGAGAGAGAGAAGAGCACAAGCAGGGAGAGGCAGAGAGAGAGAGACATAGAATCCCAGGCAGACTCCAGGCTCTGCGCTGACAGTGCAGAGCCTGATGTGGGGCTCAAACCCACAAACCGTAAGATCACGACCTGAGCCAAAGTCAGATGCTTAACTGACTGAGCCACTTGGGTGCCCTTTCTAAATCTAGTATCAGCCTCCAAACATTCTCTCTTTGCTTTAGTTTTCCAGAATTGGCCCCAAAATCTCTCACCAATACAGTGACTGATGAGGACTGAGCAATGTTTAAGGAGAATCCTTTATGTTTCAGAAGACAGTAAGCAGTTTGAATTCTGAAATGCCACTGACACAGCGATTACAACTTGTTCAGTGGATCTCTTTTCTCTGGGGAACTACCTCCATTTTAACACATGTGTGTGGTGGGTTTCCCGAGTGTGCAAGCAGTGGAGCCTCCTCTCCTTTATTTCTCTCACTTCCTCCCGCAGGCTGCACTGAGTTGCATATTCATGATGGCTTGGCAGACCCCTGCCCGAGAGGCTCAGGAGCATGAAAGACACACCGACGTGCGTGTGAGGTGTGCTATCAAAGGCCATGGGAATGTGGGTAAGAAGGAAAATTGACATAGAGACAGAAGCCACCCCTTATGGAACAGGACAAACCCTCATTAGAGAGGACTCTGTGCTGTGGCCGGACTGAAATGTTCTGGTCTGCAAGGATCCTGAAGCAGAGGTCACAGTGGCCTTGCAATCAGGTACTCTAGATTCTCTTTCTGCGGAGCAGCTGAAGGCAGGCCTTAAAATCAGCCAGGATCAGGCCCGGGGCCAGTAGGAGTGCTTAATCAACTGCCCTAGGTCCCAGGCAGGAAAACTCTCCCCGCTGACAAGGAGCTATTAATCACGGAGACCGTAACTGGCAGTGACCTCATCTCTCTCGACTTCTCTGTCAAAAACCCTACTTGGGGGCACCTGGGTGGCTCAGTCGGTTGAGCGTCCGACTTCGGCTCAGGTCATGATCTTGCAGTCTGTGAGTTCGAGCCCCGCGTCGGGCTCTGTGCTGACAGCTCAGAGCCTGGAGCCTGCTTCAGATTCTGTGTCTCCCTCTCTCTCTGCCCCTCCCCACTCATGCTCTGTCTCTCTCTGTCTCAAAAATAAATGAAAACATTAAAAAAATTAAAAAAAAAAAACCCTACTTGGCAATAGATCGGGGAGACAGGTTGCCACACTGGCCACATCTGGCTGTGTCTATGACAGAGATGACAGTGAAGGACCCGGAAGTATGAGAGAGGCCTACTTCCCAGTTTCCATCTTAGCAGCCCACCGCTTGGTTCCTGGGGGTGCTCAATAAGCGTTTGTGGGTAAAGGACGAGCAGAGGAAGGGATCCATTACCTTATTCTAAGGGTCCCGTTGAACAGTGGGTTCACCCCATTGGTTAGACTGGACAGGATCATGTCTGTCACTGCTTCCCTGTGTAAATGTGTCTGTACTTAAAACGCAGGTTCCCTAAACACCATTGCACACCTTCCGCTCTTGACAACTGTCTTTCATGTTGATACTCTTATAACCTTGCCCTGACATTATCGAAGTTCAGAAAGCAAAAGCTCGATGCCAAAGATAACAAGGCAAAAGCACCCGCCACACGGTGCCCGAGTCATGGTCATGCACTAACAGCCACCTCAGCCACCACAGCCAGGGGACTCAATCTCTCAGTCAAGCCATTTCCTGGAGCAAAAGCCCACATTTCTTGACAGAGCCAACCATTCAAATCTGCCCTCTCTGCCCTTTCAAATTTAATTTGTTTCAAATCTTGTAGGAGCCACAGAATTATTTCAGGATTGGAGTCAAGTGAAAACAGGTGTGCTGTTCTTTTATCCCCCCCTCATCCCCCCTCCTCTTCAAAAGGGCCTGATTAGGCACCAGATTAATCAGACCAGCCAATGGGGACAGAGGAACCCCTTTACTCTCTTGAGCACTGGTGACCAGGACGTTAACTGAGATTCCTGGAGGCACCAGTGTAGAAGCTCTGACCCCCCTGACCTTCCCATGCCCCATCCAAGTGTCTGTGCAGCTACAGGAGGACAGGGCTACAGGACGGGCTGTGGTGTCACCCACCCTGTGCCAACTGCCTCTTCTGCTCCAATGCCAGTTGGCCCGGCCCTGAGAGCCAAGACCTGGTGGTCTAGCTTTCCAAGATCAACCTGAGCTCTGTTCTTGGCTCTCTCAGCGTTTGCTTTGGCTGCTTAATTTAGGCCAACCTTCCCGATGTGTCAATATTTAGGGGGCTAAGCACGGAAAGCATTCGCAGAGTTTAAGATGAAATAGAAAAATCTTATTTAAAAAGGAAAATTGGAGTTCACCAGAAAGTCACACCAGGAAGAAAAAAAATGGAAGAAGGAAAAAAAAAAAAAGATTCTAAACATGTAGTCCTGGGAAGGGAGTCGTTTGTACTAAGAGCCACTGCTAATGGAGATTTTTGCCTCAGTTCCTGCTGTGGAGGAATCTCGGGCTCAGATCCAGGGCGTCTTTGCTCATCTATCTGTGTACAGACACCTTGGTTTCCATATTTCTTCTCATTACTTTATATTTATTTACTTATTTACTTATTTGTAATTTATATCCAAGTTGGTTAGCATATAGTGCAATAATATTTTCAGGAGTAGATTCCAATGACTCATCCCCTATGTATAACACCCAGTGCTCATCCCAACAAGTGTCCTCCTTAGCGCCCCTTGCCCATTTAGCCCATCCCCCCCACCCACAACCCCTCTGGCAACTCTCAGTTTGTTCTCTGTATTTAAGTCTTAAGTCTCTGATGTTTTGTCCCCCTCCCTGTTTTTATATTGTTTTTGCTTCCCTTCCCTTACGTTCATCTGTTTTGTATCTTAAATTCCTCATATGAGTGAATTCTTATGATATTTGCCTTCCTCTGACTTATTCTGCTTAGCATATTACCTTCTAGTTCCATCTGTGTTGTTGCAAATGGCAAGATTTCATTCTTTTTGATTCTTCTCATGACTTTAAATTCCATCTCGATGCTGACAATTCCCAAGCTCAAATCTTCAACCCGCACCTCTCTCTCTTGAACTCAAGACCGTATAACAATAATTGACTTGCTATCTCTTCTTAGCATTGAAAATATTCAAATCCACTCTCCCCTAAGTCCACTCTTCCCTCGGTCTTCCCTATGGAAATGCCATCCTTTCCTTTGTTCAGGCCAAGAACCTTGGGGTCATTCCTGCCTCCTCTTCCCATACCTCATTTTTCAGCACATATCATCTGTCCTACCTTCAAAATCTTCACCATGTGTAACCGCTTCTTGCTATTTATGTCATGACCACCCTGTTACAAGTCAGCATCTTCTGCCTGAAAATTGAAGTAGACTCCTGCAGGTCACCCTTCTCCCTCTGTCCCTTCCACCCCCACCCTGGCAGCACAGAGAAATGAAAAATGATTCTTTGAGGATGTAAGTTTGGTTTAATCACCACCTGCACAACACTCTCCAGTGGCTGTTCACTCTGTTCCAGCCACATTGGCCTCCTGGTTGATCCTCAAATCCCTAGCCATTCTGCCACCTCAGGACATTTGCCTTTGCTGTTCCCTCTGTGTGGAATGCTCTTCCCCTAAGTGTCTCAGTCTAGTTTGCTTCCTCAGTAATTTTAGTGCATTTTTAAGGGTTACCTTAACAGAAGTGCCCTCTCCAACCACTCCACATAAAATTTTAATGGCCATACATTCCACCACTCCCTTTGCCTCATGCCCTTACTATTTTGCTTATCCAGCTTTACATGTTTATGAAGCAATTATTTCCACCTGGCTTATTATATACATGTTTATTTGTTTATTTTCTGTATTTTCCAACTAGAGAATAAGCTACAGGATGATGTAGCTTCATTTTGTCTACTACTGTATCCTCAGAACCTAGACTAATGTCCCCCACGTGGTGGACATGAGTAGATAGTTTTCTAGATAATTAAAACCCAGCACCCTTCAAGTCTTCGGGCACCCTCAACTTTTCTTTGCATGATTATGCCAGTTTTAAAGGTGGAACATGAGACCCAGTCCTGACCAATTATAGCATTTCACACCTCCCGGCTCACCACCCTTATCCCATGCAAAAGAATTAGATCACAAATGATCATGTGAAAATCAGAGCCAATGAGAGGCAAGCAACCTCTCTCTGATACCTGGGTGGAAATATTGCTCTTCCTCGTGGAACTTTAAGCTAACAAGATATAGAAAGGACGGAACATGTTTGTAGCCATTTGGTTGCTGCAAGGAGAGTCTGTGACGCCTTTGAGAGGAATTAATGGGGAGCATTCAGAAATCTTGAGGACACAGATTCTCTTGACCATGACCTTTTCATCTCACATAGAGAACACTGAACGTCAGGGAGAAAATAGAAAGCAAAAAACTGAGGATATCTTCTCTTTTTTTTAATGTTTATTTAGTTTTGAGACAGAGAGAGACAGAGCATGAGTGGGGGAGGGGCAGAGAGAGAGGGAGACACAGAATGTGAAGCAGGCTCCAGGCTCTGAGCTGACAGCACAGAGCCCGACGCAGGGCTCGAACTCACAGACTGCGAGATCATGACCTGAGCCGAAGTCAGACGCTCAACCGACTGAGCCACCCAGGCGCCCCTGAGGATATCTTCTTTGCCCCAGTCCTGTGCTGAGCTTTCCCGTGTCCACCATCTAGAACTGTGATAATGTTCTAATGTAGAACAGAGACGGCACGTTATGGCCAACTCCAACAGATGTGTGGTGGTTACCTGGAGCCTAATGTATAGAAAGATACGCAGGCTATGAAGAGTTCAGTGGGAAAATGTGCCATAATCGACTAGTAATGTCTGTTTTGAATACAAGAGGGGAGACTGGTGCATGTTAGTATAGAAGTTGTCTGTCTACAAAAAAGCATGAAAATCACATAAAGCATGGATATGCTTTCGTGGATAAAGCCTGAAAATAGAGCTAATTTCAGGAATAGAATCCTTATTAAATATGTATGTCATGTATGTATTAAATATGTATGTATGTATGGACACAGAAGAAAATAAAAAGGTACAATTGGATTGAGGGGAAATTTAGGGATGGCTTCTGGCAGGTGAAACCTGAATGGAAGCCCAGAAGTACAGACAGCTCAGAGACTGATTTATCTGGAGCAGAGGAGCCATGTCATAGAGACATTTGAGATAAGACTGGAGATTTCCACCAGGGACAGCGTAATTGACAAGGGCCTTGAATGCTAGGCTGAAAGGCAGGGATTGGCTGCAGGCAGCAACAGGGAGGTTCTGTCGGGTCTTGAGCAGGTGAGGGTTGTAATAAGATCGATGTTTGAGGCAGATTATTCTGTCAGTTGAATCCAAGATGAATTGAAGCCACGGGAATTGGTGGTGGGGAGGCTGGTTAGCATCCTGCTGCAGTGAGTCAAGGAAATGCTCTCTGGAAAATGTCTTAAGCAGACCTGTCATGTGTATGACCACAGACTCCTTAGCTGTGTCCAAACCTGTGTCATGGACATGTTTAGAGAAGTTTCAGAACCTCCATAGAGCTTTCAGAATAAATGACCTGAGCAATTGTGGAGGGTCCTTCAAGTCCATTTACTTGACAGTGGCCAGGGCAAGGAAAGAGGCCATTCTGAAGAAGCTGTGTAAGATTCCGGTGTGGAAGGAATTTTGTGCATTTTGTTACTGTGGCACCACAGAGTCGGTCTAATAGGATCTCCTGAAGTTTCTGCTGCATCATTGAAGGGATGATTTGTTAATTATCAATCTCACTCATATAAGTGTAGACTATACACTGAGGTCAGCCATTATAAGGGCGTGAGGCACAGATGAAATATGGCAGGGTCAGGCTGGTAAGAAACCAAAGTGAACAGATGAACATAAGGGACGGGAAGGCCAAATAAGATAAAAACAGAGAGGGAGGCAAACCATATGAGACTCTTAAATACAAAAAACGAACTGAGGGTTGCTGGAGGGGAGTTGAGTAGGGGGTGGGCTAAATGCATGATGGGCAGTAAGGGGGGCACTTGTTGGGATGAGCACTGGGTGTTATATGTAAGTGACGAATCGCTAAATTCTACTCCTGAAACCATTAAAAAACGAACAAGAAAAAAAACAAGAAAGCCAAGTGTGGCAGAGAAGTGGAGAGGTCTTTTTCTAGAAAAGCAGGAGATACTGGGCTCTCACTGGCAGCTTCCATCCCCAAACGTGGGGTAACCACTTCCAATTTTTGAAGAGAAGTTCTCTGTCTAGAGTTTTATGTAAAATGTCCTAGTGTGTATTTAACTGGTTTTAACTAGTTGAATCCTCTATTCGGATTCCTCAGCTCAGAAACTATCCATGTGAGTTTAGACACTATTCTTGGGGCCAGCCCTTGATTCAAGAGAAGAGGAAGATGAGCTTTGAAGCAGGCAGCCTGCAATAAAATCTTGGCCTGCCCTCCTTTTCTCTCTGTAAACCTGAACGACCCCTCAGCCCCCAGCTTCCATTCCATTATTTGTTGAATGCTGATAGTAAGGGTGACGATTAGATTAATTGAGCACTTACTAAGTACCAGGCATTGTTTCAAAGGCTGTCCTTGTAGTACATCATTTTTCTCTGTTTTTCAGATGAGGCGATTGACACAGTGAAATTTGAAGGAGTATTTCACTGGATCACGACAACAACGGATGTGAAGCAGTTGGGATGTTTGCAAAACACATTATAGCATGAATTCTTTTTCCCCCTTTTATTGAAATATAATTGGAACACAATACTGTTTAGTTTTAGCTGTACAACATAATGATTCGATAAGCGTCTATACAGCGAAATGATTACCATAATTAGTTTAGTTAACAGTCATCACCTCACAAAGTTACAGCTTTTTTCCTTGTAAGGAGAACTTTTAACATTTACTCTTTCAGCAACTTTCAAATATATCATATGGTTTTGTTAACTCTAGTCACCAAGCTGCACACTACATCCTGAGAACTTATCTATCTTATAACTGGAAGTTTATACCTTTGACCATTTTTACTCATTCTTATTTTTATTATTAGTGTAATGGAGAACAAATGGCATTAACAATTCTAACTTCTGGCAGCTGCTTCTGCTGCCGGGGGACCGTCATGTTTCCTTTCTTGAAAGGCTCTTTATTCAGGAAAATACATGAAAAGTCCTCCCAGGGTCTAAATGCTAAAGCTTCTGAGGGATGGCTTGAAAGAGGTCTATAGGCAAGAGTACGCCGAACCATTCTACAAATTAGTGGGGGCTTTGGAGGGTCCGGGAGAGGAGGCTGAGCTGAGGAAATGAGGAGGCCAAGAAGAAGGAAGGTGGGGGAGGGGGTAAAGAGGGCACGGAAGAAGGGCGGCTCAAGCCACCCACATGTCCCGCTGAGACTGGGGGACTGAGGAGCTGGTCAGTGAACTTGCCTGGAGCAGGACTAGCGGAGGAATTACACTCACTCGCCTCTATGACTGCCGAGAGGAATCAAGCATTTGTATTTGCAGAGGGTGCTTAGAGAAGCAGAGGGAAAAGGGGGGTGAGGAGCAGCGAGAGGATAACGAACGCCTGGAGAGCTTTTCCTCTGGGCCAGTCCTCTTCCAAGTGCTTTCTGCTCTTTTTTTTTTTTTTTAATGTTTTTAACGTTTATTTATTTTTTGAGAGACATAGAGACAAAGTATGAGCAGGGGAAGGGCACAGAGAGAGGGAGACACAGAATCCAAAGCAGGCTCCAGGCTCTGAGCTGTCAGCACAGAGCCCGACGTGGGGCTGGAACTCACAATCTGTGAGATCATGACCTGAGCTGAAGTCGGCTGCTCAACCAACTGAGCCACCCAGGCACCTCTGCTTTCTGCTCATTTAATGCAGACAACAACCTCAGAGGAGGTGTCCTATTAGCGCTGTTTCACAGATGGGGAAACTGAGGCAGAATGGATGAGTGGATTGCCCAGAGTCATCCAGCTACAAGTGGCCCCACCTGTGTTCTTCACCTCTATGCTGTCTTGAAAGACAAATCCAACTGCAGGAGAGGAGATACCTGTAAAAATGAGGGTTCAAAGGAAGAAATTAGCAAGAGTAAGGGTGACTGAGATGTGTAACCCCCCTGGGAATCCCCAGGACTTTGGGAGGCTCAAGATGGGGGTGGCTAGTTGTTGGTTTTCCACTGACCTGTGGTGGGTCCTGAACCATTTTAATTTAAACATTTAAACAAGGTGACACAGCTTATGTTGATCGTCGGGTGACACTGTTTATTTTCCTGATTCAAATGGGGTACGCAAGTGGCTAAAATCCATCATTCAGAAGTTAGCCTTCTCCTCCACCACGGGCCCTGTGCTGATGCATCTTCATTAATACGTCCAGATAGTACATCCGAGTGGTGATAAGTGCTTACCTAACTGTGAGGAGAAGCTAATAACCCCAAAGAAGCCTCCTAGGCATCAGAGTAAACTTAGTTTCCAGGATTTTCGGAATGGGGAGGGGGAGAGACCATTTTGTTATGCAGAAGCCTATCAATCGCCTTCGAAGACACAACTAATACCCAGATCTAAAATGAGAAAATGATGGGGCATTCATTAGGGAGGCTTTGATTTTATCTGATCATGAGGGAAAAGAGAGACAAAGCTGTTACATTGTTTTGAACTTTGTTAATTTGTATAACACGTGCTACTTAGGTTCTTAAGGAGGCCAAGATCCACTTGATGGACACTTTTTTTCCTTATTGATCTACCAAGAACAGGGCATCGTAATTACTTTTAAGAAACCATTTAACTTACAACGATGGAAAAATCTTTGAATGAAAATGCTATCCATCAAAGATTAAAAAAAAAAAAGTTAAGGCTCGTCACAAAGGAAAATGAGGCAAGCATGATCAAAATGCAATTCATTTAACTCTTAAAGAGATCAGGCTGTCTCAGGATGTGTCGATGTGTGGGCACTAACATTTTCTCCATTTTTTCTGTCTCTCTTCCTCCTCCTCCTCCTCCCCGCTCCTCCTTCCTCCTCTTTCTCTTTCTTTCCTTTCTCCTTCTCCTTCTTCCTCCTAGTAATCCACCGAGCAAGTGTCAAAACCTTATATTTTACTGATGATCCACTATCAACTTTGCAAGTATAGAAACAGCCTCCTTCTTTCTGCTGGGCTCCTGCTTTTGTTTCCCAGATATGACAGGGGAAACTCGAGGGGGAAGAGGCTTACGCATGAACTATGACTTTCTTAAAATATACCCATGCAGGACCTCAAGAGAAATCCCATTTTCCCTTGTTAGGAATACATTCCTTTTTGCACTTAGCATACGCTCTGCATCTACCTTTCTGCCTTGGAAACTATACACATGAAGCAACTTCGAGTGGCGACTGCGCTGAAGGGTTGGCACAGGTGGTGAGCGTTTGCAGAGAGAATCACATCCTGTGACCTCAAAAGAGCCGTGCTGCTTTTAGGTGGAATTTTGTAGGACTGATTGTGGTGAGCTCCACGAGAAGCGGAGGGAGGGGGGAGATACTCAAAGTGAGAAAAAGGCACTTGTGGAAGCTCAAAATTAAACAAAGACGTCTTGTTGAGTATTAAGAAACAAAAACAATGGATCCAGAGCCATGGAATGGTGCCCAGTGGCCCCAAATGCTCATTTGCTTTTAGGTTGTTTGGGCTTTAATTAGTGAAGCCTTGACAGAGGGATTAAAAAACTTGAACTTTGAAAAAGAACAATTTTGCAAGGCCAAATGGGAAGAAGGATGAGTGGATGCAGATGGCAAGGCATACCTCTCAGCTTGTTTAGCTAAGGATTAGAACTCTATGCCCGGAGGCGGGGCTGGGAATTTATTTAAAAGAAAGGTTCAGATCACTTTATTCTACTTTAAGCATGAGATAAACTTATGAAGAAACTTACAGAAATAATGTCCCTCTTTTTGTCATTTTAATCCTTCTGCATTTATCAAGAATCAATAGCTCGAGTTTCCCCCACACTTGGCCCAAAGTATATTGAATTTTTTATAGTTCCTCCAAAGTGCAAGCTATTTAATGCATTTGAACGCTGTGCATAAATTGCCCTTCTCTTCCTGTGTATCCTCCAAGAAGTGTCCCCTCATGTCTTCTCTCTGAATCTTCTCTGAATTTTGTATTGTTTACTTAAATCTACCTCTGCAGTTGCATTTTCCCCATTGTGCTACAATTATGTGGTAACCTAAAATACACGCAGAAGAATACATGTAGCATTGATGTTCATTTTAAATAATAATAATTCTAAAAAACGTCTATGGACTGTTCTAAAACACACACACACAGAATCCAACTGAGAACATTATAAAGGTCTTAGGGGTTTCTGGGTGGCTCAGTTGGTTAAGCGGCCGACTTCAGCTCAGGTCATGATCTCGCAGTCTGTGAGTTCGAGCCCTGCGTCGGGCTCTGTGCTGATGGCTCAGAGTCTGGAGCCTGCTTCAGATTCTGTGTCTCCCTCTCTCTCTGTCCTTCCCCTGCTCGCACTCTGTCTTGATGTCTCTCAAAAATAAATAGAAACGTTAAAAAAATAAAGATCTTAATGCCTTTATTCAGTGATTCATGAATGAGGATCCCATCTAGTAGACAGAAAGAAGTTTCCAGAGGCTGTACAAAATGAAAGCCTTCTATAGGCAGAAGGGAGTAGGAACAAGGAAGTTATATTAGCAAAAAGTGGATTGGTTGTGGCAAGGTCAAGCTCCTTTAGGGAATGGCAGGGGTCTAGCAGGCAGATTATCTGTCTAGTGCCGATCAGGTAATTCCTGACCAACTGGTTTAAGATTCCATTTCTGAGAAAGGCTGAAACTGTAATTAAGTGTTGGTTAGGTGACACAGGGCTTAGCATAAGCAATGCCATTTGGGGTCCGTTGTCTTGTCAGTACCAAGCAAACAGCCTAAGAAAGAGAATTTGCCACTAACTTAAAGTTTCCTGCATGACTCACCCATCCCTTTACCTACTTGCCCTGTGGGGGCAACTGCTAGAGGCACTTCATATTCATCATATCTTTGTTTTTCTTTCTAGTTTTACGACATATGTTTGTATCCTTAAGCAACATATTGTTTACTGTTGCCTGTTTGAACCTAATAGAAAGAAAATTATATATGTCTTTAGGATCCATCCATATTGATGAATGAATCATGCATTCTTAATGAAGTGAATTGATTCTGGGAGTACAGCAAACTCTCATTCTTTTAATATATAAAGCAAAGATATGCATACAGTTTATAAATAGTTTGTCTATGGTATTGAAGTTTCATAGGGAGCTTTCAGGAAAAAAAATGTTTGAAAACATCTTTAAAAAATTTTTATGTTTATTTATTTATTTTTTAGAGAATGAGAGAGAGTGGTGGAGGGGCAGAGAGAGAAAGGGAGAGAGACAATCTCAAGCAGGCTCTGTGCTGTCAGTGCAGAGTCTGAAGCGGCACTCAATCTCACTAACTGAAGTGTGAGATCATGGCCTGAGCCGAAATCAAGAGTTGGACACTTACCTGACCGAACCACCCAGGTGCCCGAAGAAAACATCTCTTAGGGGTACGATAATGTAAGAAAAAAGGTTGAGAAACACTCTGTAGGTCACATATTTTCATTGCTACATAGTATCTCATTAGATGGTTAGACCGCGATTTATCTATCTAATGTTGGTGTATATGGTTTGTTTCCAATTGTTTTTATTGTTAAAACATTCTTGTGTCCACGAATTAGATAACCTCAGTGAAACGGATTGATTCCTTGAAAGACACGATCTACTAAAACACAGACACGAGAAATAAACAATCAGAACTCAAAGATTTCTTAGTAAGATTCGGAAGAAAACAAGGACCTCTCTTCTCATCAGTGCTTTTCAACATTCTATTGGAAGTTCTTGCTAATGCAACAAACAAGAAAAAAATTAAAAAGGTGTATACATTGGGAAGGAAGAAATAAAACCTTTTTTGCTGGCGACATGATTGCCTTTATAGAAAATCCAAAAGAATCCCCAAAACACTGAAACTAACAAGAGATTATAGTAAGGTTGCAGGATATCAATTAATATACAAAAGTCAGCCGCTTTCCCATACACCAGCAATGAAATTAAAAACACATTACCATTTACATTAACAACACCCCAAGAATGAAATACCTAGGTATAAACCTAACAAAATGTATACAAAATCTATGTGAGGAAAACTATAAACCTCTGATGAAAGAAATCAAAGAATAACCAAATAAATAAAGAGATATTCTATGTTCATAGATTGAAAGACAATATCAAGATATCAGTTCTTCCTACCTTGATGAATTGATTCAACACAATCACAATCAAAATCCCAGAAAGTTATTTTATGGATAACAACAAACTGATTCTAAAGCTTATATGTAGAGGCAAAAGACCCAGAATGGCCAACACAATAGTGAAGTAGAAGAACAAAGTCAAAAGATAGATGCTACCCAACTTTAAGACTATAAATCCACAGTAATCAAGACAGTGAGCTGTTGGCAAAGAATAGACAAATAGATCAACAGAACAGAATAGAGAGACCAGAAATAGAACTTTATGAATGTCAGCAACTGATCTTTGACAAAGGAGTAAAGGCAATACAAAGGAACAGATAGTCTTTTCAACAAATGGCGTTGGACAACTCAACATCCACATGAATGAATCCATACACAGACCTTACACCTGTCCCCAAAATTAAGTCAAAATGGATCATCGTGAAAATCCCATAAAAAGGTTGAAAATTGAAAGTTTACCATTTGAAGCTCCTTTGAGGTAAGCTTATAGCCTTGAATGACATAATAATAATAGCAGGAGCACAATAACAGAATTTGCTCTTCTACCACCTACTTACCCTCCAAAAACCATTTCATTGCCATTAAAACTCTGTTGAGCAAAAGTAAAACTCACATTTTGAATGTTATTAGATATAAAGGGCAGTTTTAGTTTTTATAACTGTATTTTCATTATATCTGCTTGCTCATTAGCATTTTCTTTCCTCTACTTTCTGTAGGTTTGTTCTGCTGTTCTTTCAAAGTTCTTAATCTTCAACACTTCTTTTCTTATACAGACGTTTACAAGACATTAATTTCTCTCGGTATTATTTTACTTTTCCCATTATTTTTCAGTGATAAATATTTTAAAATTTCCCTTGTGGTTTCTTTTTCTACCCATGCGCTTCCCCCAAATACATATGGTTATTTTAATCACCTTTTTGTTATTGATTCCTGACATACTGTGTTACGGTTAGGAGTGTGGTCTGTATGATACTCTGAAATTTGTTAAGCCCTCCTTTATGGCCTACAATGTGAAATAGGCTCCATGTGTGCTTGGGAAAAAAGAAATGTTCTCTAGTTATTGGAGTGAGATTCTATAACGTCTGCTAGATCAAGTTCTTTAATTTTATTCCTTGACAGTGTAAGCTATCACTTACTAAGATAAATGTGCTAAATATCACCCACTCTGAGGGTGACTTATCCATTTTTCTTTGTAGATTCGTTGATATTTGCTGCATATATTTTGGTATGTTTTTAGGTGCATACAATTTAGAATAGTATTATATTCTGTATCTCACTGTTGCTTTTTGCCTTAAAGTTTGCCTTTAGTTTCTGACTAACATTAATTATGCCATCTTTCTTTTTGCTAGTATTTGCCTGGCATATCAGTCAGGATCCAAGTAGGAAAACAGAAACCTCCTTAAATATCTAAACTGAGGGAATTTAATTCAGGAAATGGGTAACACACATTATAGATCCGAGAAACCCACCAGGGATGGGGAGGCAACTTGGAGATTAGCAACAACAAGAAGTTGCTACTATACCCTACACGTGTAGGGAGGGGAAATACAGGGGAGACAATGGTATCAAAGCACGGGGCTCATGGCCACCCAGGAGAAGTGGAGCCACAGTCACCAAGAGGGGGCTGTAGCAGTAGAGAAGATACTTCAGTACTGGAAACTCTGCTGAAGGAGAGTATAGACAAAACCCCAGCTGATGGCCTCCTACTATCAGCCCAAGCTTAGCCTCCCATTGACCCAACACAGATAAAAACCATGGACCCGGAGAAGGCAGCTACTGGGCATTAGCACCACTTGGGTTTGACCAGTGAAAGCCCCTTCACATGGGCCTCTGCCCTTCTGACAGGTCCTCAGCAGTCTAACTTAGCACTGTGTTACTTTATGACACAAAAAACACATTCCAGGCTCATCTTGTTCTTTTTCTGCAGCCCTCCAGGGAGATCTTTGTTACCCTGCTCTGGTTCTAACAGCTTATGCGGGTCCTCCATCTGGAGCAGAGCTCTTCTTAACTGCTTCGACTCTGATTCCCTTGCTTCCCCAGAGCAGGATAATGAGGACATGAGTCAAAGGGACATGGCTGAAGGCCTTTTCAAATTTCTGTATCCTAATGTTCTAGGTCTGGCTCCTGAGAACTGAGTATAATTGGATTCTGTTTTGGAGTCCAATAAGATAATCTTTATCTTTTAACAAGATAGTTTAATTCTTCCTCATTGTATATTTAGATTAAATTTTACCTACTTATCTAGTACTTTCTATTTGTCCCTCCCCTCCTACTTCTTTATCTCTTGTTTTGTCCCCTTCTTGCCTTCTCTTAGGTTGATTTCATTTTTTTTCCTTTTCCCTTATTCCATTTTTTCCCCTTCCTACTAGTTTGTGTGTTACATACTTTATTTTTGTCCTTTTAGGGATTACCTTCAATTTTTACCAATCATTTCTAGTTTAACAAGCTTTAAAAACAAAGTCCTTCCTGGGCTCCTGGGTGGCTCAGTTGGTTAAGTGCCAGACTTTAGCTCAGGTCATGATCTCACGGTTCGTGGGTTTGAGCCCTGCATCAGGCTCTGTGCTGAAAGCTCAGAGCCTAGAGCCTGCTTTGGATTCTGTGTCTCCTTCTCTCTCTGCCCCTCCCCCGCTCACTCAGTCTCTTTCTCCTTCAAAAATAAACATTAAAAAAATTAAAAATAAATAAAGTCCTTCCTTTTCCACTTCTTTTCCCATTTTTCCCTCCTCTTCCTCCACTCCCTGCTTCATCCTCACATTTTTTCCACTTATTTTTCTCTCCTTTCTCTTTTCAAGTGATTGCGTCCTACGCCAGGGTGGAGGGTGGCAGAAAGCAACAGGGGAAAGAAGGTGTCTCCATAAGGGGCCAGGGGCAGCTCCTGTGGTGTGACAGCCTGGCACAGGGTGCTGAAGAGGGTGTCCCTGGAGGAGGTTGCCTGGAATAAAGTATCAGAACCTGATCAGAATGTGTAGAGCAACCATATGGAAGAGAAATTTGGTGACGAGTATTGAAACTTGAAGTGGGTGGGTTGGTTGTACCCTTTAGAAGGAAATCTACAGAAGACAAGTAGGTATCCGTGTAGGCGGTGGGAGGTAGGGGTGGGGCAGGAAGTAAAGACAGGCTTCTAGTTCTGCATATTGAAAGTTCCAGAGTGGTGAAGAGAGTATTCATGTGGGAAGGCAGGCTGTGGACTGGTGAGGAGGGCTTCTAGTCAAGATGGTGGTTCTATGTAAGGTGTCAGAGCCAGAGCAGGGGAGGAAGGTCTCTCTGAGGTGGCTACAGAGAAAAAGCAAGATGAGCTTGGAACATCTTTTCATGCCATAAAGTAGGAAAGTACTCAAAAAATGCTGAGGACATTTCAAAATCATACAACAGCCAGCTTGAAGAGGTTTTCATCGATAAAGTAGAGGACAATTTAAACATCAAAATAAATAATGGATTATTAAGCATTTAATAAAACAAGAACTCATGAGTCCAAATGGCATCAATAAGTTAATTAACAAATTGAAATTTTGATGAGGAACAACATATTTATGTGGTTTCATTACACTTTCTATCAAGTACTTTCTAACTACCAAAGGAAAAAAAAAAGAGTGGCTTTTCTACAATGAGTGGAAAAGTTTGGCATATATCACTTTAATCAACTGATCAGATTTAGTATTCTTCAGTAAAAGACAACCACATGACAGGATGCAAGAGCATCGGTTCTATGTTATTTCTGCCAAAGATGTATTAACCTAAATCTAATCATGAGGAAACATCAGACAAATCCAAATGAGGGACATTCTACAAAATAACTGGTCTGTAATTTTCAAGTGTCAAGGTCAGGAAAGTCGGGGGGAAATTATTGAACTAGACTAAAGAGATATGACAAGTAAATGCAACACAGGATTCTGAACAAGATCTTTCTGCTCTAAAAGATATTAGGACAGATGGGAAAATGTGAATAGGTATGAGGATTAGATGCAGTAATGTATCGATGTGAATTTACTGATTCTGATGGTTACTTTGGCTATGTGGGAGCATGTTTTTGTTTGTAGCAATCACACACATAAGTATTCAGGAATAATGGAGCATCCGGTCTGCTACTTACTCTCAAATGGCTCAGGAGAAAAAAAAAGTTTTTCTGTAAGTTTGAAAATAAACTTTTAAAGATGATTAAAATTTTTACATTTCTGTGAATCACCTTGAAAGAGTTTAGATCACTAACTCTATTCATCTCCCTCTTGACTTAAATACTATTGTACTGAGTTTTCATTACAGCTTTCTTATTTATTTTAGCCCAATATATTAAACATTATTATTTTATATATCAAGTTTTCTCTAAATTTTCCCATATGTTTGTATTTTCTTTGCTAACAATTACTTTTAATACCATGGACCTTCCTTCCGAGGTTTCCATTCTCACAAAAGAAAATTCTTCAGTAGGTCTTTCAGCAAGAAAGCATCTGTTGGTACCACGCCTTTTTGTGTACCTGAAAATGTTTGTATATAAATCTCATTCTTGAAATACAGTGTTGCAGGTTATAGGATTCTAAAGTAACAATGATTTTCTTCCAGTTCCTTGGGGTATTCTCTGTTTTCTGTTTTCTACTGTTGATTTTAAGAAGTGTATAGTCATCCTAATTGTTGCATCTTTGTATTTAATCTGTCTTTTCTTTCTGGATGTGTCAAGGTTTTAACTTTGCCTTTGATATTTTCAGTTTCACTATAAAGTTCACAGGTCTCTCTGAATGTGAAGATTGGTATCTATTATGTATTCTAGAAAACTGTCAGCCATATCATATTGAATATTGACTTTTCCCAATTCTTTCAATTAGCAATTCTGAAGTACCAATAAACATCTCAAACCTTTGCAATTTATCTCCCTTGTCTCTTAAACTTCTTTCAGTTTTTATCTTCTGCGTTTCTCAAAATTTCAATACTTTTATTTTAAAAATATATTAAAATATCATTTTATTTTCCAAACCAGATAATTTCAACCTCTGTCATCTTGGTGGGTCAGATTCTACTGTTGGTTGTTACTACTGACTTTCGATCATGGTGGCTTATTCACTCATATGTTAAGTCATTTTTTATTGTTTACTTATGTTCTTTAGAACTATAATCCACAGCGATTTTTTGAAGCCTGGAAGTCTGGTCTTCCAAATAAATATTTCCAGTGTTTCTGCCAAACATCTGGAAGTATTGTTACCTGAAACCCTTTAAACTACATATTCACTGTGTGGTTTTTTAGTCCAAATCCAATGGACTGTAGACTTGAGTTTATAGATTCCTAGGAGAGATATTTCTCCTACTTCTGCCCAGAGTCATGACCCAGAAATCTAGGTACTCCTACGATATATTTTTCAGGGTGGGCTTTTCTTTTCTAGTTCATATCCTGAGAATATTACCTATGGGGTTTCTTCTGGTTTCATGGAAGAGGTTAGAAGACCTTCAGTCCCTTTTCCTCCCATTTCCAGACCGGAAAGCCTCTCAAGTAGAGTGTTACTTTGAGATGCAAAAGGACCTGGGTAATTTACCAAGACTGAATTTTTTTCACCACTCTAAAGTGGTAGAATCTGGGAATCAGATTTGACTTCAAGAAGATAAAAAACTACCCTAGGCACTAATCAAAGAAAACTATGGCATGTTTCCACACTTTCAGTCTGAAGTAGTTGGGTTTTTTCCCTTGATCTCCCATAGTAATGTGAATCAGAGGATCTAAAGAAAACAACAACAAAATAACAAAGTATAAGTCATGACAAGATGATTTCCCCCCGAAGTCATTGATAGCTACTATACTCCCTTCTGCAGTTTTTCCCAAATTCCAAGTGTGCTAATTGTTTATACAAAGAAGACTTACACAAAAGTTGTTGCTAACTAGACAGAAAGTTCTTTGAGGGCAACAATGGCACCTAGTTCTAGAGAGCCTAGGGCAGGGCTGCTGGGCACTGCAGCAAAGAAAAGAAAGTAAAAAATGTAGATTACTTGGTTGATTGACAAATGTGTATCATATAGCCTTTAATTGAGAGGAAACAATATAACACAGAGATAAAGTACTCTGACTGTGAGTCAGGTCTCCTGGGTTCAAATCCAGACTCAGTTACTTGTTAGAAATGAGATCTTAGGTGAACCTTTTCTAAGCTCAGTTTTTAATCTGTAAAATGAGGGCCAGTGAGAGGGAGTAGGAGATGGGAATAACAGTAGCTTTTTTTAATGAGGCATTTCTATGGTAATTTGATGGAAATGATTATTGTGGAAAGAATTATGGGTATTCAGAAAATCTCTCAAGGAAGCAGTTGCAGAGAAGTGGGCCCTTGACCAAAGCCTTGAAAGAGGGTGAATATTTGGATAGAAAGGAACCTAAGAAACATCTCACACATATATATTTGGCTTCCTAATTATAGAAGGGTTAGTAGAGTTCCTAAAGCCACTTTGGATTTCAACTTCCCTCCTGGCTCATGGAGAGAACACCAGGTAGTACTTATGGACTCTATATTCATTGCCTGCGATTAAATCATAGAATCATAGGTCTACCTAGCTGATTGCTTATATTTTGTTTTGTTTTGTTTTAAGACTAAACCTCAGATTTTTTTATTTGAAAAGTGGATGAGGGCTTATTTCCCAGGATTATTGAAATGACTAAATGAAACAACCAATATAAGTAATATATAGAAACTATTCAATAAGTATTAATTTTAAATTCATTTTTTAATTCTTAGTAATATTACCATTTTCTCCAAATGTTTCCTTCTCAAGTCCTGACTCTCTGGAGTATTGCTGCACTTATGAGATCTGCCTTCCTCATCCACCCTTTGCCCTGAGTGGAAGAACACATTTCCTGATTAAAGGGGTGCATCCTGTGAAGACTGACTGTGAAGGCAAGTCCACAATAGACAGAGAGACAATGCATTCTTGTTCAGAGCAGCCGCCAACAGTGATGACAACAGCCTTCAATGGGCTGGGGTCAAAGATCAGCTGTCCCTCTGTCACTTCATTCTTCTTCTGGCTCCCAATGGAGTTCATTAGGAACTCAATCTCAAGTCTAAAATTCAATCAAAGCCCATCCTCACAGGCCCAAGTGAAGGTCACCAAATGAACAAATTCATAAGGCAAAACAAAGTCCTCATTCAATTTTCCGAACAGTAAGTTTACCGTCCCTTTGGTGGTTGTGGAAGCACGGTGCAGGCACCAGCCAGGTGGTAAATACTGGGGAAAGTTGGTGATTCAAGCCCTGTGCATGGGGGTTGGAGGTCAGCAGGAGGGTTAGATGGAAATCCTGGATACCCTCAGGAAACACCAGAGTGAGGGCCAGAAGTGCATCTCAGGTGGGCATCCAAGAGGCTTAAAATGCTGAGCCAAGCTAAAAATGGGAAACGTGACCACAAAGGCTGTTTTTGACAAAGGTCTTTTCTTGTCTCAACCTCATGGAAAATGTGCTCCCTTGGAAACCATTAGAGTAGTTGATGCCCTTCCTACACTTCCCAGGGCACATGCATGACATTTGTCCTGAATGTAGCTGGAATCCATCCTTCATGGCACAGTTTATTCCTCGATGCCATTGTTTGCTAAGAGATTGCCCAGATCCTGAAAATGTGCAAGCAATACTTTTCAATTACTGTACATTCATTCTGAAATGCTGCATGGCCTTTACCAATCTTCTGCACAATCTGTCTTGATAGTACCCACAAAGTAGGCTTCTTGATAGTGTGGATAAAGTAATTTCTCTCTTCTGTTGCCCAGAACTCTTTTTGTAGGCTCAACTCATCAACGGAGCTATGCAGATCAGAATGTAGGAGAGAGAAACCTGAGTGGTCTCCAATAGAAGAGTGTGAGAATTAAATGGATAAATGGAGCCCCTGTAATGTGCCTTGGCTAGCAGAAACTCTGCTCAACAAAGGGAAGGATATGTCTAGATCAGAGAAATCCAGCAATCAGGTCAGCAGGAATGACTCTGCTAGGTATACCTAATTCCCTTCTTCCCCTTAATGTGGTTGGTTGATTTGTCTTGGAGAACACTCACATTGTGAATACGAACTATTTCCAAGCATTATGCTCAACATTTTAAATATATGGCCTTACTTTTGGCTTTTTGGCTCAAGGCAACAAAGGTGCAACTGTCTTCAGTCATCCCAAATCCGGGCTTATCCAACACCAGCTGCTTCCACCATGCCACCTAAGGTCAGCCCCAATGAGATGAAAATTGTATACCTGAACTGGACCAGTGAAGAAGTTGGTACCATGTCTGCCCTGTCCTCAAAGATCAGCCCCCTAGGTCTGTCTCCGAAAGAGGTTGGTGATGACATTGGCAAGTAATTGGAGAGGTCTGAGGATTATGGTGAAACTGACCATTCAAAACAGGTACAGATAGAAGTGGGACCTTCTGCTTCTACCCTGATTATCAAAGCTCTCAAGGAACTGCCAAGGGATAGTAAGAAACAGAAAAATATTAAGCACAGTGGAAATATCACTTCTAATAAGATTATCAATATTGCCTGACAGATGTGGCACTGATCTTTAGCCAGAGAACTCTCTGGAACTATTAAAGGATTGTGGGGACTGCCCAATGTGTGGGATGCAATGTTAATGGCCACCACCCTCACAATATTACAGAAGACATCAATAGAGGTGCAGTGGAATGCCCAGCTAGTTAAGAACTACAAAGGAAAATATTTCAGTAAAAGATCATTTGACAACCTAAGTAAGTAAATAAATAAATGACCTTATTTAATCCCCATAATAATATGAAGTCAAAACAATTTTCTTTCTTTTTTGGATGGAAGAATCAATACTCAGACTTGAGGAACTTTGGTAGAAGCTGGAATTCAAACACAGGCCTGGGTAAGTCTAAATCCCATGCTTTCAAAGACATGGCTGTCAATCTTGGTCTCTAGAAATACACAATCTGGCCTCTTCTCTCTGCAGCTTGGAGTGGTTCCTCAGTAGTGGAGGATGGCACAAACAGCCTCAGAAAGACAGGGGGTGTTTGGTCAATTTTTTATAGCTTCAGATACCTAATGACATATAATTTTCTCATCAAATTTCTATAAACCTGTATTGCTTCAAGAAAAAGTCATTTCTCTCTGTTCTGACACATCTCATGCATCATTACCAGAAGAGTCTGGTCTAGTTACTTCTCTGCTTGGGAACCTTATCTAATACTCCCTAGTGGTCCCCAGAGCCATGGCAACAATTAGGTATCCAAAGCTGACCACACCTTGCCTTTTCAGGCTGACTTCCTATTGCTGTAGTCCCAGCCCTGGGGGTTCAACTATGCTGTGCGGATATCAACAATAATTGGGATTCTAAGCCAGACCAGGTCTGTTTTAAATATTTTCTGGGTCTGCATAGAATCTCACTTTAAGAAGGATTCCATGTTTATACGAAGTTCGACAAGTTCTTCTCTCATTCAACTACACCCCAGTTCATTCACCTGAATGAATGAATCTCCTTACTCTACATCTCAGCTCAAGCTCATCTTTCTCCTTCCACACTGCCTTTTGATATCTCATGCGTCCTTCAAGGCCTGGTTGAAATGTCATTGCCTCCCTGCCCTTAATGTGTTTCCAAAGCTCTTTGCTCACACTGCTCTTGTAGAACTTGCCACACCAAACCTTGTGGTGTGGTTATTTGGGCCCATCTCATCTTGTCTTTCCCTTGATTCTGATGTCCTCTCCTAGGGTTAAGCAGGTAGAGACCATGCCCATATCTCCATTATAGCCATGTGCTACCCCAGTATCTACTATTAGGTTCTAAAGATGTCACTTAAGAAATATGTGCTGATTTGAACTTAACTGATACTGATAATTGGGTATCATTTTAAGCAATGGTTTAGGGAAAATGATTGGTGAACACCATCTTTAGTTCTTGGAAGATGTTATGGCTTAATTATATTCTGCACCCCTGAAAAAAGGTATGTTGGAGTCCTAACCCCCAGTATCTCAGAATGTAACCTTATTTGGAGATAGGTCTTTATAAAAGTAACCAAGTTAAAAATCAGGTAATTAAGATGGGCTGTAATCAAAATGAGTGTGTCTTTATAAAAGGGGGGATTTGGACACAGAGGTGACACGCACAGAAGGAAGATGGTATGTAGATGCAGGGAGAAGAAGGCCATCTACAAGTCAAGGTGGGAGCTTTGGAGCAGATGATTCCTTTAAGTTCTCAGAAGGAATGACATCGTGATTTTAGACTTCTAGCATCTAGAATCATGGGTTTTAGCCACCCAGTGTATGGTACTTTGTTATGGAAGCCCTAGCAAACCTATACAGAAGTCAAGTGTTTCAGGGCCTGACAAAAGCATCATGTGCCTACTATTACAGTCCTCGCCTGATTAGAGGGGTAAGGCAGGAAGTGCCATATTAATTTTCTTCCTGCAAAGGATCTTTATCCAGGCAGGAGGATTCCAGATTTTGCTTTGTTTTATTCTGTTTGTTTCTTTACCGATACCTTTGGGATATTTCTTTCTTCAACTGAAGGTCTATTGAGGGTACTAATGCTGGAATATAGCCTGAAATCACTGATGCGTTAGCTTTGTCTTTCTCCAAGTTTTCAAATTCCTTAAGCGTGATAACAGTAGCTTTCATTTTTCTTGGATGTGTACTAGCATCTATCTATATGGGTACATAGTATGGTGCTGGAATAGCAGTGACTCTCCACTTCTTCTCTGTTTCACTGTGTTGTGTCCATCCCTTCTGACCTTTATCACTCTCTAACGCCTCTTACAGCTATGTGTGTGTGCATGTCTTGTTTTTCCCTCTAGACTGTAAATTTCCGAGGTAGAATTCATGCATGAACAATACCTAGTACTGGGTAACAAATGCCTATTGAACGGACAGATGGATGAATAGATAAAAGGGTAGGGCAAGAGCAGTGGCTAGATACCTAATCTTGGAAATAAAAGAGAGGGAAACTTCATCCAAAAAGGAAAAAGAAGGCGGATCATCATTCTTTGGCTCCTGATTTAAATACATGAAGCTGAGGTACGCCTGGGGCTCATTTATAATTATTTACAGCCGCAATGTCAGAATTTAATGGACAGAACCTAAAGATATATGAGGAAACCTATGGAATATTCATTTTAGCTGTCACTGACTACTAAGGGCTTCCAAGAAAAGCCATTTAGATTAATAATAATAATAATGATAATAATAGCTAATGTTTATTGATCTCTTGCTATGGGCCAGCCACTATGCTAAGACATTTTATACATCATTTCATTTAATCCTCCCAACACCTTATAAGTTAGATGATATATTTAAAAATAAAGTTTCATGAGATGTTAAGTAAAACACTCAAGGTTTTGAGACAGGAAGCTGGGATTCCACTTCAGTTGGTTCAATGCCAGAGCCTAATCTTATGACCTCGGCTACAAAGACTCATTTATAAAATGTCCTTGCCAGAAGCAGCCAAAAGCTTTGGTCCTGTTTGCAAGGTTGTCTTTTGTGACAAAAATTATGAAAAACTTCTGTTGTAGTATGAATGCTGGTTTGTTGTACGATGTATACTGTTTCCTGTGTACCCATCTGTATCTAATTAAAGAAAGATGAGGAGATATATTGATAAGGATACCTCAGTGAGAGTGGAATACCAAATGTTTCATGTGAAGCTTGGGTCTTCGTATCTACTGGTGGTCAATAAATGTTAATTTAATTGAATGCATTGGATTTTGTCCGAATAGCCAAGAGTTATTTCTGGATGGCAGCTTTTAGACGTTATTTGCTCCTAGTGGTGATTTAAAGCAAGAAGCCAGAATCATTACTGTAATAGAGATTGGAATCTGTGGGAACACAAGGAAAGGAGGAGTCACTTTGAATTGTATGTTATAGAGTGGCTCTTGCAAACATATCAAGTCTTTTAGTTTAGAAGTCAATGCATTCTTTTTTCTTGTTTATTCAGCAAATATTTTTTTAGTACCAGGCAATGTTGGGCACCCCCTGGATTTGAACCCAGTGGTAGACAGGTCAGGTTCTCTGTCCTCAGTGAGCTTATAGTCTAGAGGGGGAACTGGTGGTTGTAGTCCTGTGTGTGGGGGGCGGGGGGCAAAGATAGCAGAAATAGAGGGTGCTATGGGAGCACATGGGAGAAGCAACTTGCCCACAACCAGGAAGTCAAGAAAGAGTATAAATTCTAGAAACTTGGAGTAAAATTTTCAAAGAACTGAATATTTTTAGATGAAAATGGAATTTTACTTCAAAAAGCATATGGCTATTAAATTAAAGGGACTTCTTTTAAGTTTGAAAGATGACAGAAGGCTTTAAAATGTCCTCTTGGCCAAATGACTAGTTATCCAAAAAAGAGTAAGGGCCACCACTGGGAGACGCACATACCTGAGGCACCACCACCAGAGGAGGGATCGTGCTTCTTCATCCAAAGGGGTGTTTCCTGAGCCCAGAAATGCCGAATACTAGAGGAAAGCCTTATTGTGTTTCTAAATCTGGCCTAGATGACATCAGGTCATCTGTTAATTGTTTACCTCGATGCTTTTCGTGTCACATTTGCTGCTGGTGTCTATATCTTTCAATCACACCTCACGGCAATGGGAGTTACCTGAGAGGGACGCCTCCCTAACGACTCTTCCATCCTTCAATGCAATTTCAGAACAGTCCTCCATCAGAAAGAGTGGAATTCTAACATAATTGGTATTAGATCTCTCATTTAATACATAAACATAGTTCCTTGCCACCAAATCTTCCAATTCACAAATGCTAAGAGTTTCAATAATAGTACAACCATAGAGTTCAATGCAATTTAAAAGTTATTTTTTGTTGCTGTTTTATTTTTTATCCTATTTTATGTTTTTTTTTTAATGTATTTATTTAAATTCAAGTTAGTTAGCATACAGCGTAGTATTAGCTTCAGGAGTAGAACCCAGTGATTCATCATTTACATATAAGACCTATTTTTAAAACAGTGTAGGGGACTCATCTCCAATGCATACATACAGCTTTCTGTGTGTTGAGATGCCACCTAGTGGACAACGTTGCATACAAAAAGTAAAACTAATACTTTATGAGTTACAATCTAGCATCTCTCCTGTAGAATTTGAGGTCTGAGTGGCAAATATTCTTAGCTAGTGAACTCTCTAAATTTAAAAAGGTAACATTATATATTCAGCATATATTCGACTTGAAACAGACCAAATTTGGAATTCCTTTTACGCATTCTGTCAAGTAAGATTTAAAAGGAGAATATCAGAAAATATCTGCATCAAAAGGGTTGGTTTTGAGCTATCATGGGTGTTGGTGGGAAGAGACGCTGATGTGAAATAAAAGTAGCCTATTTTTTCTAAGATGATTAATATTTGGAGCACATAGAATTAAAAAAACAGACTTCAGAACTCAAAGCAGATAACAATTTTAAAGATGCATTGTGTTTCAGAACCTCTTGCGGGATTAGGCCTTTAATGCACCTCTGTGTTCAGTGAGGGCTGGTGTTCAAAGAAGTCTTATTGACCATATGTGCTGAGCACTAAGCTAGAGATAGAAAAATGAGCAAACCTGAAGGAAGCAGTGAGATACAACTTCAGAAAATTATGGATTTTGTCACTTAATTTTACAGGTAGGATGATGTTCACCCATATTTTCTTTGGTGCAATCTTAACAGAATTGATTGTTCTGGTATTGAAGGCCAATGAAAACTCTGCTAAGTTGGTTTGAGATCACTGACTTTCCAGAATTCCAGGACTCGTAGGGGAGTTGTTACATCTATGGCAATAAACTTGCTAAAGTGATTTGGGCTTTCCTTTGAATAAAGATCAGATCAATCTTACCATCTTGCTGCCATGGGGCTTTGGGAGAATTGTACTCACCTGGGGTTGGCTGAGAGTTGTTTACCTCTCGTGGAGTGCCCCAATAATTTCCATAAAGCCCAGACATCAAGCAGTTCAAAGGTCTTGGGACAATGGAAGAACTACCATCCATCCACCAAACTGAAAATTCAGTCCACACCCTAATTCAGATAATTCCCCAGGATTATGTGAGTGGAGGGGGAGAAGTTAGGGAGCTGAGGTGAACTTCCTGCTCTACTATCACCTTGGTTGAAGCAGCAATTACCATCAATGCTCCTTCGGCTCCCCAAACCTCTCCCTGGAAAACAACATCAAAATTCCCCAGAAATCGAAATCCAAAGAGCAACATGATGCTTTGAGTAAAAAAAGAGTTAATGGAAGTAGGCATGATGCTTCCCATTCTCCCCCAATCTTCCCTAATTTTTTATATACTCTTGGTCTTAGGGTCTGGCAGTATAATCTCTATCTGAGATGTTTGTGAATGTATACATGATGCAATTGGAATGTACTAGTAACGAAAGCCCTGGTGCTGCAGTTGTCCAACACGTTGTTAAAGATTGGTGAAATTTGATAAGAATAGATCAGAAGGAATGCACCCCCCCCTGAAAAAAAAGTTAATAGAGTATTTAGCTACAAGTATAGTGAAGTGGATACAGCATGAGCTCTGGTCTCAGACACACCCTAGTTTGAATCTCATTACTACCACTTAGTGGTGGAGGTTTTGGGTGAGTGACTTAACCTCTCAGACCCTGTTTCCTCATCTGCAGAAGGGGATAATAACAGATCCTCTGAAAGAGCTGTTGTAAGGATTGAGTTAAATATTATAAGTAAAGCGCTTATCAAAATGCCCAGCATATGGGGAGTTATAAATTTAGCTCAGTTGTTATTATTACGAGCTTTATAATCATTAATATTTAGCTCTATGAGTGACTTCATTTGGATAATGCTTGACTAATGCATTCAGTTCTGGATGACACATGATAAGAGGGCTATGCTATGATAAATGAGAGAGAATTCAAAGAAATTTTGACCAGATGTATCATGAAATTATGTTTCCCAAAGTCTATTTGAGAAAGTCGCAGCTTTGGGGGAGCATTACATTGGACTCCGACTGTTGACAATCCTGTCATATGGAGGAAGGGCTATGCTGGTTCCTTGTAGCCCTAGACACAGAACTAATTGGAGAATGTAAGTTATAAGCTTATAGATTTCAGGCCAATATAAGAAAGAACTTTCCTTAGTGTGCGTTATCTGAGAAGGAGGTGAATTTCCTGTCCACAGAGGTACTTAAATCCATGACCAGTTGGGTGTGAGGGAAAGGGCTACATTTCAAGCCCTAAATGATTACCTGGATTGGGTATCTGTCCAAATCTCCTTCAATCCTGAGATTCTCTCATTCTAAGAGAAAGAAGAAGAGAAAAATAAGAAAGAAGTGATAAACGCAAGAGATGGAGGGAGGCAGCCATCTCTGTCTCCTTCTTTTTCTCCCTTCCTCCTGGGTGGTGTCGGATTTCGAGATGGCCTCCCCCAGCTCCTAAAATACCTTTGTGCAAATTATAAAATGGAATCCAATGGTACCCACATTGGGCTGCTGCAATACTGCTGTTGCAGTGGATGGTGAAGATGGCCATGTCTACATGAAAATTATAAGAAGGAGCATGTTCCTCTTAGGTGCGAAGACTGAATTTCAGTCTCCACTTCTTGCCTTCCCGGCTGGGCACTCCTGTGCAGTGGATACTCTGCACAATGTATGTGGTGATCTGAGCTTTACCTTTCTGGCCTATTCTCTCTCTCTTTCTGCCTCTTTCTCTCTGTGTGTGTGTAGATTGGTCTCTTCTCAGAGTATTATCACCTGTTCAGCAATCTATATGGCAAGTCTTAGAGAAGGAGAGGTTGGAGACAGAGCCTGGGTATTGGTTTCCCGTGCAGATACGCTCAGTGCAGACACTGGTGGGCACTTTTAAATCTTCTTCAGCCCTCAGAACCTGGGAATGTGCCTTGAACAACAGGATTGTTATATCATTATATCTAAGAGCATGTGGCTTAAAACAAAGTGAAAATCCTGTGGAATGCATTATAGTACATTAATGATGGACATTCATGGGTTTTGGTTACCAGCATATGTTGTCCTTCTTTATAACCACCAAGTTGCCCTTGCATCCGATTGGGGTAGGGGTGTAATTTTAGGGACTGATCTTCTACCAATTCCTCTACCCGCCTCTTGTACAGCCAGAGACTGGGCATGTAAACTGAGACTCGCCAAATAAGCATGATCTCTTCTCTTCAGACTTGGAATTTGGGGCTAGTGACTTGAGACCAAAGAGAATGACAGGAAATCATTCACCTGCCTGGCTGCCCTGGGTCCTTTGAGGGGGGTTGTTGCACCTCCACTCTGCTTTAGGCCTTCTCGGATTTTCTGTCTATTTCCAAGGCTTGTCCTCTGGCACTCCTTCAATCCTATGATCCTCCTGTTATCTTTCTAGTGACCTCTTGGTTGCTTAAATCAATAGTAAACTTGTGTTACTTGCATCCAAGAATTCTAACTGAAATACCAAGATTAAAGTTGAAAGTCACAAACATCTATTAATGATATGAAATGCTTGTGAGTCAATCTCCATTGCTAGAGATTACAGTCTTTCCACGCTGGGTTTATGCATTGTCTGCTGGTCCAAACACCATTCCTAGAATAACAATAATCATTATGTTGGTTTACATTTGTTGACCATTAACTGCGTATTAGGTTAAGTGGTTTATATACATTACTTCATTCAATTCTTACAACAATACTTCAAAGATAAGTAATAATATCATACTTACTTTAACGATACGGAAACTGAGGCTTAGAATAACTTTCCCGAGAGGAAGTTAAAAAGTGTCAGAGCCAATATTTAAACCCAAGTGTGGGTTACCTCGAGAACTGTGTTCGGGGCGCCTGGGTGACTCAGTTGATTAAACATCCAAATCTTGCTATCAGCTCAGGTCATAATCTCACAGTTCCTGAGTTTGAGCCCCACGATGGGTTGTGCGCTAACAGCGTGGAGCCTGCGTGGAATTCAGTCTCTCTCTCTCTGCCCCCCACTCCTTGCTCTCTCTCTCTCTCTCTCTCTCTCTCAAAATAAGTAAATAAACTTAAAAAAAAAGAACTGTCTTTATAACACTCTGCCATTAAGTCTTACTGACTTATACCTAGGGATATAGGAATACTTGTTCAGTATTTCTTCAAATAATGAAATAGTCGTGATAAATCAAATAATGGGAAGTTGAGAAAACTGATCTATTTACGAATTATGAACTAGCTTTAGAAAATACTTAAGTTCAGCTCATTTATAGACTAGCCATGTCTCAGCTTTTGGTATCCATGTGTTACCCTCAGGACTCCATGTTTCCCTCCGTTCTTGGTGCACGGGAGCAGCCATGATATCTCAGCCGGCTCTTTCCTGTCTGTTAAATATCTACTGGACTGAGCACTCTCCAAGCTCCCAGCAAGTTCATTAGTTACCTGAAAATACCTACCTCATCTGTCATCAACACTCAAATGGCCTGCGGGATTTTTCATTTCCACTCCATTTTCCAAACCCTTTCCAGCATTTACCTCCCACATCTGGAATCAATCCTGACCAGAAGCAAAATGCTGAACGGTTGGACTCCTCCCAGGGCCGCTTTCCTCCCGAAGGAGTGACAAGAATACGTTGTGTATGAATTAGCCATTCTCTCCTAGCGGAAACGGCCACGGCAGAGGCAGCTTTCGTGCATTCTAATTTGCTCATATACCCGCTCTGTCTTTCTCGTTTAAGCAAAATATTTAGTTTAACATTTGCAGTCATTAGAGCCTAAAAGCACCATATTTTAAAACTAGATTTATTTGAGTTGTAAATTGTGAGAATCCTTTAAAAATACCTCAGCTCATTATCCTTTTATCTGTCTCTGTAGAAAAGATTTGAGACAGAGGCTTAAGAAAACATCTCTGACTTTCAAGTCTCCTCGTGCTGCCCCCGTCACTGTTTCTGTCTGTCCGATACCTACCCTAGAGAGAAAAAAGACTATCAGTTTGCCAATTACAAGGGATTCAATTTCAAGAGTGACTTAAACATTCGATTTTATGCTACTTTTTTTTTTCCGTTTCCTAGGTAGTTTGAAGGCCAACTTCATCGACTTCTAGAATTGCTTTCAGGGGACAACTTTCAGATCCTTGTGAAGGAACAATAGTTAATTTAGATTTTTCTTTCTTTTGGGGGGAAAGGAGGATAGGACTGAATAGGAAAGGTGATCTCAGGATACAAAATTCCAGACACCTTTCTTTGGAAGATCTTCATGGGAAAAAAAAAAAAAAAGATAATAAAAACTGCTTTATGACAGCCTTTAAGAAAATATGTGTATAGAGATGAAAGGAATCAATGTCTTGATTAGGAAAATCGCATTATTTTAGTAATACAGCACGTCTTGTCCTTAATTTCAAATAACCAAAAGATTTTTGTTTTGTAGTGCTCGAGAAAATAATGATAAGAAAAATCCAAGATGTGGCCCTCAGCAACGGCAGGGAGATTATCTATGCTGACAAAGTGAAATAGTATTATGGCTAACAGAAAGTTACAAAACAGATGAGAGACAATAATGAGAGGCAATCAGGAAGCGAGAACGGCAGTTTTTTTTACAAGTCCACGATTTAAGACAGTGAATCTAGGCATTTTGTTCTGCTTAAGGTCAATAATTGAACCATGAAGAGATTTTTAAACAGACTTGGCTATAAACGATTTTGAAGGGTCCACCCTACGCCGGTTACCGTGCTAAGCGCCTGCTCACCTGTATGGCGTCCACCGTGCAGCCTAGCACATGTACTAGGCACCGTGGGGAATGCAAATGAACCTCCAGCCCGTTTCCACTCAATTGGGCAACGCAACGGCGAAACTCCTGAGAAAGCAAAGCCAACCTCCGGATCGAGGGAACAAAAACAATGTGAACAGTAAGCTCTTTGAAAAGAAAACTGCTTCCCTATGGTAGAAAATAATGGGGAAGGGGGCCCACGCCGGGAGACCAGCAAGCAGGGAAGGTGGGCCCTAGGGAGTGTGATATTACACAGGAACATAATGGGGTTGACTGCATACTTGTCTAATTACTGGAGCTATTAAAATCTCTATAATTTAGATTCAGGCAAAAAAAAAAAAAAAAAGACTTGTATAAATGCACACACATGCTCCTGATTGAATTTTATGAATCCACTTCTCTTGATTCTAAAAGGACACCATCCTGCTGTGGACATGTGGCTGCTAGACCTGAGTGACCTTCTCCCCCTGGCCCTGCCACTGCCCCCCAGACTGTACTCTGTTACTGTAATAAGAAGTTAGGTTAGATAAGGCGACGGGTGATGGGATCATCTATGTTGAAGTCGAATTATAATGCCTCGGTCAACGGATTTAATCTAAACCAAATGCTCTGGGATTCTGTGAGCTCAGGGAACAGAGGAAAATATAAGCTTTATATTTATCCAAGTTCAAACAGAGAGCAGACAGACAGATTCCAGAAGCTCAGAGAGTGGTGGCAAAAAAACATGTTGCATCTCCTAAGTTCAATCAAAGGAATAAGTAGGGTATACTTTGTACTCACTTCTTTTTTTTCCTCTCTTTCTTGTGTATTTTGTTTTCTCTTGACACAAAGGAGAATTATCTGCTTCATGTCCAATTGAACTTGATCAAACAAATACTTAGTACATAGTGGGTGCCCAATAAATAAATACTTCTAGAATGAATGAATGAATGAACAACGGTTAGTATAGAGGTTTAGTGCCCTGGCTTTTAGTGTCAGGCTTCACTCTGCCCTTTCTTAGCTGTGAGACCACAGGCAGTTTACTTAACATCAGTGCCTCAGTATTCATATCTATAAAATGGAGCTAATAATACTTGTGAGGACTAAACAGGTCAATGAATGTAAAGAACTAACATAGCGCCTGATACATAGAAGGTAGCTTCCTACCTAACATTTATTGCCTCTAGCGCCTGTGTTCCTGCCCACTGGGCCACACTTTCCCTCCTGACAACCCTGGTGGTGATGGTGGAGATGGTGGCCATGACGACAATCTCCTCAGGCCCCAAGAGAGATAAATATAAATTCAATAACATTTCAGAAGACATCTCAAAATTTGTTACACTTTGCCACTGTCGGAGCCAGCATATCTAAAAGTTGAGAGTCTTCTGTTGAATCAGATAATATTTTCTAGTCTAGTCTCAAGACACAGAGAGGTTAGGTGAATTTCCCAAGATCACACAGCTTGATGAGCATCACCAAGATGATTCCTTGTTTACTAACTCCGAGTCTACTGCCCTCTGCCCCAACCTCTTTAAAAGGGTGCTTCCCAAAGTAGTAAATTACAGTTAATATCCTCTGCAAGTGATATTTTTTATATCACTGTTCACTTATCTATTCACGCAACAAATATGTTTTGACAACTATATGCATTTAAATATCAATTTGTCTAGCTACTTTCTATCTCCGTACCCAGTGTTCTTTACTTCGTAACACCTATCACTAGTTGTTATCTTACCTATTTTTTGTTCCCCCTTTTTATTTTACTGTGTGCCTTCACTAGGCCAGTAAAGTCCATGAGAGTTAAGACTCTTTCTCATTCAGCATTATAGCTCCAGCCCCCAAAACAGTGCTAGCATATCACAGAAATTCCATAAATACATGCTGCATGAAAAAATGAGGTCAGTTTCCTCTAGATTTGGGGTATTCCTTGCTTCTCAAATTCTTGAGTAAACCACAATCATATAAGAATATGTTATTAGCACCCCTTTAAGATAATTTTGCTAGTTTTCAACAGAAAGATCTGTCCCCCCTCAAAAGAGAATCAGAAGGTCCCTTCTCCCCAATTTACATGAACATCATGTAATCCCTCCCCTCCTGGCTACAAGGCAGCTCTGAACTATCTTAGGTTGTGCACATGAATTAAAGAAAGCTCATAATTTTGATGCATTAGGGCCCAGGGTGTGTTGGTCTCTCACTTCTAGCATCTGAACACCCCCCTTCTTCATTTCACCATTAAAATTCTATAAAATAATAATACCTGATTTTGAATTCTAAGTCTGTAAACTCCTTTCTTTCCTCTGTAATAGTACAATAGTACTTAACTTCTTTTATATCTACATGAGATCATATGCCTAATTTGAAGATTATTCCTTCATAAAAAAAAGGAAAAATGATTTTTCCATGCTTTATCTCATCTGATGCTAAAAACAACTTTTGGGGGGTGGACAGAAATATTAGTATTCTCATTTCACAGTTGAGAAAAAAGATGTATGTCCCACGGGTAGTAAGAAACACAGCCAGGGTTGAAATGAGGCTCCTCATTGGATATTTAACAAAGATTTAATGAGCACCTACTGTGTTCCTGGCACCGTGCTGGGCTCTGGGAACAAAGCAGAGAACAGACCGAGCAGCTCTGGAGGTGTCTTGGGCTCCTAAATCCAGTCTCTTTCTAATCCGAGAACTCTAGCCAAGGACAGAGACCTTAAATCATAATCCAATATATTTTTCATATAAAAATGCAACAGTTTTAGGGTGGTTTCTAAACAATACCTCACAGAGAATTAAAAGGCATTTTAACGTCATTTCTGACAGAGTACAGTTAGTTTTGACTGGGTCAACTGAAGTATAGTTGTGACATGACTTGGAATAAAATGATCAGAAAGTTATCCATATGTTTGGAAACATCACTCTTATATACAAGTGCATTAAAAGTACAGACGGCTGGAAGTTCCAATCCAAGGTGCTCTGTTTCTCTGCGACCAGGAAGCACTGATTTCCAGGCAAGCCCCAGACATCCGAGGCCACTGCTCTGTGGAGCCTCCACTATCGGGGCTGCCGGCTGCCAGGCCCGTCAGTGTTCCCTGTAATTCTCCTGACAGACAAAAGAGAAACAGCATGTATTCCCTTCTGCCTATAAGAGTAGCAAGTAAAATGGCTTTGAGATTGTAAGAAATGTCGACTTAATTAGCTTTTTTTCTTCCAGGTAATAAGTGTTTTCTCCAAGGAATGCCCCAAATTAACAACACTGTTTGAAGTTTATATTTCTTTCCCTTTCCCATTTAAGATTCATAGATGCAAAAATCATACTCACAGATGATAAGGAATCTTCATGGTTTATTGTTTTTGAACATAACAAGAGAACATTACCGCAGTGAAACTTAGAATCTGCTTCATCTGATGTATATTTTGAAATCTTCCATTCAAAAGTATACATCCTAGGTCTCCTAAACTTTAAAGATTATGGAAATTGTACATATCTTCCTTGGGGCACCTGGGCGGCTCAGTCAGTTAAGCATCTGATTTCGGCTCGGGTCATGATCTTGTGGTTTGTGAGTTCAAGCCCTGTGTTGGGCTCTGTGCTGACAGCTCAGAGCCTGGAGCCTGCTCTGGATTCTGTCTCCCACTCTCTGCCCTACCCCTGCTCACACCCTATCTCTCTCTCTCAAAAATAAAAAAATATTAAAAAAAAATTTAAAAAGAAGTATCTTCCTTTATATCAGAAGTTCTTTGCAGATGTTTTTCGGGTAGGTGTGTGAACTCCATGAAATGATAGAAAAAAAAAAAAGGTTTTGTTTTTTTTTTGGATGTGCACTTTGTAAGTTTAAGATTCTCTAAGGTAGTATATGAATCAAAACAGTTTGAGAAAGTCTCTTGAGGTTTTAAATGTTGTCAATTCATACATGAGTAATTTCACATCATTTTTAGATGTTTTTTCAAACTTGGCATCTTAAACCAAAATGTATAATCATCAAAGATAATGTTTTAAGAATGTAAGATGCCTAGTTTACACAATCGCATTTATTTCATTTGTAGTTTTGAGAAGTGTTTGTTGCCTCCGAAGAGCAGAAAGGACTAATCAACTATAACTCAATTTAATTTGGTTCTGAGCGTGTACCTCCTGAACAGTTGGCTGAAATGAAAATCCATAAAGCAGAGCCTCTCTTCCCACCGTCCTGTTGTAATTTCAGCTTGTGGTCCAGCACAAGAGTGGAAGACGGCGGAATCTCACCTCCCACGACGCTGCTCTGGCAGTGGGACTGCTGGGCATTATCCCTGAGTCTTCATGGACAGAGCCCTGTCCCAAGTCAATAAAAACAAGGGTCTCTGCCCTCCAGGCACTTGCTGCCTAGTTGGGGAGACGAAATGTGTGTTCAATGTATATGCAACTTTTTCCAACAGGCCACTTTATAGACTGGCAAAACTAGACATTATACACAAGATTTCACTAGAATATAAAGTCTCTGTGGCTAATGTGGCCTCTGATTATTATATGTCTTCTTATTTATTTATATAGAGCTTGTAGCTGATTTATCAGTATTGGTAATTCTTCAAAATCGGTCCATGAAAAATTAAGTTATTTTAAAAGATAAATTTTAGGACTAAATTTTTAAATGCAGCACACAGATTTCTTTTATAGAAGGGGATTTCCTATATCCGAGTGTTCAGCAATCTAAATAATTGGCCTTTCTGTCAGTCTTCTGTTTACAAGTAGGTGAAAGAAGTTTTCTTTCCTATAAGATAGAAAAAAAGAAAGAGAGAGAAATATATATATACATGTATGCACACACAAACTTATTTATACACACACATATATATTAAGTTCAGTAGAAGTTGCTATTTTAAAAATATTTATCAGAATAGGTGCATTAAAACTTGATAAGGTTTGTAAAATTTATAGAGGCATTCCCTTCAAGGCCTGATGTGAGTTATGAAATCTAATTTTGTTTTCATAGCTCTGTGATAAAATTTTATCAATGTTATAAAAAGGGGTCTTTACTAAGACTGACCGGAAATCTGAACTATCTGGCCAGGCAATAAAAACACATTCCTTAGCTGCAAAGTGTCAGACAAGCAAGGTGTAACTGAAATTGATCGATAAGTCTTCCTTTTACAGTTGAGTGCATTCACTTTACCTCATAGGATAATAGTTTTTTTTAATGGTTTTTCCATTAATATCAGACTTCAGTGTTAGTAAGAAACAAGAAAGACATAAAAGGGAGAGAGACATGCCATCAAGAAAGAATGTTGCGATCTTTAATGGCAGAGTACTTGAGCTCAGAGGAAGTGCTTGCGTGGGTGAGGGGTGGGAGATTGGTTTCTGACTGATATGGGTTGAATTGTGTCCCTCCCCCCGCCAAAAACATTTCCTATATCAAAGTCATAGCCTTCAGCATCTCAAAATGTGTTCTTATTTGTAAATAGGGTCTTTGCAGATATAATTAGTTAAGGTGAGGTCATACTGAAGTAGGGTGGGTCCCTAATCCAATATGACTGGTATCTTTATAAAAGGGGGGCATTTGTACAAGGATAGGCACACAGGGAGAATGTCATGTAAAGATGAAGGCAGAGACTGGGGTGATGATTCTACTTGAGGAACACCTAAGATTGCCTGGAAACCACCAGGTGTTGGGACAGAGGTGTGGAACAGATCACTCCCTTATACTCTAAAAAAGGAACCAAACCAGCCTGATTTTAGACTTCTAGCTTCTAGAACTGTGAGACAATAATTTCTTTTGTTTAAACCACCCAGTTTGTGGTACTTTGCTACAGCAGCCTGAGCAACTAATACATAGGTGAATACAGCCATTGGGGCAAAGCAGTGAGACCAGAGATGACTTGCCATATCCCGAAGAGTAGGTGAGGTCCACTCCTATTCATAAGGCAGTGTCCCGCCCACCTTGGGTTAGGCATCCAAGAGCAGCTTACTTTGCTTAATTCGGTTGTCATCAGGGAAATCTTCCAAACAGGCAGTGACTAAACCACAGAATTACTCATTGAAGGCATTCAGTGAACTCAGTTTCATAATTACTAATGCCAGTAACCTCAAATTTCTACAGGCTTTGAGGTTAGGCAGATCCAGGTTCAAATCCTAGTTCTGCCACTTATTGGCTGGTGCCTTTTTTATTATTTATCATTATCATTATTTTTAAATTTTAATTCAAATATAGTTAACATACAATGTTATATTAGTTTCAGGTGTACGATCTAGTGATTCAACAACTCCATACATCACCAGTGCTCATCGCTGGTGCACTCCTTAATCCCCATCACCTATTTCACCCCCCGACCCCCGCCCCGACCGCCCGCTTTGGGCAAGATATTTCACCACTCAGAAGCTCAGCTTCCTTGTTTGTAAAATTCAAAAATAGAAGTAGAAAAAATATCTACTTCCAAGGGTGGTCATGAGTATGGAGTTAAACAGATGATAACAACAGTGTAAAAGTCCAACATGGTACCTGGCGTGTATAGACATTCTACCAGCATTAGTACCCTTCCCCTTCAACACTCATGATCCTATTGATCTGCATACAAAAAGACTTGTCCAACAGTGCAGGAGACAGGAGGCAAGACTCAAGTCAGGCCTTTGACACCAAGTCCAAAGATCTTTCCCTGGAAGGAACCATCTCCAGTACTCGGACACCACTAAGCTGTGCCGTGGCCTCCCTCTGTTGCTCTGGTGAAATTTGGATTGGACTTCTGAGGGCAAAGATAGTCTGGATGCAGGTTCTAGTGAACACCTGTAACAAGGCCTTATCAAGCAGATGGATAGGCTTCCTGCAGTCAGCTAGAATTCTAGCTGTCATAACTCTTATTGCCCAATTGTATCTCACCACTGAATCAGAATCAGACTTTTGAAGCTGAGTAGAACTGTAGAGATATAAGAGTCTACTTTCCTTATTTTATAGGAGAGGAAGAAGCAGTTCAGGTGGGTCTTCAGCCAGTTGACATGGGATTGAATGGTCTAATGTTCTTTCCATTCTATTATGTCCCCAGTAATCACAGTGTTAGCCCAGGAATGGAAGGACCAGAATCGATCCAAGGCTATGTAAAATATTCTCAGAGTAATTCTTCGCCATCGAAGAGAAGTGTGGCTTTAGTGGAATCAAGGTCCTTCCTAGCTCTATCATGCTTAGACCAAACAAGCTGAAAGCGGATTTCAAAATGGTGCTGTAACTGCCATTTAGTAAAGGGGTGGGGGGGGTGCATCAGTGCTCTTTAGTACCTACTCCGGAGGAAATGAGGTTTCCTCATCTCAGCCCCAGCACCTAGCAGCCTCTGAGGGAGCCCATGGCAGTTTCAAAGCAGGCAGAGGAGATGAGGAGCAGTGACCCTTGTTTGGAAATCTCCTAAATTGGCTGACTCCCATTTACATGCTGTTTCTGGCAACAGAGATCAGTCTGGGTCACTTCTATGTCACTGAGTAAATATGCTGGAAATTATTACTACTTCAGACAAATGTTTAATTATTCTCAGATTATCTATGACACCACAGGCCAAAGTCACAGCAATCTAACCTGGGAGCGAGTTTACTTTACTTTGTGATTTATGGAATGAGAATTCTAGGCGCTCTATGGGACTAATTTAATATGAAACATTCAGATGTCTGTCTTATAATGCCATTCATCTTTCCTTAGCCTGCCTGCACCAGGGGGCATGTGGTTCAGAGAGCAGGCTCTCCCTTCTCAGCCACAAATCATCACATTTGTGAAAGGGGGTGACAGGTCTTCTCTTCCAAGCCAGTCTGCCTGTGGTAGAGGCAGCTGAGCCGTTAAGGGTCCATTTGGGCACTGATGAGAGAAGAGTGTTTTCTACTCCATCAGGCCTTAGGACCATTTTGAAAGTTAAAGTTGGCAAAGAAGGTATAATGATCAACCTTGCTTTGGTTTGTCTTAAGATGAAGGAAATTGGGTCAAGATATACTGTCTTATCAACAAGTACAAGACTTGCTTTATAAGAAGTTTATGTGATATTTTATGGGTTGGCGTGGTAATGCATGTCTTAGCGTGGCTTGCTACAACAAAGTACCATGGGCTTATAAACAATAGAAATTTATTTCTCACAGGTCTGGAGACTGGATGTCTGAGATCAGAGTGCCAGCATGGTCACATTCTGGTGAGAGGCCTCTTCTGGTTGCAGACTACTGACTTCTCATTGTATCCTCATAGGACAGACAGCAGAGCAGATGAAGGAAACTCTCCTGTGACTTTTCAAGGGCACTAATTCCATTCATGAGGGCTCCCTCCTTATGACCTCATCTACTCCTAATTATCTCTTAATACCATCACATTGGGGCACAGGATTTCAACTTATGAACTTTGCACGAGACACTCAGTCCAAAGCAGTGCATATGAGAAGAAAGTTCTACAAAAAGTCAAACTCTGATTCAATGTGTCTATTAAAAAGCAGGTTTTTGGAGCATCTGGGTGGCTCAGTTGGTTAAGCATCCAGCTTTAGCTCAGGTCATGGTCTCATGGTTTGTGAGTTTGAGCCCCACGTCAGGCTCTGTGCTGACAGCTCAGAGCCTGGAGCCTGTTTCAGATTCTGTGTCTCCCTCCTTCTCTGCCCTTCCACCAGTCACATTAGGTCTCTCTCTCAAAAATAAATAAACATTAATTTTTTTTTTAAAAAGTAGGTTTTTTAACCAATCAATTACCCTAAATCTTACATTCATTCAACAACTATTCTTTAATGCCTCCTGTATAGCAGGGAATATTCAGGCACTGGGAATAGAGGTGTGAACAAGCTGGCTTACTTTCAAGGAGTTTAGAACCCAGTGGGAGAAAAAAATACATCAAGAGCGATAAGTGATACGCAAAGGGAGCAGAGGGAGCACATAGAAGGAAGTTTCTAACAGAGACAGGCATGGGGAGTGGTCAGGAATGATTCCCTAAAAACGCTGCAGGAGGAGAATGGAAAAAGGCATGGAAGTAAGAGGAAACACATTATTTGGGGGCAACAGAGGGGATGTTTAGGATGAGTGGGGTGTAGATCTCTGTGAGCAAAGGGTAAGAAAACAGGCTGCAGGGCTAGTGGAGCATAATATTCCCAAGGGCTTTGAGTACCTTGGGGAGGAGTTTGTTCTTTACTTTGATGATGGGGGGGGGGTAAGATTTTAAGGTTTTAAGCAAGAGAATAACATGATATGACTTTCATTCCTGAAAGATCATTCTGGCTATGACATGGATAAAGAATTGGAGAGGAGGGGGTTGCCTAGGTGGCTCAGTCAGTTAAGCATCCAACTCTTGATTTCAGCTCAGGCTATGATCTCAAGGTTCATAAGACCGAGCCCTACATCAGGCTCTGCACTGACAGTGTGGAGTCTGCTTGGGATTCTCTCTCTCTCTCTCTCTCTCTCTCTCTCTCTCTCAAAAAAAAAAATAAATAACATAAAAAAAAAAAAGAACTGGAGAGGAGGAAGGCCGGGGCTGTACAATGACTGGTTAAAAATTCATCAGGATCATCCATGTGAGCAATGCCATGGCCTAAAGTAAAATAATGTAAGTAAACAACTTTGAAAGACTCAAAAAATCCCACAAATGAATCCCCTTTTCCTTCATAACAACAGTTGGAAATAGGTGCAATGAAACTTGCCCTTTGTTGTTGAGTCATTCATTTCCTGAGCGAGGACCTAGAGCGCAGGGTCCTGGAATACTGTTGCATGCGGCTGCGGCCTTCTGCCGCACCATTCTCTGGTGAGAACTCCACCCTATGAAGCCTCTTAAGTACACAGCTTTAGCTCCATATATGGTCGTGGCCCACATCAACTTTTTCATGGGAACTAGGCGTCGTCTAACAGATAATACTACTCCACAAGTGTCCTGGAGCACAACGAGGATTTACTACTCAAACACAGCAGACCACTGTCAAGCCCTCTAAGCAGAACTAACATTTCAACATTGAGAAAGTTGCTAGCCAGCTTCGCCTTGCAGAGTGGAGTGAGGGAGAGAAATGGTAATAAAAATTAAAATCCACAATGGAATTCAGCCTATCAAAATGATTGCACAAAACAAGAGGCAAGGAAAGGTCTGATAAGGGTTTGGCATTCTGAATTGATTGGAAAAATTGCCTGGATGCCAAAGGGCCTTGAGTTTTGGATGCCAGGATATCCTGGCAAGATCTATCCCCTTAGACAGACTTGATTGTATTCAGAAGTGTAACTTGTGAATCCAGCTGGTATCCATCCTGATATTGTGACCAAGTCACAGATTCCAACCTCAAGTCTGTGTTGTGTGTATAGCAAAAATCACCCCATCAAAGGCCAATTTTGAGGAGGTACCCAAGGGAAAGTCTCTCAGTGACTGAAGAGAAACAGTGACAGCCTAGATAGTTTCATTGTTAATTTCATCCCTCGATGGTGAAGACAGAAAAGGACCATAACAATGGCAGAACTATAGTAGATACTGAAAATGCCACGGAGCCCCAAATGCCAACCATGTCTCCAGCTTCCTGAGGAAACCAGCCCACACTGTTGCTTAAACAGGCAAGCTCTCCATTGTATCATGTGACCCCTAACATCTCAAGCTAAAAGAATGGGTAAAAGGCAGCTACTGGCTGGCCTCGAGCCAAATAGTCTTCCATTAGAAGACACAATGAAAGTAATTCAGATGGTAGAGTGGCCCTGGAGCCTAAAGAAATATTAAGAGAAGGCAGGAAACAGAAGCCTTGAAGCAGCAGAGGCCATGAGCAGGCAAGTGTACAGCAGAAGAGCCTATAAAGAAATGGACAATTCACAGCAGAAGCAAGAAGACCAAGAAACGATGAAGTCAAGAGCAGGAATGGCCATCTACTGGGGGGCATTTGGACAAAGATAGGCCATGCATCTTTTTTTTAATTTTTTGTTTTTTTTTGAGAGACAGCATGTGCTCATGAGTTGCATATGGGGGAAGGGCAGAGGGAAGGGAGAGAGAGAGAATCCCAAGCAGGCTCCAAGATCAGTGTGGAGCCTTGTATGGAGCTTGATCCCACAACCCTGGGATCATGACCTAACTTGAAATCAAGAGTCGGACACTCAGCAGACTGAGCCACCCAGGTGTCCCCATGCATCTCGTACAGAGACCGCCATGAAAATTGTGTGTTCGGCTTCCCTGTGTATTCTTATTTCTTTGTTAATCCTTCCAGGAAACTTTTACCACTGGAGGTAAATTGAGTATGTCTCTGTAATTTGTAACCTAAGTAAGCTTAATTTATTACACAATGTCTAATCATCTTTAATGTTACTTCCTTTTAATGGCTTCCCACTGCACTCAGAAAAGAAAAATCCAAACTCCTTAACATGACCTATAAGGCCCTCCACAATCTGGTTCATGCCCACACCTCTCACCTCACCTTATGCCTATTAATCCAACATTCTAGGCCTCTGCACTATCCAAGTAGCACCATACCTTTGCATGCTCAGCACCCAGAACAGAACAGAGAGTGCCTGACTATATATTTCTGTCTTTTAAGAAAATGTCTGCCTCCCAGCCTATACAGATTTCATTTAGGGAGCAAGAGATCTTGAAAATTAATTTTTCTAAGAGCACTTATTATTGAACTGAAATAATATCCTGTAGAATTTCACACTCTTAGATGAGCCTGCCAGGGAGGTGGGTGGCTCAGTCTTCCGCATTAACTAGACTTAGAGAAAACATAAAGAGGTTTGGCCTCCCGACCAGCTCCTTCAGCGGAGAAAGGGTCATTTCGGCAAATAGGACCCCATCCTTGTTCTAAAGTTCTTTCTCTTTTTACACATAAAAATGCAGAAGAAAACTCAAGAAGCTCGCTATTCTTCCCTACCCTCAAAATTACTCTGCTCCTTGATATGTGTGTCATAGCCCTGACATTATTTCCATGACCTTTAAAATAGCAAGATGTTATCTGCACTGAAGGCAGCTTAATTAACATTGGAAGCTTCACTACCTCAGACTCACTTGCTTTGCCTCCAACGTCTGGGTCCTGGTTACAATCTCTGGGTGGTTAGTCCTGACCCAAGAACATTTCCATTATTTCTTAAGGAAATGGTGATAAGAAAACACGAGGACATTCAGATTCAAGCCCTCACACACACAGCAAGTGCTTCTTCACCTTCACACTCCAGTATTCTTGAAACCGGTCCTTAGCACTTGAGCTATGCCCAGCGACACAGAAGTCTTGGGCGAGTTTCTCCGGGTGTGGTCAGCTAACCACTCTCCATCCCTGGGGCCTATTAAATGCAGACTGCCTGACCCACCTCAGACATACAGAATAAGAATGTCTGTGATCAGCCTGAGATTGGGCTTTATCAAGCTCTCCAGGTGATTCTTGTGCATATTAAACTTTGAGAATCATACTAAGGAAGCATCCTCGCTCATCCAATTCAGAATCACCATTGTACTTGCCATATAAATATAATTTTTCATCTTCCTTCTTTCTCCCTCCCCTAACCCAGCTGCAGCATGGGCATAAGCACTTCATCTCCCCTCGTATATTTCTATTTGCACGTATGGTACAGGGTGACAGCCTATTGATAGTAGTTTATATTACAGACTTATAGAATTAGAAAATACCGTAGCTGGCAGCAGACACCCACTGCACAGTCATGTTATACAGTTGGGCCATTTACTTTCATCAGCGCTTACCTGAATGGCAGTCTTTGTCGATCTTCCTTGCAGTTGCTAAGGCCAAGCAGCCCCAAACCATGCCACTTGTGCAGAATTTTAGTTCACTGCACTGAAAACAAAACTGCTGTTCTTTCTGCCTACCTAGCCTTAGGAGGGGTTGAGATGTACTCAGAGGCAAGAGGGAACTAGAGCCATTGGTTTAATAAAAACAACTGAGGATCACCGATGGGTCCAAATTCCATTTAACTGAGGACATTTGCATCTGATTTGTGATGACCTAGAATAACACAGATCCGTGGGTGTTGATTGCTCTCTTCCAAATGATGCCAGAAAAAAAAATAAAACAAAAAAATTGCTGCCTTGGTGAATCACAAATCTCAATGACACTCAGCACACCTGGGCTATTATTAAAGATTAGCTCATAAGCACAGCAATAGCCACTAGCTACAATTTCTAAGTGACTCTTTGGTAAAGGGAACAAATTTATCTTTATCTTTTTGTCGTTTTTTTGCTTTGCTTCCTTAATCCACAAAAAAATTTACTTATGAAAATCAAGAAAGAAATGGAAATTCAGGTTATTGCTCTACAAAATGACCTTTGCCTTTTGAAGCAATACTAATGCGTCCTGTTTTGCAAGACTGACATAAGTACCCAGATAGACGTTTCTTACTTATAAAACACTTCCAGTTAATCTCAAAATGTTTGTCAAACTTTCGGGCATGTTACTTTTAGTCACCTGGCTTAGAAACATTCAACTTCACCCCAGCACTTCATCAGGCAACGAAAGCTAGGGATGGGGCAAAAACATCCAGAAAAGTCCTCCTGAGGACAATTCCAAATGTTGGTACACCGTTAACATCTGGATCACCTTAAGGGTGTTTGTGAACCAGCAGGAAATAAATTTCTGGAGAAGGCCATGGACTTGAGGATGGTTGTTTTAGCATTTAATAATAAATGGTTTCCAGTCGATAGGAAAGTATTGAAATGTGACTTATATATACGAAGCTGATTCAAATTCGATTAACATGTCCCCAAAGGAAATTACTGGGTTTATTAAAAGCCTAGGAAGGCTGAACGGAATTGCAATAGTCTTATCCTATACTCCTTGCTGAGGTGGAGTACCGCTCCCCAGTCCACCTTCCAGCCAACTAAGGAGGAAGGTCAATAATGAGGAAAGAGTAGGGCTGTTCTCAGTCTTCGTTGAAAGTAGTTATGAACTGTTGAGCTACCCCGTGCAAGCCGTCGTCCACAAAGTAAGTGTCACTGCCTTGCTGGTAAAATGTGATGTGTTGATGACTGTTATATTACATCTAAAATCCCATTTACTGGTAATAGAAAAGTTCAGTAAAAGAGTTTTGCCTTATGTCTCCTGGTGCTTGATAGCGCGTTGTGTGATATTGCCAATTTTCGCTTCAGGCGTATTCACATGCAACAGTGAAGACTTCACAAGAATTTGCACATTTGATCCAGGGTGAAATCATGCCATTTTCATAGCAAATCAACTTTCCTTTTGGCAGAAAAATGATAGGTACTTTTGCACCTAGAGAAATGCCTTTGTTTTCAAGGAATTTTGAAAAAATAAAAAATGAAAAGTTCTGTGTCTATGGGAATTGTGATCCAATCATTCTAAGCGGAAGCCCAGCAGGTAAGAATCCTGTTGTCCCGCTTTCTGACCTGGAGCACGTGCCTTGACCTTTCTTATTTTGACTTTCTTGTTAAAAAAAGAAAAATAAAAATGGGGGTCACATGCAATCTTTTTTTTCCTCTGTGTCACAAAGCTGTTCTGGGGTGCCTTCACATCTCTAACATTGTACAACAGTGTCTGCAAAAGGGCAACTTGCTGTGGATGTAACATGTGAAATTTCACCTCAACGTGCTCTCCTCTTAGTGGCGCTGGAAGCAGCAGGAATTTATTCATGCAGCCCCCCTGATTTGCAGACTGGGAGTAAATACTAGGCCTTTTGCAATGATTACCAAGAGCCCCCTTCAGTAGACATGATCTACTGCATTACATTAAGTGGCGGATTGAGGAGTGAGCCAGCTGAGCCGTCCTGTACACACCTAGCCAGGTTGCGATTTATATTCAGACAGAGCTGTGAGTGGCTTTCAGAGCAAGAGAGAGAAGAACACTCTTGAAATTTTCTACCCAGACTGGAAAGCAAACTCTAATTTGTCACTGCTATTAAAAAAATAAAAGAGAGAGAGAGAGAGAGAGAGATTTTTTTTTTCTTCATTGCAGGAAGAAATTAATAGGTAAGTTTTTCTCTTCCTGTAGTATCGCTACTTAAGATTGCCAAGGCCCTCCCTTGATGCCTTAAAAAAATCCTTACATGACTTCTCTTTTTAACAGTGCATATATCCTTTCTCTAAGTTCTCAGTACTGAGGACATAGTCTACGGCTTTTGGTTACTGAGCTTAGTCTGGAATAGCCAGCTTCATTTTCCTGAACAACATGTAGCTGTGCCCTATAAAGAGTCCTGCCGGCTACCGCAGGCCACGCCGAAGGGAAACTGGAGAAGGGGAGATTGATTCATGTGGTGTTCAGTGGCCACCAGCCATTTCATTTTTATTCAGTAAATGCAGGATTCTAACATGGAGGTTAGGAAATAGGTGGCTGAACCAGAAAAAATGTCAGTTTGGGTCAAATTTAGTGTCAGATGGTCAAACAGTCTATTTTATTATTGAATTACACTCATGCGCGCACGCACACACACCACACACACACACACACACACACACACACACACACACATATATACTACTTGACCCCACAAAATTATATATACAAATATTCACTATATATGTACATAAAATATTACTTGACCCCACCAAATTATTTTTCAATAATAATAGTAGTTTGCCTTTTTTTCTGGAAGAAAATACATCTAAGAAAGTTATTTTATTGGCATATTTTGTCTAGGTTTGTTGCCTTTCCAAGAACACATTTGAGGCATGAAATGCCATTCTGCGTAAGATGTAGAGAGTAGCAACTTTTTAAAAAGATACTGTACAAAATTAAAAAGGATAAATAATTGTCATATCATAGCAAGCATATGAGCATATGAGTGTGTACACAAGTGTTATCCCGGCAAAATACACAAAATACGATGAGTCTGGTAGAAATTAATGTGTGGCTGTACCGGAAACTGCAGCTCTGCAGATCGTGACACCACAATGTCCGTGGCTTGAGGGCCCTGCTGCCTTCGGGTCCTGGCATAATTTGCTCTGACCTCCATCAGTTGCTTTAACTCTGTTAAAAAGATTATTTGGAGAGACGTGTCAATGTATTTATAGGAAGTAATTAAAAGCCCAAGATGATGAAAAACTCAAAGATCCCTCAGAAACCCTTGACTCCCACGCTGGACTCTCTCATCACACACTTGACTTGCTTATCACATCAGATACGTGCTAACATTCTTTGGCTTTCTACAGAATGGCAGTTCTGGAGAGGGCTTCCTCCCAGGCTTTGGACAAAGCCTAAACTGGAGGCTAACCTGGGAGTGGTCTAGAAATTGAACCCACTGAAAAGACGGTAAACACAGCAGTGAGAACAGTGCTCCGATTTGATGGCAAATGGCATAAAGCACTCTTTTACTTTTGGTGGGGGGGGGTCTGTGTGAAAGAAACTATTCTAGCAGCATCTGATTTGTTTTGCCAAAACAAATCTATTTTTCAAAAACCCAGTGTGATTCCTGATGACTAACTTTCACATGCTAAATGTTTTTATATTATAGTACACAATATTACATATTATATATTATACATACATTATATATATCATATTATTATAGAGTGTTTACTTTTTTGAAACTCCCAGACTGCCTTATTTTCTACCATATAGATAAGCCAGTAGGTCACAGCAAAATTTTTATTGTAATGATTACTTAAGTGTCTCTTCAAAGTATATCTATCCATATCGATATAGATACAGATGTAGATACATATATAGATACAGTATAGCTATAGATAGATACACTAGTAGCATTTCTCTCTTTTTTTAAAGCATTCTGAGTATTTAATAATATATTCTACTTAATGATCATTTCTAACTTATTTCGGAAAAAACAATAAATCACAACTCATATAAGTAAAATAAGTTTCTAAAGAACAATCAAATTAAACTCTGCTATCAGTCAGATTTCCTAGAACATATATCACCCCCTGAGACACTTAGACAATTGGGGAAAACCAGTAACCTTTTCATCATGAAGGTGAAAATATGAAAGTGAAGTATTGGGAACGTACTTCCAGAGGAAAAGAATCAGTCTTTGCATCATAGCAATCCATGTGATATAAGTAATTGATGATGCAAAAAAGAAAAACGTGTGTCTACATGGCCTTGTCAAAGGTCCAGAGAACTAACAGGGAGGAAAATGGTAGGGAAAGTAACATTTACGTTTCCTATTTTTTCTCCTTCCTTCAGCTTTTCTGTAAGGTAACGAGCTTGCTTCTGGGAAGGGGCCCTACATTTCTCTCTATGTTTGGATACCTGTTTGGCCAGGCTGCCCAGCTCTATTTCTCATGTCCCAATGAACACAGCGAAGCCAGGAGGATAGGGGCCAGGCAACAGAAGATAATCCCGAGAGTATGAAAGACTGAGCATAAACAATGAAGAAACTGGAAAAGTACCTCCTACTGTACCACTTGTTTGTTTACTATTCAATTGTACTATAGTATTTCAAGTGTGTTCATACACTTAATTAGATTGAAAACTCTTTTAGAGAAGGACCCCTGGCTTATATTTCTTTTATAGGGCTGTGCAGTTTGTCGGCTAATACTTACTAATGACAAGAACCCCAACATTGTTCTTCTAAGTACCCACAGAGTGAGGGTCACCGAGAGCCAGGGTGAGAGGTAATAGTGAGTGAAGGGGACAGCAGCATACAAAGCCTACAATGATTGAATCCTCTTCCTTGATATAGGATGGTGCTGGAGGAATATTTGTGGCAAACCTCAGAACAGTGATAGGCATCCAAATAAATCTTTGTCTTCCTGCATTTCAGTCTTCATTCCTATACTTTTGTTCTGGGCTAAATGTAAAGATATGACTGCAACTGTTTGAAAAGTTTTTGTTTTGTGTACCTTACATATAATAATAATATTTTATGGTGACCTTAAAAAGAAATATCCAGTATTAGTTATTATAGGGATCCCAGGTAATTAATTTCCTAATCTTTTGATTTCCTCTAAAGTGACATCATGTCCTTCAGAATTCCTGAAAATTATGTCTTTGTTAATGTATACTTACCCCCTGAAAGGGACTTTAAATTTCTCAGGCTAAGGTGCATGGGTGGCTCAGTCAGTTGAGCATCTGACTTCAGCTCAGGTCATGGTCTCACAGTTCGTGAGTTCGAGCCCCAGGTCGGGCTCTTTGCTGCCAGCTCAGAGCCTCGTGCCTGCTTCAGATCCTGTGTCTCCCTCTCTCTCTGCCCCTCCCCCACTCATGCTCTGTCTCTCTCTCAAAAACTAAACATTAGAAAAAAGAATTTTTTTAAACTCCTCAGGCAAACAGGATAAAGAACAAGAATTGATTTAATAACAAATATATGTTCTTTTCCATTGGTATCACTCAGAAAAGAAAATCAGCAAAGAATAGATAGAGAAATAAAACGAGCACACATTTACTTATTACTAAAAAAAAGAGATCTGCAAACTGTGTAGTCACTATTAATAAACCATGAAGTTTTAAATAACTTGAAAGTAGGAAGTCAACAGAACTTCGCTTTCCTCAGGGTTCATGCTAAGGGAATACCTTCAAATAAGGCCATTTAGAATTTCTGCAAATAAGCCCCTTGGATAAGGCTCAAGACTAACAGAACTGTGATCGAATTCTTGAGTGCGAATGGTGTCAACAGTGAGTTTTCAGCATAGAAGTATAACTTGAGTAGAAAATTGTGGAGGACGACAATTATTAAAAATCATCACGAGGGGATATAAATTCAGAAAATAAGCTCTTTGAAGAAAAGACTGGATGCTTTAATCCTTCAAAAACTTGATGGAAAAGAAACTGACACCCATACCCTTTTGGGTTATAAAGCCATGTCCTGTGGATGCGCAGATGACCATGTCTCTCTCTATGTCGTCCCACGAGTAAATTGGTTCTCCATCTGGGGTGTACAGTGTTCTGGCTGGGCGGGCCATTTTGAGACGGGAGGAACAGTCATCCAGCAGCTGAAAAACAAAGGGACAGACATATTAGAATATGAAATGTCACAACGTTATGACGTTGTAAAGAATCAACTCTTTTAAGAGAACTATTCTCCCAGTTTGAATATTTATTTTACTTGTGATTATTAGAAAGACATATAGAAGGATACAGTAAAAAGAGCATATGAAAGCTTCCGAAAGTGCTTTCACAATGAAGAACTTCTGTGCTCTTACTGGATTTTTTCCTTGTGATTCTCTACTTTTCCATGTGGAAGAAGGTCTGTTGCTTTTTAAGAAATGCCTAAATATGAAAGGCCCTGGCTTGAGAATTTAAACTTGTCAGAATAGCTGAAAATATATTTTTTTTTCAACAAGCAAGAAACTGGAAGGACAAAAGCACTGACCCAAAAGTGAGGAGAACTGGGCCTCCGGCCTCTTCTGGCCTCAGACTAGTCAGGCAACCTCTCTATGAAAAGAGTCTCTTCAACTATAAAATCAAAGCTTTGGTTTAAGATTCTATGATTAGATTTTGATTCTATGATTAGAAAGTCTTCTTTTCTTTTTAACTTGGAAAATTTAAAAACTATCTCTAAGGGCCTTATTCAATTTCTCTCAATTTTCCTAGAAATATTCATAAAAAGACATGTACAGATGCATAGTGTCAACAGTACTAGAAAGATTAGTCAACATGTTGCCAGACCCCTAAGGGCAATTCCGTGAAAGTGTGAATAAGACTTAAGACGGAATAATGAAATCAAGTAGGAGGAAACTTAGAGGTTTCTACACACTTGCCTGAGTGATTTTTACCTAATGCCTGTTTCTCCAAAATACAGGAGCCAGGTCTAGCTGAGCCCCAAATCACAACCAATATTTTTATTTATTTTTGGAGAGAGAGAGAGAGCACATGAGCAGGGAAGAGGCAAAGTAAGAGGGAAGGAGAGAACTTAAGCAGGCTCCATGTTCAGTGGATAGCCCAATGTGGGGCTTGATCTCACAAACCACGAGATAATGCATGACCTGAGCCAAAATCAAGAATCAGAAACTCAACCAACTGAGCCACCCAGGTGCCCCATGACCAATACTTCTTTTTGTAGATCTATTTAGGGGCTACAACTCACAACAATGCATCCTGGCAGGGAGCAGAACTAGGCACATAATGACATCTTGTATATGGAAAATGAATCAATAATATGAGGCAAGACAAGTCAGTGATGAAACAATGCAACTGGAAAGTATAGTTTCACAACCACTGCTTTGAGCAAGGGATGAATGAACCGAACTGAATAATAATTAAAATTACCCAAGAATATATTCCCTTCTGTAGATAGAATAGAGCAGTGGGAGAGTGTTCTTACCTACCCCTCCTGCTAGGTAACAGCCAGTCAGCAGCAATTTGACTCACTACTGTGCATTTGAACCAGCCCTGTGACTTGAGATGGAGGAGAGGCTCCTGAAAGACCCCAAGTAAAAATGTAGCAGAAACAAAGAGAACTAATCTATCCTGTGGTCTGTCTAAAGTCTCTCCTTGTATAAGGAGGCATGGATTAAAAAATGAACAACAGCAATAATATGAGGCTTATGAAAGTATTCTGCAACATAGAAAGCTCTGTTTTACACTGTACTCAAGGTGAAGATTTAGAAGAAAGTTTATGACAGGAATACATTTTAGAGAATATCTGTATTGGGTTTTCCCCAAATTCAACAAGATAAGACTTCCATAAACACATATATACACACACACATCCACACACACACACACACACAGAGAGAGAGAGAGAGAGAGAGAGAGAGAGAGAGAGAAATGAGATGACAGCAATTTAAAGAAAAGAAGTATCGCTGAGATGCTGGCAGAGATGATGATGATGATGATGATGATGATGAAGGTAACAGTAATAGATGTTAACATTTATTGGTACATTTCTATGGGATAGAAACTTCCTAAAAGTTTCCAAGGACAATCTGATTTCATTCTATGGAAATAATTATTATTTTCCTTTTATTGATGACAAAAATGGAGGACAGGTGTTAAATAACTTAACCCAGATCACACAGCTAGTAAGAGAAGGAACAGAGTTTCAAACTGGGATGAATAGAGAGCCAAATGAAAAGAGGAGAGAAGGTAAGGAAAGACTCAATAGTAGAATTAAAATCTGTTTTGAAAACAGGAAAGAGGGGCGCCTGGGTGGCTCAGTTGGTTAAGAATCTGACTTCGGCTCAGGTCATGATCTTGCAGTTTGTGAGTTCGAGCCCCACGTTGGGCTCTGTGCTGACAGCTCTGAGCCTGGAGCCTGCTTCGGATTCTGTATCTCCCTCTCTCTGCTCTTCCTCCACTCGCATTCTGTCTCTCTCTCAAAAATAAATAAAGATTTTTTAAAAATTTAAAAAAAAGAAAACAGAAAAGAAGCAGACTGAATATTGTAGAAAATCAAATCAGTATTAGGGAGGACTAAGTTGAGAAAATCTCATAGGACATAAGGAAAGCATAAGACATAAAATTTATGAGAGAAAAGTTAAACATCTGGAGTGTCAAGACATCAGATATTAAACCTATACATTATTGGTGGTACTAGAGAAGAATTCAGAATAAATTAAACTAAAGCAATTATAAAAAAAAATGAAGGAAACTTTCCTGTCCCAAAGACCCGTGTCTTCAGATCAAATAGGCTAACTCAGAATACGGCAAAGTTAATGAAAAATTTTTAACATTTAAATATAACTGAGTTGAAAAGTACGAATTACAGACACAGGGGAAAATACAGTTATATTTAGATCTGTTTTCCGCAACAATGAATGTCAAATAAAATGGAATAAAATATGAAGTTTTTAGGAGAAAAGGCTTTAACATAAGAATTCTATAGCCAGCTGAATCATTACTTTTGGTTACAGGAAACAAATGATATCCTCATGTACACAAAAACCAGGGAAACATATCAACCACATACATTTCAGATTATTAAGAAATGAATGAAATTCCTTCGCTATGGGAAAGTCATAATGTGAATAATATTAAGCAGTAAGACCACTAGAACATGATACAACTGCTACAAAAAATGGTCAGAAAATACATGAATTAAAAATTTTAAAGTTTTCACAGAGAAAAAAATAAAGTAAAAATGCAAAGCATCATCAAAAAGGGACGTAGGCAAAGGAAAGAAAACCAAATCATTCCAACTGTCTAGTTACTCATGAGGGCAAAAGATGCCGGTTTTCTCTGTTTTCCTTTGTTAGGAACATTTATTTTTATGATCCTAACCAATGCAATAAAACCTCAAATCAGAATAAGAGAAATACTTCATCTCTAAAGAAATAGACAAAATCACCATCATGTGAACTTAATTATGATTTTATTCTTAGAAAATGTATGTGAATCAAATGAAAGATTAATAAGAAGAGGAAAATGTTTAATAAAGTGGCCAAGGACAAAATAAATTATAAAACATTGATAGTTTTATTTTGTTCACAAAAATAAGCATTTAGAAAATACAGTGGGGGGAAATCTGTCCTAACAGCAAAACCAATTAAGAATGACAATTATTTTAAAAGGCAAGACCCAGGGCACCTGGGCGGCTCAGTAAGTTAAGCGTCTGCCTTCCACTCAGGTCATGATCTCCTGGTTTGTGGGTTCGAGTCCCATGTTGGGCTCTGTGCTGTCACTTGGAGCCTGGAGCTGCTTCATGTTCTGTGTCTCCCTCTGTCTCCCCCTCCCCGGCTCATGCTCTCTTTCTCTCTCAAAAATAAATAAACATTAAAAATAATTTTAAAAATAAAAGGCAAGACCCTTATTTAAAAATTATAAAATTTTACTGAAGGACTAAAAAGGATACATAGATCTCTTTTATATATGCATACACACACATATAAAACAATGTCATGTCATTCAATCTGGCTGCAAAGAATGAATATTGTAAAAGGTGTTGATTCTTATGAAATTAATTAATAGCCTCACACAATTACAGTCAAAACCCTGCAGGACGACTTTAGGGTGTTGAAATGTAATTTCAACATTCATCTATAAGAATCAATACACAAGACTATTCAAGTAAAATTTGAAAATGAAGAACAATAGGCAACCTCTTTCAGATATTAAAATATAAGATAAAGCTATAATAATTCTGAAATATTAGATACATTAGATTAAGAGCAGAAGCTAATAACAATTAGTTTATTATAAAGACTGGATTCCAGCTCAGTTGGGAGAACAAAAACAGATTAGTCAGTAAGTAGGGCTGAGATAATTTTATGCCAACGAATATAGCATATATATTGAGAAATAAGTTTGCTCAAATTTTACATGAGAAGAGAATGTCACACAGTTTAAAAAGTAAAAGAGAAAAATAAAATAAAAAATTTGAAGAAAATCAAATTTGAAGAGAATTTGAAGTTATATGAACTCAGGATAGTAAAAGACTATCAGAACATTTAAAAGCAAAGAACAAATGTTTAAAATATAATAATTTCTGTACATTAAAAAAAAACCATAGACACAATGGGAAATTGGAAATCTGTTACACTAAATCTGATAAAGTTAGACATTGCTTATTTTAAGAAAAAGAAAATTCCTATCAGTGTGACAAACACTTCCAATGGAAAAATAGCAAAGGATTTAACAAGAAATTCACAGATGACTAATAAATGATAAATCAAATTAAATGAAAATCACTTATACAAGTAATTAGAGACATACAAATTCAAATACGGACATAAAATCCCCTACTGTCAAACCTGCAAATAAATACATGTTTCCAAATGACTGTATTTAGCATTGCTGATGCCTCATGTATACAAGTAGGCGGAAACTCCCACTAGCTATTTGTGGGACCATAAACTCCTGAAATATTCCTAGAAAATAATTTGGCAATAGCTATCAAAATTCTCAAGCATCTTTACATAATTTGACATAGCAATCTTTCTGAGAAGTTATTTAGGGGAAATAGCCAGAAAATTAAATACAGATGTATATATTCATTGGAGTTTGCTAATTTATAGTAGCAAAAAATCACACAACCTAAATGGAAAACAATAGAAAACTGAATGAATAAATACTAATCTGTCCATTGATAAAAGATTATGATGTCATTGAAAATAGCTCCTTTGTTAAAGAATGTTAAATATGTAGGGGGGAGAATCACATTAGTTTGTTAGGTGAATAATGCAGGTTACAAAATTATATATACCATATGATCTGCTATGATCACATGGCAAAAAATATTACACCTGTATAGCAACAATAGAAATATATCTGCTAAAATTATAACTGTGGTTATTTATGGGTGATGGAATTTTCATTTCCTTCTTGATGCTTTTTCTTTTTCTAATTTTAATACGGTGACTATATATTTTTATATAATTTGAAAACAGAAGAAATTTATTTAAATAATTAAAAATTCATGAGATTACAATAGATTCCTATGGTTCTTCTTGGGATTTTTCTAAGTTTTCCATAACAACAGTCACTGTCTTAGTCTGTTCCAGTTGCTAAAATAAATATCATGGACTGGGTGGCTTAAACAACAGAAATTTATTTCTCACAGTTCTGGAAGCTGGGGAATCCAAGATTAAAGTAGTGGCCAATCCAGTTTCTGGTGACAGCTCTCTTCCTGGCTCTTTGTGGTGTCCTCAGCTGGTGGAGGAGAAAGGGCTCTCTTTTCTTCTTCTAAAGGCCACGAATCCTATCAGGTTAGGGCTCCACCCTGGTGACCTCATTTAACTTTAATTGTCTACTTTTTTAAAATATTTATTCACTTACTTTTGAGAGAGAGAGAGAGAGATCAGGGGAGGGGCAGAGAGAGAGGGAGACAGAATCCCTGAGAGCACAGAGCCTGATGAGGGGCTTGAACTCATGAACTGTAAGCTGATGACCTGAGCCAAAACCAAGATTTGGATACAATGAACTGAGCCACCCAGGTGCCCCAACCTTAATTGTCTCCTGAAATACAGTCACACTAGAGGTTAGGGCTTCAGCATAAAAATTGGGGGAAGGGGTGCACAATTCAGTCCATAGCAGTTATTTTGTTTTCTGCTTTAAGACAACCAACAAATATGGTAATTGGGTTTCTAGCTGGGTGGGGAGCAAAGGGGAGCTGTCCAAGAAATATGTATGGATAGGTCTCTGGGAGAAACTTCTGCAGCTTGAAAAGATCTTACAAACAGGTAATTCTTACATTTTCCCTTACTTTACTACCAAAATGTCACTATTTTATTGAGATTGTGTTTGCTGTTTATAATCAGAAAAAAATGAACATTATTTAATAAAAACATATACTAAATGCAAAATATGAATTAAATATATAACTATTTCACTTGGTTTTCATAAAGATCTATCTACGTGAGACAAAGTTAATGAGTTCACAAAAATATTTTTAAAATAAATGTGAAAATAAAGTATTTTCAGTACGGAAAGGCTCTAAAATATCTAGTCAGCTTATTACCTTCAATAACATACTCAATTCTTAGTTTTCCAAATGTATCTAAACTTATTTAAGTATCTTCTTTACAGTGGGTAATCTAAATTTTATGTTCATAATTTTTGCAATAACTGAAGCTCATTATAAAGGAAAAATGTTCTGTGCATAATTCCTCACCCACCATCTATTTCGTGAGCTTAGTTTTCCTAGACCAGGCTTCTCAGCATTGGGCGCATGCGCATCACAGAACAAGTGCATATTCCCTGCAGCTTGAGGTCCTCGGCTCTACAAATCAGAAGGACCTGTTTCTCATTCTTTCAGCTTCCACATATGCATCGAGAACTGTTTGACTGAGAGAAAACACACTGGTTTCAAGATTCTGTAGAATCAAAGAGATGTTGCAGGGGCAGGAGAAGACAAATGCTTCAGGACCATAGAAAGAGGGGCTGGGCAATCATAAATCAGAGAGAGATGCTGGCTCTGAAGAAAGAGCCACTAACCCCGGTGAGGGAGCCGCCTTAGTGCACTGATGACAGATGAGCCTGCGCCAGTTGGAGATGAGTTGCTCTAGTAATGTTCAAAGAGTGAGTAGGAAGAATGTGGTTAAATCATCCAGAATAGCCACAGCAGTGAAAGAAGCAGAGAAAGTCTGCATTAGATGGGATTCAAATACCATCTGGGGGTTTTATTATAGAAAGTAGAGTGAAGCACTTTGAATTGTGTTCTGTTCCTCGTTTCTCTGGTAAAAGTACCAACCATTGAAGCTGAGTTTCTTTGGAACTGGTGGTGTTAGCCAGACTCCCCAGTGAAATCTGAGCCCTACACTTCCTGTTGTCTATTTGTTTCACACACAGTCCACTCTCCAGAAGTATTCTTTACAGCCTGATAGCCTGAATAGATACATTTCTAACCGATCACAAAGGATCTCAGCTGGTCCCCAAATACAAAAATCAGACAGTATGGGAAAGATAAGGAAAGAGATCAGAAAAAAAAAAACATTTAGAAAAAATAAAGCAAAGAAAGAAATAATATGCAGAAACTTTCTAAACATTTCCTAAGTATATTTCTACATACGGAGACCACATTAATCTTTGTAAAACATTGTTTATACCATGCTATTACCTTATTCTGAGACAACTGGTGGCTAAAGCACTTTAGTCTGGGATAATGTAATGGACCAAATTGTGTCCTCCTCAAAACTCATGAGTTGAAGCCGAATCCCTTAATGTGATTATATTTGGAGAAAGTGAAGGTGGTGGCCATCTGCAAACCAGAGGGTCCTTCGGAAACCAACCCTGCTGACACCTTGCTCTTGGACTTTCCAGCCTCCAGGACTGTGAGAAATAAGTTTTTTGTTGTTTAAGGCGCCCAGTCTATGATGTTCGTTATGGTGCCCCAAGTAGACTAATATAGATAGCATGTAGGGTCCACCATTTAAACAATCTCTCCAGTTGTATACATCTTTCTGTATTTTGCTGTCCAAGTACCTTCTATGTAATTTAATTTTTGAATTCTAACAACCATATTTTTGTGTTCAGAGCCCCTCATCCTTATTAATGCTTTTTCTACCTAAGATACTGAATCTTACCCATTTCTCAAGTTTCATCAGAGGTCCTGATTGATTCCTCTGTGGAGCCTTTCTCCTTCGCCCCAGGTGGGAAGTGTTCCCCTCCTCTGAACTCCTACTGAACTTCCTGTCTGAACTGCTAATTTGACCTTTAGAACATGCTGTTAGTACTTCTCTAAGAAGAATGTCAGATCCCTTAGCTAATACATTTTTCTTACAATCTGTATTCATCATAACAAAATACGGAGCACAGAGAAAAATGCACAAGAAAGAAATACCACCTTTATTAGGTCACCAACGATAAGACCATTTGATAAATACTTCCAAGAATAGAATACTTTCAGTCTTTTATTCTAAGTGTATGCACGTATCTATTCAGTATCTATTCAACTCCACATGCTGTATGTTATGCTTCTTTCACTTAGTCTGGAACACCTTTATGTCATTATTCTTTCCAAAGTTCATTTTAATTGAGTTATGATATTCTATCCTATGTACTGTAATTCACTTAACCGAGTCCCTACTGATGACTGCTTAAATTATTTCTTATCTACCCGAGTTATAAATAGTCCTGTGATAAATGCTCTTACCAAACAATCTTTGCATAAATTCATAAAAATTTCCCTAGGATAAAGAAATAGAAGTACGTTTTTTTATGATACGTATTGCCAAAAAGTTGTACTTCCATCACCATGAGAGTGTCCATTTCTCTACACCCTCGAATCAACCTTGACATATTTTCAAGCGCTTTGCCAATTTGAAATATTAATTTGACGAGAACAAAGACCATGTGTCATTTTATTCTTTCTACTGCTACCATTACTATTGATGCTAGCTTGTCAGTTACACTACACTATAAAATGTTCAAAATCATTTCACATACATAAATTAAAATAATATTTTATAGCATCTAGCATAATGCCCTTCATATACAAAGTTCTTATAAGATTATATGATCAGGGAATAATATAAATATTATCCCATAAATGGGGTCTCTTTTACATGCTACATGAAAGTCACAGAAATCAAGGAGTCATTCTTCCACTGGATATATGTAATTTTTTTTAAAAAAACAATTGTTTTTGCTATTCTGAGTCGGATAAACTATCTTTAATCCTATCGCCTCTGCTTGACCCTTTACCTAGTTATTAATCACTTCCTATTCCCTCATGAATGTATCAGTTCTAGTTGCAATGGTGAAGTGCATTTTAAGACTTGGCATTCTACAGTATGAACTAAAAAAAAATTTTTTTTAACATTTATTTATTTTTGAGAGACAGAGAGAAATAGTGTATGAGTGGGGGAGAGCAGAGAGAGAGGGAGACACAGAATCTGAAGCAGGCTCCAGGCTCTGAGCTGGCAGCACAGAGCCTGAAGCAGGGCTCAAACGCACTCATGGACTGTGAGTGAGATCATGACCTGAGCCGAAGTTGGACACCTAGCTGACTGAGGCGCCGAGGCGCCCCTAGAGTATGAACTCAAAATTTTTAAGCAACTAGCAAGGAAGGAACATTTCAGCTTTGTTATAGAACATATTCTACGATGTTTTCTATTGAAAAACATTTTGCTCTTAAAAAAAAATCATGTTTTCCCCCCATGCGTATGAAGTTCCTTTACCTGTAATACTAGTTTTCAATATGCTTTCTACATAGTTATCTTTTCTCTCTCAAGTAGAGCAAATTGGTTGTCAACTTCTGCTTTTGCAGTTCTAATTCAATGTACCCATCACAAAGGCACAGTCCCAATCTCACTTCGAGACTCCAGTCCTCAGGGGCCGAACTCTTCTGGGGTGCAGCTCCTACTCTGTGTACCCTTATCAGCCTCCTTGAACTGTCCTTATCAGTCTGTTGCACTGGCTTGCCTTACCCTTCAACCCCTGCCTACATCTCATCTGTATATGACTTCCACTTGGCCCAGAAAAATTATATGAAAACATTTCACAAAATAAAAAACCAGTTATCTGATATATCACCACAAAACTTTTTAAAAGTCCACCAAAATCCATTTATTATTACCTGAAGTTTTATTGAGAGACTAAAGCTAAAGGTCAAATTTTAGGGTTATATCCTTGATGTTACAAAAAATAAATGAACTGCTACTTCTCCTCCTTTCCTTAGTCAATGTTTTAACTTTGGAAAGTGGAAAGTTTGCCATAGTCCCAGGACTCTGGGTGGTAAGAATATGATACATTTTCTCTCAGAATACTGTTGTTTGCATATCTAGTGACTGATTCCTGGTGGGGGAAAAAAACATCACTCTTTTGTGAACCAGGATTTAAACATAACAGGAAAACTATTTATTCTTTTAAAGTTTAAATTTTACCCTTTGGCTACAGTGGGTTTAACCGTCATTGTCCTCTGGTGGGCAGGGGTCATACTCTGATTCACACATGTGGCAGACAGCACTGAGGTCCACATTTTTCACTCATACAAGCCCATTTAATCACCACAGCAACCCTGTGAGGAAAGCATTACTCCCATTTTACAGATGAGAAAGTGAGGTCCCGAAAGGTAAAATAATTTGCCTAACTTAACAATGCAGAAATGCCCGAGCTAGGATTTGAATCCAGGACAGTGAAGCGTCTCCTTTCACACTAGATTTACCTCTGAAATAGTTTTGCCCCAGGCGTAAGTACCGTCTTCAGGTCTGCCGCCATTTGGATAAATCCAGACTCGTTTTGCATTGGGCTGCTTATACAGGCTGCTCTGCATGAGTGCTGAACGTTTAGTTTCAACTGTAGAATTTCTTTTGGATTGTAGTTCTTGAACTGCAGAAAGGTGCGCCTGGTCAGAAAAGCCCAGAGAATTGCCTGATTAGTGTGTTTATGAAGAAAATGTGACAAAAACAGAAATATCTTAGAATTATAAATTATATTTTAAAAATTCTAGGAAGTGACGCTTTCCTGTCATGGAATCTTCTGAAATCCCCCATGCTTCCGTGAGTCACCAAAGGCAATAATAACCATTAGAATAATAATAATAAGGCACTTATTTTGGCAAAACACTTAACCTTCATTTATAATTTGGAGAAATGAATAGAGATGTGTTTTTGGATTTCTGTGTGGTGTTTCTCCTACTGAGCAATTTCTCTGCATCTAACAAATGAGTTTTTGATTAGAATCACAACATCATTTTCTTTAACCAAGAAGTGCTTCAGGGAATGTGCATGACTGTTGTTTGAGTCTTTACTCTCTGTCTTTTAAAATATAGCAGCCACCCTTATACTTTGCCAGATCCCTGCCAGGCAGCTTTTCATCCTACTTCAAGCATGTCCTAGTTCAATGCTTTGCATTCATTCCCTGGTCAGTGATTTATCCTTCTCAGCTTGGCAAGAAGTCATATTTCTAGCAATGTCAATTTCTTTTTTCTAGTAACCTTGACTTGGGCACACGCCTAAGATTTAGATTGAACACATTTCACGATTTGAGAAACCCTATTAAATAAGAACATATCATTTTGATGAAAAACTTCACAAAGCAAAAAGTTTTCCCAGGTCTCCATCCCCAATCCTCTCTCAACAGCTGACCTTTCTCTTCTCGACTTTTTTATGTCTGGCAATCCTGACTGATTAACCAATTGGACTGAAACTGCTTTTTGAATTCCTCACTTCTGAATGTCTCCACTGCAATTAGTATTTTGCTCCCTGCTCTTTTTACATATCGAGACATACCCTTAGGAGTGATGAGCAACGAAGCCATAAGGCTCAACTTGACTACACTTATTATAATTACCTTTGTACATATCCACTGGGCCTTTTTCTCTTCTTTGCTAAGGTCATAATTTCTGGTCTCCATTCAAACAAAACAGACTTTCCTATGAACTGGCTGTCTTTTAGATAACTGCTCTCCAAATGCCAACTCACTGCTTGGCATATGCTTATGTGGTCATAACAGACCAGATGCTGAGGATATATTAATAGCGTAATTTTAAAATCCAATACTATGCTTTTAAGGCCTTATTAAAGAGGCAGTCTTCAATGTCTGGAGTCCTGAAGAACGTACCTCTGTATGTCTTATGAATTCCATGAGTTTAATTTCCTCTTGAGTCTGCTCAGTCCAGCCTCCTTCCACCACCACCGGCTGCACAGGGTTTTTGTTGGGAACCATGGTGGCCAGCTGACATGCTGCTACTCGCCGCCCTGGGGAAAGAAGTCCCTGGTAATGTTGTTTCTGAAGATGGGCTTTCAGATTTCAAATAAATTGGTTTGGCATTCTATGCATAAATCATTCCACTTGGGAGCATAGGCTAAAATACTAAATATATCATAAAAGCAAAGATGCCTAAGGTAATAATATCTAACAATGCCTCTTCATATGGGAGCTTGAGGCTTCAAACGGCCAGGACATGCATATTCACTGTACCGATGGAAAAGAAAGATAACACGCTGACTTCCACACTGGCCCTGGCCTCTCATGCACGATATGGTTCAGTGGTAATTTAGTCAAATAGAATCCATGACCTATATAGCCCATCATCTTTCCCAGTCATGGAACATATGTTTTGTTCTCTTCACTAATAATAAGCCTTTCCCCAACAATTAGCTTAGCAGCCTGGGGATTAAGTACTTCTAAAATAATATTAACCCAAGAGACAGGAGGCCTTTTTTTCTATCTAATAATACCCACGAGCACGATTAGTTTCTGACACCTCTGCTGTGCCCTTTAGGTTGTTAAAAGGCTGTGGTAACAGAAAATATTTATTGGAATACTGTACTCCAAAGAATAATAGGCATAATACAATAAGCGTGTTGATTTGAACATGTGCATTCGTTCAACTAGTCCACTTAAAATTGTTTTAAAAGAGATTTTAAAAATCATGATTGTGAAATTGTTTTCTTTTTCTATGTTGAAGATAAACTCATACGGAGCCTTATACTGATCCCTAAACTTTTTAAGTACAAATAGTGCTTTCTCTTGCATGTTCTTTCTAGAAACTTACGTTGAGCACCGGCTAGCAGTCAGGCGTTGCTCTTGATAATGCAAATACGAATATGTTCAAAATTGAGTCATTGTCTCAAGGTTGGTGGGTAAGGCAGATGACAAGGAAATGATTACACCAATAATTGATTGCAACTGTGCTGCACCAGAGAAGTGCATTTATATAAAATATGTAACGCTAAGCTTACTGCTTGATCTGAAGCCGGAGAAGGCGTCTGAGAAAGTAACATTTAGGTGGATAAAATAATGGAAATCCTAATATGAAGTTGAGTTCCAATTTTGTTGCCAAGGGAGTCTTCAGGTGCAGATTTTCAGACCATGACTGTAAACAAAACTCTTTGAAAATAATTTAGTATTTACAGGAAAAAAAGCATTTGTGTTCTTGTAAGCTCAAGTTTGTGGAAACAGATCCGGCAATAAAAATTAGTGGCAGCAATAACTTTTCAGAGAAACCAGAATTCTACGTACCTAATAAGCATTCTACGCAATTTGCGGATGTGGAGAAAACATAATTGAATCAGTCAGCCAGTGAGTTACAGTGGCAATGCCATTAGGTTACATGATTTGGAGAAGACCACAGTAGTATGAGAAGAATACATAACGCAAATTTACCGTAAATATAGTTTTTAGCCTACTCTATTCATAAAGTACAGACAACATTAATTTATGATACATAAATATTTTATTTATAGTGCCTTTTGAACACTAAAACTTTGTTCAACTAAGGAGAGCTCAGCAATAGTTTATCATTTACACTCTTAAGAGTCAGGATTTGAATGTCGGAAAAGAGCAAAAACCATTATGCGTTATTTGTTTTTTGTCAACTTGCTTCTAATGGTCTCTAAAATAAATATGCATTTGCACTATAATTTTCATAAAGAGACATAAATTCATCACAAAAGGTTTTGGTCCGGGGAAAGATGTTCATAACAAACTATTATTTATGTAGGTAAGAATACAAATTGAAACCAAGCAAATGTATTGATTAAATTATTTTTTATTTTCTTTTTACATTTCCCATACATTCTACTTTATTTCATATGATATATGGGGAAAGTAATGATAACAGCTAACAATTAGTGGGGGAAACTAGAAAACAAGAGTGCTTTGCTGTTCTTTCAGACTATAAATCTCACCTGGACAGCTCCCCCATTCCACTCCCTGATCAGGGGCCCACCTACACTGTTTCAGCATTATCTATGGCTGGGAGGGTAAGTCCACCTCATTTGAGGTTTAGTTGACAAATCCATTTAGCTCTCACACTAAATAAAATGCTCCATCATTGCCTTTATATGTAACAAAGATGATGCTTTGGCCTAATCTGCCATTTCTTAGTTTTATTGTTCAGTTTTTAAGACCCCAAGTCAGAATATGGGCTGCCTTCATAGGACCTTTATCTAATATTTATTGAGTACTTACTATGTGCTACCCATGCAGCAAATACTTGGCATCTGTTACTTAATCGTAAAAACCCTGCAAAGTTATTACTAGTATTGGGATTAATATTAGCAATGGCCATACTTACAAATGAAATGTAAAGTCAGTTTAGCATAGTACTTTATACATAGCATATGCTTAATAAACATGTGTTGCATTTATCAATGGCTATAATAATGGAAAATAAAAATCTACCTAGCCACTATTTATACCTCCGATACCTCCTCTCTCATCCAATCCTCAAGAAGCTCATTACCCAACAGGGACAGCAGTTAACTGAACTTTGACTTGTTCTTATTTATCTTCATAATCCCAACAACTAGAAAAGCCCTTCCTCAGAGTAGGTATTTTATAAGTATGCATTGACTTTACATTTAATAGCAGAAAATATAACAGTTTCTCAGTAAAGACAAGATTTATCTTAGTGCTAAATTTTAAGAGAAATTTCATAATGGATTCCTCCCTAATGGACACCATCTGACCAAACAGACTATTTTCAAGAGTGATATTGTAGATGATACCAACTGAACTTTAAATGCTTTTTAAATACTTAATTATAATAAAAGCTGAAGACATGATATAAAATCAGAATACAGTAAAGGCAGCTCTGCCAGGTGCTATTTTTAGTATGTTGCTTTTTATTGATTTAATTTGATATAGGAAGAGACCTTAGAAAACTCAGTGGAGTGAATGGTTGAAATTCTGCTTATTCTTTAATTCAGTCATTCTACCACTATTCACAGAGCAAATAGAAAGGGTGTAGAATCTATAATATAACATAGGGAAGACAGTCACATGACCAGGTAATTATATTAATGTGATAACAATTATCACAGAGGAAGTACAAGGTGTGATAAACTACATTATTCCTAACATGGAAACGAGAAGGCTTTTAGAAAGAATAAGAAATAAGCTGGAAAGTATATAATGAGACGAAGTCTTGTCCAAGTGGACAAGAGAGAGAGAAGTTCGAGGCAGAGGAAACTAAATTGTTCCACAAGCTCAGAGTTAAGAAAGCACCTGATAAGTCTGGGGGACTGAAAAACAATCTAATTGGTGGAGTGGAGTGGACAATGAAAGAGAGAAACTTAAGCAGAACCAGAAGGCGCAAGACCACATTAAGGGGTTTCACCCTCCGAAAGATAATAGGGAGCTTTGAAAGGTTTCACTCATGGAGCACCATGACACCTTTGTATTTTTGCATGATCACTCCAGTTTCGGAATGTCATCATTAGCATAGAACAGAAACTACTGTTAAGACGGGAAGTGGGGAGACAAGTTACAAAGCTCTTCCAGTAATCCAAAGAATAGATGACAATAGCTTGAATTTAGATAATATAGTTGGGGATTAAGACATAATTCATTTGAGATAAATTTAATAGATTGGAAGCAACCAGACTTACTAATATTTGCTTGGAGAAAGTGAGAGATGGGGAGATGCCAAGGATGCCTCCCAGGTTTCTAGGATGGAACACCTGGGTGGATGGCAGCGGCATCCACTGCTAGAAGAAATGAAGAGGTAGTAATGGGAGTGGTACTAACATGATGACTTTAGTTTTGGACATGCTTATGAGACATTCAAGTGAAAATGTCTAGTAGTTGAAGTAGTAGAGGTTATCAGTCATGATAGATGTTTTTCATTTAGACCCAATAATTCTTTTGGTAAGAACTGAATAATAGTCATTTCGATTTCAAGACAACAATAGTCCGTCTAGTGCATTTACAAGCAGCTGTATTGCTTATGGAAATAAAATTTGCATGCTTTCGACAATAGACAGTGCACATCCTTAGGAGTTGAAATCCGTTATAGCAATTACAGAGCCTGAAATGTATTCCTTTCCAGACTAAAGTCCACAATACACTGCTTCTCCCCAAAGAACCATCTGGTATCTCAAGTGCTAGGGATAGTATATAAGGACCAGAACCTAAGATTCTTTTAACAAAGAGCATGAAAGAGGAGGGCAAACATTGCCAATTGATCGCTTTGACTATGAATAGCATGTCTCATGCTGCCTAATGAGAAGAAAAGAAGCCTTCTGAGATAGTGACATTGACCTTTGAAGAATTGAGTACTTGCTCACTCAAATTATTAAAACAAACAAACAAGCAAACAAAACACAACAAAAAACAAAACACTTCGTCCCCAGGAATACCCAAGGAATAGACAAGGAAGGTTTTGTTTAAGAACTCATTTCAAAGCCCACAAAATGTCAGTTCAGCCACTGTTTTAATCCCACCATAGGGGTCATATGACCCAGACACTCTCCTAATTTTAAAAATTATGTGAATAATTCACGTGATATTCATTTTAATATAAAAGTTACAAATATAAAATCTGTACTGGAAGATACATTATGAGGTTTTAAATTTTTTTTTAAATTTTTTAACGTTTATTTATTTTTGAGAGACATAGAGACAGAGTATGAGCAGGGGAAGGGCAGAGAGAGAGGGAGACACAGAATCCGAAGCAGGCTCCAGGCTCTGAGCTCTCAGCACAGAGCCCGACACGGGGCTCGAACTCACGAACCGTGAGATCATGACCTGAGCCGAAGTTGGCCGCCCAACCGACTGAGCCACCCAGGCGCCCCCATTATGAGGTTTTAGACTTGCTCAAGTGACTTTTATGGCACAATATATACGTGCTCAAACATCTCGTATCTAATAGTAGGAAAAAACTACCAGCAAATTGGGGTTACATTTAGAATTAAACACGGCCATACTTGATTTAGTTCATACCGACCTTTTAACTGTCTCATTTTGTGTTTCATGGTGCCTAGATCAGCCAGAATTTTGTCCTTTTGTAGCCAATTCTGTTTTTCTAATTTTTTTGCTTTCTGCAAAGCTGGAAAAAAATACATGATATTTTATCTTGCATTGTATTATCAACAGCAATTTATCATGCAAGCCAATAATTTATAAAGAACTTTCTGCTGCAAGAAATAGATTCAATTAGAAATAAGTAATTAAAAGGTAGGGGTCATTAAAAGAAACCTCATTTGAAAGATGACAGGGCTTAAGGCATTTCTTTATGGAATGGAGAGGGGGAAAAAAAGAAGAACAGTGCTGTTTTATTATATAGATTTACCATATGCAATAGCCATATTTCATTTTCCACTTCCACAAACTATTTGGAGGTGATGAAAGCCTGGCTTGGAACCATTCATTTTTTAAACATCCACCTACTGCCTAAAGGGTGCAATTCTTAAAAATGAAAATGTGCAGACAGGTCGTCTTCAGTGTGAATTAAACTCATTTGTTATTTTCTAATGTATACCATTATTCTCAGTCTTATAGACCAAGGATCTCTTTATCAACTAAATTAGACATTTTTCCATGCAGAATACTCCATTCCAGTAAGAAAAAAAAACAGGCAACTGTGCAAATATAGGAGCATAGCTGTCCTTGTGCACATGTTAATTGATGGACCTCCTGTTCTTTACATAAATGTGATGTTATTACGTTGACATTGTACACATTTAATTCTTTTCTTATGTTGACATAAAATTTATTTCTCCTTCTCTTATACACTTGCTTGAAAGAAAGCAAAAACAAAAAAACTTACCATTTGGAGACAGAAATGGTTCACCACAAGATACCCAGATGGCAATGGGATTTCTGAGGATGAGGGTGAGCAAAGACTTATCTATACCATCCAAGCTATCAGATGTCACAGACTTTGGAATTAATTGGGCTTTCTCTTTCATTCTTGGGTTTTCTAGGAAACAAATGACACACTTACCATTGAACAATGAATAAATTTGCCTCCTAAGATCATTTGTTTATTCAAAAGATTTCCTTTCTTATTAATGACTTGATTTAAACAGGCAATACCTAAACCAGATGCAAACACATAAATTTGACCAGAAACTTCATATGCAATCAAATAACTTAAACTAATCTGACTGTAAATATACTTTTAGGTTTCTTTCTTATACTTTACCTAGTTGTGACAGAAATCTGAAATAGTTACTCTGAAAAGGAATAAAATAAAGAGATAAGAAAACTAAGGAAAGGGGGAAAGCCCTTCTAGACTACCCAGAGATGAAATGGTTCAGTGTCCTCATCTTTTAAATGAGTAATAGTATCTATTTCATTCTGCTGTTGGGAAGATTAAAAGGGAAAAAAAGGAAGGTGTTGAAAATAAATAGTGTTTGGTCTAATTAATTGGACAAGTGTCCAAAAAAATGCTAGGTAATATTTTTAATTATTAAATGGATACGAACACCACAGTGTTTCCATTTGCTGGAAGTAAAGCACACTTTGGCTTCTGAGCATTCCAGTGGCCCAAGCAAAGAGGAAAACACAATATCGAGAGTCACGTGGCCCACAGAGAGGGATAAATTCCTCAGAAGATACAACTTTCCTGGTTCCTGAGATGTGAAAGAAATTTCTTTCAGGGTTCTTCCTAGAGGGGTTATTTGTGAGAGAGTAAACAGTATCCTACAAGAGAAATGAACAATATTCAGAACTTCTACCATGCTGGGCATCTAAGATCTCTGTGTACATTATCACATGTAATTCTCAGAATGATACTCTGAGGTAGGTCCATTCCTTTTTTACAGAGTAACTGAGGTTTAGTCACGTAGCTAGGTAGCAGCAGGGCCAGGATTAGGAACCAGGCCATATACCTCCAGAACCTGGGCCCATAACCACCGTCTCCATAATAAACAAGATACTGAGTTTCTGGCTGATGCCTGGTTTTTTTTTTTAAAGTTCTCAATGCAAACTGATGGCATAACACAAGCCACAATTCAAGTAAAGGGGGCAGCCTGCTAATAGACCAGCTCGTTCGAGGATAACCTCTAGAATATAGAGGGGAAGGAATGGCCATACCCGTTTAGTAGTCCAGCATGAATAACATTACTTCCAGCCAAGTTTTAAATAACAATTTAAAAGAAGAGCCTTTGAGATTATAATATGCTAGAATCTGGAAATCAGATATCTATATGCCAAGTAAAGGCCAAACTGTACGCTTTAATGATCAGCTAGGCATTAAAAGGTCACATAATTATTTTTAAAAACTCATTAGAAATAGGACAAATAATATCATTGTGAAATAATAGTAAAAAATGTATATTGGTCTCTGCCACAAGTTCCTGGCAGAGAGCTTCTAAGTTTCTTGTAATTTTCTAAGTGATTCTTTCTGTCTTTGATCCTGGCTCCTGATGCAGAGTTCCTAAATCCTTTGGAATTTCTTGGATGATAGCAGTATCTTGTTTTCTAATGAGATGACTTTTGACAGACTTTTGGATGAAGGCTGGTCACCAGAAAGACCAAGCCATGATTAGAACCTTGGAATGTTCGGGGCGCCTGGGTGGCTGAGTCTGTTAAGTGCCTGACTTCAGATCATGATCTCCCAGTTCATGAATTTGAGCCCCGCATCGGGCTCTGTGCTGACATCTCAGAGCCTGGAGCCTGCTTCGGATTCTGTGTCTGCCTCTCTCTCTCTCTGCCCCTCCCCTGCTTGTGCTCTGTCTCTCAACAATAAATAAATGTTAAAAAAAAAAAAAAAAAAAAGGACTTTGGAATTGGAATTTTCCACCCCACCCTCATTCTCCAAAGATGAAAAAGAGGCTGGAAATGGAATTAGTGAACAATTGTGCATATGTGATTAAATCTCCATAAAACCCCCAAAAGCCCAGGAATTGGAGACTTTCTCAGTTGACAAACACATGGAGCTGGTAGGAGAGGAGTAGCAGGTTCAGAGAGAACACGGAATTTCTCTGCTCCTTCCCACATACCTATCCTACTCATCTCTTCCACCTGGATGCTCCTCTGTATCCTTATCACATCCTTTTATAATAAACCAGTAGACTGCAAGTACACGTTTCCTTGGGTTCTATGAGCTGCTCTAGCAAATTAATCAAACTGAAGGAAGGAGTCATGGGAATTTCCAATTTAAGCCAATTGGCCAGAAAACACAGTCTGGACATCCGAAATGAGAGGTGGTGGGGGGCACAGTTTTGTGGGACTGAGCTCTTTCTTAACCTGTGGGATCTCATGCTACGTCTAGGTTGATGGTGGCAAAATTAAGTTAAATTATAGGACACCCAACTGGTGTTGCAGAATTGCTTGGTGTGGGGGGAAAACCACACATCAGGTGTTAGAAGTGTGAATGTGATAGGAATGTGAGAGTAAAGAAGAGACACACACGAGGAAATGTGGGTTTTCCTATTTGATTCTATACACAATGATAGTTACTATTCACTGGATGTTTAGTAAACATCAACCAGAAACTACTCTAAGTGACATCTGCATTTATATATAAATTCCTATTCATATATACTCTTATGAATACATATTCAACCCTATGAGGACCAAATGAGTATACATTTACATGACTATGAGTGTAAAGTTTTTAAAATGAGGAAACTGAGGTACAAGAGTTTCAAAAAATTTTTTTTAACGTTTATTCATTTTTGAGACAGAGAGAGACAGAGCATGAGTGGGGGAGGGGCAGAGAGAGAGGGAGACACAGAATCCGAAGCAGGCTCCAGGCTCTGAGCTGTCAGACAGAGCCCGATGTGGGGCTCGAACTCACACACCGTGAGATCGTGACCTGAACCGAAGTTGGACGCTCAACCGACTGAGCCACCCAGGTGCCCCTGAGGTACAAGAGTTTAAACAACTTGCCCAAGAGGATTCAGCTGGCAAGTGACAGAGCTAAGATCTGAACCCTGGTATTCTGGCTCCAAAACCCAAGTTCTTAACCTTTAAATGATGAGTTTTAGTATAACAATGGAAAGCTGAGATCACTCTGGTGAATCGCTGGGAGCAAGACTCATTTTCATTTAGCAAATTGTGGCTGGGGACGTAATTTGTTCCTGTCCTTGAGTTGTATATAGTTTAATGAGACACACAGAGATGTAAACAGATAATTATAATACAATGTGCTAGCGGCTGCAGTACAGGTGCTTTCGCTGGAGCTTCTGGGAGTTTAGGGAAGCAGTGGAGATGGGCAGGAGCAAGTAGGGGGAGCCGGCAGGCAATACCTCTTGCATTGATCCAGCCCCACTTTCTTCAGTGGTCTCCGGTTGGTTTTGGTTTAAATTTTTTTTCTTTTATTCTTTATTTAGTTTTGACACAGAGGCAGAGAGAGACAGAGTATGATCAGAGGAGGAACAGAGAGAGAGGGAGTCACAGAATCCAAAACAGGTTCCAGCCTCTGAGCTGGCAGCACAGAGCCCAACACAGGACTTGAACCCACGATCTGTGAGATCATGACCTGAGCCTAATTCAGACGCTCACCCGACTGAGCCATCCAGGTGCCATGGTTTTGGTTTTAAACTTACTAACAAAAGCTGCTCATGTTACATAAAGTAGCTAAACTGTCAAACATATTTTATAATTTCTAGGCAATTTATTTACAGTTTTGGTGCCAACACACCGAATTTACACTCTTTTAAAACTGTTTCTTGTTATTCTGCAAGGTAAAAATACTATGAGAAGTAGTTTTACACATGAGAGTAGTAGTGGTACACATGAGAGTAGTTTTCTGTGATTTTTTTAGTTGTAGAAGGCATGACTGAACCAAAGAATCACATTTAATTTTTTTATGATAAAAAACAGGGAGAAGAATCTAAATCCTGATTCGTAGAAAGTAACCAACCTTTCATACTTTTAACAGTTGTTTCTTTGGTTCCCACAGAGGCTGCCTCTTTGTTTTGCTCCCCAGTGTTTCTCTGGATAAAGGATTCATCCAGAGCCCATAACACCAAATCACGTAAGGAAAGGATTGTAGTCCCATCTCTGGTATATACTTTGGAGGCTGCTCTGGCAAGACCAAGTTGCTCCGTGCATTCTGTGAGAAGCTAAACAACACAGACTGTCAGGAACTGATGAGAGAAAACAGTGACAGAGCTGGGAATAATTGTGAAGAGGTTATTATTTTAGAAATTTGAGAAAATCTCTTAATTTGGGAAAATGGAAAGCTGAATAACTACTGATTTGATCTTTGATTAGAGATAATTTTTTATATTAGATTGTCTGATATAATCTCACAAAATTAGTCCGCTCAAGCTGTGGAATTTAGCTCCAAAAATTGAACACGGCAGCTGATATATTTAATCACTAATCAGTGAATATATTTTATCATCAGAGTATTTTCCTAAGAAGTGTTCAACTTAGAGATCCACTTTGAGTTCTGTTGCTTTCTAAGGTATAAAACTGCAACACTTCACAGCGATGAACGGATTTAAGATAAATGAGTAGTTGACTTCCAAACCCAAACTGACACATGTTACTACTTCTGTTTTGTGGATTGGAAAACAGGCTGAAAGGTGAACATTTTTGCCCAAGACTACAGAATCCAGCTGTGGCACTCAGGGTGAATCCTGAAGTTGCGGACTTTTGTGATTTGCTTGGTTCCTTGAACAATATCTTCATAAAAAAATATTTGTATTCAAAACGGTGAGTGACTGAGTAGGTGTGTGTGTGTGTGTTCGCAGGGAGGTCTCCAGGGGAACTCCGCGTCGTACTTAACGTTGCTGGTAAAATATGCCGTCGCAGGCACTGCCCAGAATACACAGACAAGAGAATCACCAAGAATGGAAGGATAGAGCTGGGTTTGGGCCTGTAGAGCTCTCCCTCCTTCCTGTAACTATAAGGAGGAGTTGCTGAGGACAGAAACCACATACTCCTTTCTAACACAATTCTTGCTTCTCCAATTCCAGAATGAAGTGAAATAACCTGTCAACAAATAAGTGCTCATTTTTCCCAAATGATAAATGAGGTAGCATCTCTTAGATTATGCTGAGTGACATAAGTCAGTCAGAGAAAGACAGATACCATATGTTTCCATGCATAGGTGGATTTTGAGAGACTAAGCAGAAAACCGTGGGGGAGGGGAAGAGGGGAAAGAAAAAAAGACACAGAGAGGGAGGGAGACAAAACATAAGAGACTCTTAAAGACCGAGAACAAACTGAGGGCTGAGGGGGGTGTGGGAGAGGGGAGAGTAGGTGACGGGCACTGAGGAGGGCACTTGTTGGGATGAGCACTGGGTGTTGTAAGGAAACCAATTTGACAATAAATTATTAAAAAAAGAAAAGAATATTCAAATGACATACAATTTGAAAGTAGAATGGGAAGGAAGGCAAAAACCAAACAACCAGAAAAGGAATTCTGTTGATCACAAGAGTGAAGAAAATCTGGGAGTTTTGTCTTTCCCTTGCCCTGGAGCCAATCTAAAAACCATATTTTGGCTTCTCATTTTTCTGAGTCTGTATCCAAAGAAGTACAATAAAAAAGAATATCCTTAAGAAAACAGAGATCTTGATCTCATCAGTTTAAATTAGTGAATCTGGCCAGGGACATTTATCATTCAATCCCATTGCTTTCTTCTTGTCAGAAGAATCACTATTATCATTACCTCTGAGGATGCAAGAAACATTTAAGTGATAGCCACTTACTGTGGGGAATGTTCCAGCCACAATTAACTTCCCATTTCGATATCCATCTCCATTTTTGTATGCAATTATTTTCACTGCCTTCTGGTGCATAGCTGCTATACCACTATGAGATGCAACCTGCGTGCGGGTCTTCATCCGCAAAGATAATAGACGCTCTTCATAATAACTTAGTGTTTTCTCAGCCTCATAAGAAGATAAATCAGCCTGATTAAAACAAAATAAAACAGAGGTGTACTCAAGCTTTTTCTTTTAGTTTCCGTTAATCTGGTATATTTTGGTCTCTTAATTTAATAAATATCTGCATGTACGTGTGTGTGGTATCTGAATTTTGAAATACTTACTCTGCGTGCTACAGGTATTGGATACCACAGTGGAAAGAACACTGAGTCAGAATTTAGTTCTCTTCCCAACCCTGTCATTGAGTCCTCAGGCGACTTTAGGCCTCTGGGTTGTGTTTCTGGGCTTCTTCAGTTTTCTACTTTGCCTTCTCCTGTGACAGGAGTTGGGGAAGAAGGATGCCAGGACCAGAGATGCAATGGGATGCTGGCACTACAGATATTCTCTTAGTCTTTAGCTTAGTCTTTAGTCTTTAGCTCCTGGGGTGGCAGACTGAAGAATGGGGAGAGGAATGCGTGCAGTCTTAATTGCACGGCGTGAGTTCGGCTTTCAGCTCGGTCCAGCAAAGTCGAGGACGGCAGAAAGAATTACTCAAGACTCTGCAAGTCAAGAGAGGTAAGAGGGAGGCTAAGAGCAGTCTCCCTGCATGCATTCAGGGAAACATTGTGCAATATGTCAGTGGGCTACGTGCCAATACGAACTTATAGAAAGCATGCAGAAAAGCAATGCATTCCCAAGAATACAAAAGAGCAGATGCAGAAAGCAGGGTGGAGAATGAAGTAAGATATTCCATAGATGACATGGCATAAGGGATTCATGAACACAGGCAGGACCCAACCCCTTATACACGCATTAACTAGATACCTGCCCACTGTTTTCTCTGCAAGGCCAGAAAGCAGTATTCTGCTTTGCAATGGGTTCCCTATAATTTCCTAAGCCAGGACGTAGCTTTTGGAGTTCCCACAACATGGTACTAAGGGTGGTGAATGTCACACTTCACCTTTCCCTTTCAAACCCCACTCAGGATGCTGCTTTGAGGGAAAAATTCCGTCTGAGATGCTGTAACACTGGGGATTCCTTCCAATCAGCTCACCACCACCTCCTTAACCTCACCATCACTAAAGCGAAGCCAGATGCCTTTAGACTCCCCCAGAGGACTTCCTTTCTCCATCAGAATTACTATTGCAACTTAATGTTGATTATTCTTGTCGCCTCCAGACTGCACTAGGTATCTGGTTTAGGGGAAAGAGGAAAGATATCTGGAAATAGACTGAGCAAGCCCCAAAGAGCACACCCAAGTTGGAAGGCTCCTCTTAGGAATTGCTCCTTTTTTTATCGGTGTCTAAGTTCCCCTGAGCTCATCTTACTCTAAACGTGAAGGTGGGGACTTTTTAAATGGTGCCATTTTAATTTAAGATCACAGGAAAGTGGCAGAGACTTTTTTTTTCTTGGGAGCTATAAATAGTATTAGACATGGATGCATGAATTCAGGCATCCGACCTGAACAGTCATTAACAACATGTCAAATCCCCCCCTGAAATGTTCCATACTATAAAAAGAAGTTTTCCCTGTGAATAGAGACAGAAGAGCTGCTCCGCTAAGTAAAGATTTGCAGTTGCTTCCTCATCTAAAAGCAACACAGAGAGCAGTGGAAGGTGTCGGTAGATGATTAAAGCTGCAGAAGTGCCCAATTAACTTCAAAGAGTGTATCGAACTATTAATAGACAATGTATTTTAAATTACAATGGGGAAAAGGAAATCAATGCGGTGGAGGGGTAAAGGTGCTTCAGAGGAAGATGAATTGGATGAGTGGAGATGAACTTGAGTGCAAGGCTTCCAAGTTTCTGAAGTGAAGCCACACATGTCTTAGCACAGCACAGGTCATTGCACACCTTTGCCACACTGATGACCTTGAAAGGCCCTCGTGAGAAGGGCTTCTGGGTCTCGGAGCCGGAGGCACAGAGGAATGGCAGTCCTGGAAGTGACTGTTTCAGTCCCTTCTCTGCTCTCATGGATCGCCCACATGCTAAGCAGACCACAATTTTCTTCTTTCCAGTGGGTGAGAGATAATAGTATCCCTAAAAAAAGGAACAAAGATGTTTTTAGGCACACCTAAATTATGATAGCATTTTTGCAGACTACTTTACAATACATATAAAGCACTTATATAATCCCCAAATGCTAAATTTGAAATCTCAACATGAATGCGTTATTTGGCTCCCTAGGAATTATATTTAAAAAGCATATTTCTAAATTCTATTGACTGAAAAAGATAGAGGCAATGACAGCTCAACATCGAGGAGTATAACTTATGTCAAGAATCAGGGTTTCTTGGGGCGCCTGGGTGGCTCAGTCGGTTAAGCGGCCGACTTCAGCTCAGGTCATGATCTCACGGTCTGTGAGTTCGAGCCCTGCATCGGGCTCTGTGCTGACAGCTCAGAGCCTGGAGCCTGCTTCGGATTCTGTGTCTCCTTCTCTCTCTGCCTTTCCCCTGTTCACACTGTGCCTCTATGTCTCTCAAAAATAAAATAAAAATGTTAAAAAAAAATTAAAAAAAAAAAAAGAATCAGGGTTTCTTGGAGGAATGGCCAGTTCGAGATTAGGGGCAAGAAATATATAAGATAAGCAAGTGATGTCCTGTAGTGCCTGGAAAGAAAGGAAGCCATCCAAGAGTAAAGGAGTCATGTTAAAAAGACACAAGAGGGGCGCCTGGGTGGCTCAGTTGGTTAAGTGGCCGACTTTGGCTCAGGTCATGATCTCGCGGTCTGTGAGTTCAAGCCCCACGTCGGGCTCTGTGCTGATGGCTCATCAGAGCCTGAGGCCTGCTTTGGATTCTGTGTCTCCCTCTCTCTCTGCCCTTCCCCTGCTCATGTTCTGTCTCTATCTCTCAAAAATAAATAAACGTTAAAAAAATTAAAAAAAAAAAAAGACACAAGAACCAACATGAAGGAGACTCCACTGGCCCAAACTGGGACAATTTGGGAACAACCAAAAGAACCCTTTAAATATGTTTAAATATATAAATCCCATGAGCTCACAATGATGCTAAAAATGTAGGCAGAAAACAACAATGTAAAAAACAACAGACAAATCAAAACAAAATCATAGTTTATTGGAGTCCACTGGAAGTAAACTGGCACCAATTCATAACTCTGACAACTGGTCATTAGAAAGTGTGGCAGATTATTTGCAAAGATGGCCACAATAAAACCTCCCCATCCTTGTCTGCATGTCCTTCTGAAATCTGGCTTTGTTGCTCCTCTGGTCAAGAAATCCTTCTCCTTTTGTCCTTTCCTTGAATCTGAGCAAGGCCATGTGACTTGCTTTGGCCAATGTACCGTTAGTAAATGCAATGATGCAAGCAGCATGAGAAGTGCTTGCACATTGGAGCTTGTTCTCTTTTGGCTGCCGCTGGAACCCTGGGACCACAGTGTGAGCACACTTGAGCTAGCCTACTTGAGAAGCCTTGAGGAGAACCAAGAACCCCAGCTAACCGCCTGCTAATCTCAGACATGTGAGGGAGACGATCATTAACCACCCAGCCCCCATAGAACCCCAACCTACTAACATACCAGGAGAGGACTACATAGTAGGGTCACATTAGTGACCAGCAGAGCTGCCCCACTGAGCACAGCCCATTATTGGTGAATGGAGCAAAAAAAAAAATCATTTTTAGTTTAAGCCACTAAGTTTTCAGGTTATTATACCACAATAGAGAAGTGAGATAGAAAGAATAAACATTTATTCTTCCATCCCCTATGAACCATATTTTTTGATACTCAAATACCTAGTTGAAGAGGATGCACTTCGTTGAAATTCTCCCTTACATTAAAAGCTTAGCTAATAGGGGCTCCTGGGTGTCTCAGTTTGTTAAGCGTCTGACTTTGGCTCAGATCATGATCTTATGGTTTGTGAATTCAAGTTCCACATTTCGCTCTGTGTTGACAGTTCAGAGCCTGGAGCCTGCTTCTGATTATGTGTCTCCCTCTCTCTCTCTGCTTTCTGCTCACGCTCTTTCATTCTCTCTCTTAAAAATAAATAAACATTAAAAAAATAAGGGTAAAAAAAGTTCAGCTAGTAAATGTTGGAGAAAATGACAGAATTAGGCAAAACTGACACCCCTTTTATTTTGAGACAGAGAGCACGGAGCAAAGGAAAGGGGAAGAGAAGAAGAGAAAGAGAGAGAGTGCCAGAGAGAGAGAGAGAGGGAGAGAATCTTAAGCAGGCTCCATGTTCAGTGTGTAGTTTGATGTGGGACTTGATGCCATGACCCTGGGATCATGACCTGAGCCAAAAATCAAGAGTCATATGCTCAGCTGACTGAGACACCCAGGCGCACCTGATATTGACGCTTTTGAAACTCCGAATGAGGCAACTGATTTAAGCAAAGATCACCAAAGAGTGACACTAGATGGAAAGTCATTGAGAGATTTGTTACATGTGAGATTGGGTTGTGATCACGCCCACTGATACGTATTATCCTTAAAAATGGAAAATCCAGACATTGTAGCCCTGGACAAGTGGTCAATATGAAATATAAAAAAACACTCATGACAATTCTTGTCAGAAAATGTTGAACATAAATCTAATTACAACTCTAACGTTAAATTCCTTTTACAAGAATCATGGGGGCTAGAGAAACAAATTTAAAAATGCCACAGGAAGTAAACAGACAAATCCAAATAAGAGGCATTCTATAGGACAATTCTAGATTCTACAACCAAATTTACGAGGACCTAGTTTGGGTCCTGACTCATGCCAACCAACAATAAGAAGAATTTTTTAGAAGAACCTAGGAAATCTGATTAAGAACAGGGTACTTGATAGCCAAAGTGCTATTATTAATTTTGTTAGTTATGATAAGGGCATAATTATATAAGAAAATGTTCCCGTTTTTTTAGAGGCATGCTTAAGTTTAAGGTGAAATAGTATCATGTCTGGGGTTTGTAAATATTGTAAAACCTTGATAATAGTTGGACTTGGATAATAAATATATGAGGAGTCATCATACTATTATATTTTTGAATATGTATGAACATCTCCATAATAAAATTTTAAAGTACTTTTATATAGACTCTCTAATTTGCTTTGTTCCTCACAAGGCTAAAAGTTAAGTACAGCCAGAGTTAATACCACTTCATTCAATTCACAGATGAGAAAACAAAACGTGAGAGAGGGAAGTTTTCATCCACAGATACTTAAGTAGTGCAGAGCAGAGCTGAAATATAAAACTGACTCCCGATTCCAAGTTCTTAGCTTTTTTTGCCTTTGTCATATTGCTTCAACTACTCGCTTTACGTACATGGAGTTTACTCAATTCAAAGCCAACATTTAAATGATACTTTTGAGGATGGAATTCTTAAATTCCATGATGGATTTCTCTACATGTACATACAACTTCCGTTTTTCTACACATTGGTGAAAGGCAGAAAATTAAAACATACCTGCTTAGATGGAAATGAATGAATATTATGTGCAGAATCATTTCTGTAGAAAAGCCCGGGTTTCATGATAATTGTGTGCAAATAATTTTCCTCATTATATTAAAGAAGCCCATGGAAAGGATCCTGGAAATGTATTTTTCATTCATTAAAACATCAGTCCCCATCACTGTGGTGCTATCGGTTTGATGATCTCTGAGTTGTTCTATTTCGGCAATGGTACACATCCACAATGGAAACTATGTTTCATTAACTCATTTACACTTAATACTGCTTGGAAACTGCTGACGGAAAGAAAAGTGCAATACATTTGGGGAGTCCCCAGGTTAACTACGCCTGCAGAACTCAAACAGAGTTTAAAAGTTCAGGAAGTCACCCACTGGTGATTCTGTGCAGAATACCAGGCAATTGATTTGACTAATTCTGTTCTCTATAAAATTTCCTTGATTTCTTGAAATGACTAACTTGATCTGTTCATTTGGCCTTATAGACATATGGTCTATTACGTGGGGGTAGTCTGATCAATAATGACTGTTACTATATGTAGAGAAGGTAATGTGATTGTGAATACATTATTCAGTGTCTTCATCATATTTATTATTTAAATGAGATAACATGCGTGAAAATCACTAAGATTGATCAGCATGTAACATACAGTAGCTACCAAGCATGTAATAGTTACTTCATATTCGCTTTCTTTTTCTAAGCTATCCCTCAGGGTGAGATCTAGGAAAGGAGTTCTTACCTTACGTCCCAAATGGATTTCAAGGGGTGTCTATAAACTCCCTTAAAATTAATATGAAAGGTGTTTGTGTATATATGGGCATTTGGGGGGAAGAGAATATGCATAATTTTTATGAAATGCTCAAAGTCTGTATCTCAAGAGAGATTAAGAACTAACCGCTGCCCTAGAGACTTTGTACAATGAGTAGATTTCTCTCAGGCTTAGGATAAGGTTTTAATCTGCGAATCCTCGAACTGATATGTTATTGTACTCTTCAGATCAATCATATTAATTTCTAACAGACAGGCTATCATTTAACTATGGGGAAAGGAAAATTCTAATCTTTTGTTAGTAAATCATTGTTAGAAAAAGGGAAGTTGTATTTTGGTTAACATAAATAAAAGAACGTCTTGATTACATGGCTAAAGGAAAGGCACTAGTTTTATAACCATCGAGGCCTGAACTCTAGGACTCCCTTCTTTACTTTTTTTTTTATTGTGAAATATTTCCATCATACAAAATAGCACAGTATAGTGAACTCCCATGAACCCATACTCAGCTTCCCCAATTACTATCTCGATGTTCATAGAAGTTAGCAAAAATAATCCAAACTTTGTCTAGATTCACTGAAATCCAACCAAGTTTTAAAGGCCTGTAGGAAAATATGCCAAAGTCACAAGACGGCCACTAAATGAAATTAACGAATAATTGGATTGTGTGGACCAGGACATGGAGGAGTTTACTGCTGATGAAATAAGAGTGCTGTGATTGGTGTTACAAACCAGAAGTCATCGATGAAGCCGTTGAAAGTGGAAACTGTGCAAGTCTAAAAGTGACCTTAGAAGGCCGTTTGAGTTTCTGCTTAAATAACTCATTTTGTGAGAAGAGCCATTTTGCATTGCATTAGAATCATGCTGATGTATCCTCTAAGCCGCACTCTTATTAGCAAGAAACATCACAGACCAGACAGCAACGGTACTTCAAGAATTATTTTGGAGAAAGCAAGGTGCACGTATGATTTTAGGAGGAGTTCAGAGTAAAACCCGTGTGCCAACTATCTGATGCGTGGTGCTGGAGCCAGCATACTGATGGCCCTGACTTGCTTAAGTGGTGTTCTGCCTATTCGGGTTACGGAAAAGTATGTAAAATAGTTTTTAAAATATTTCTAAACAAAATGGTCAAGTAGAAAATTCTGGTACTTAAAGTGTTAACCTTTTCTCCAGCAGAACACCAAGATGTCCACTAAGACCTCAACCCACAGCCACCGTTCCACTATCCCTTACGTCTTTCATGCCACCATCCTCTAAAACTCACCCTCGACTCCACCATCTATCACTGTAATTACTCTCCCCTTTATTTTCCCACCAGCTGAACAGTTCTTCCTTTCCTGTCTCTCAGTAAAAACACAAGTTGTATAATCACTGGAAAATTTCAATCATACACCAAAGTATGATAAACCACCCTCACCCTCTACCCTTTACCCAGCTTCAACAATTATCAATAACTACCAATCTTGTTTCATCTGAATCCCCACCCACTCCTACCTGGATTACTTTGAAGTAAATCCCAGGCATTATATCATTTCATTCTTAAATATTTCAGTATGTACTTCTAAAAGATAACAATTCTTTTATCATAATTATAATATCATATCTAAAACTAACAATGATAATATCTTAATATAATGAAATATTTAGTCAGCATTCAAATTTCTACAGTCATCTCTCTCCTTCTCTTACAAATTTGTTTGAAATAGAATCAAAATCAGGTCAATACATTATAACTGGCTTATATATCTCTTAAGTTTCTTTTAATCTCCATGTTCCTTCTATATCTCTTTCTCTCTTTTTTATTTTATTGTAATTTATTTGTTGTATATTTTTTGTCAGTTGGGATTTTGATGACTACGTGGTCACACAAATGTTTTTTAACAAGTTCCTCTATCTCCTATATTTCTAGTAAATTATTAGAATGAAAGAGTTGGTTAAATTCCAGTTACATTTTTGTGGGGAGGATCACTTCGTAAGTGGTACTAAGTACTTCCATCAGGGGGTACACTTTACCTGTACCTGTGTCTCTGTAATACTATTAGCTACTGATAATCATTGGCTACATCAATTACGTCATCAAAGTTCACAATATAGTGACATTCCAATGTTTTCATACCTTATTCATTTCTTAGCTGGAAATGAATTCCTGTGGAGTGAAACTTCTCATCTACTATTTTGTCATCCTAACATATAGTTCGTAAAGGAAGGAACAAAATAAATGCTTCATTCTTTATTTCCTAGTTGTCAAAGTAACTAATTGGTTCCTTGGCATCATCTAATCGTGATCAATGAATTATTCTTATCAGTATGAACATAACAGATTTAAATATATCTGATGTATGTCCATCCGCCACATTCAGTAGACATCTGATGTATGTCAATCCACCACATTGATGCTTAAATTGTTTTGTCTTTGGACTGGGAGGCTTTTCAAGTTGACTTGATTCCTTTTAAGATGACCTTGGTAGTCTTTGACAGCATATTTGCTAATTGGTATGAGTTCACAGACAAAGGAGAAAAGGATTGCTGGGAGGATAGCATAGTCAAAACCAAAGACATGCAAGTGGTATGGTAAATTTGGACAAATGCAAATTATTTAGCAGAGCCAGGGAATTCGGGGTGAAGGAGAAGAGGCAGCTATTTAGAGATGTCTGAGAAGAAGAGTAAAGAGAATCTTGGAGAACCTTGTAGTGTGCATTATGAGATTTTTGCAGGCGAATATTTATCAATAAGCTTGACATACTGATCCACAAATACCCAGGTATTTGTAAAGTATGCAGCAATTCCTTACTAATACCAACTCCCTGCTAACTCTATTAAATTATTCCATTTTTTCCTGTTTTTCTTTTGTCCTTAGTGGAAAAGAACCACTTACTGGTTGATCAATGTTTTCCCCTTTAATCACGGAGGATGTACAAATACCAGCATAATTTGCTGCTGTGATTTCCTTATCCAGTGCAGTGCTATGAAAGGCCATAAATGCTTTGATATTTTCCATGTAATTCCACTTTTGATTGGAAGTCCCATTGTTATATGGCTTATATTTCTGGAAAAAAAAAGATAAAGTATGGATTCAAACAGACGGGAGAGTTTATGATTTATTTATAGCTGTCAAATATTTCATTGCATGAATTCAGAAAGTATAGATAATTACTCAATTCTACTACAGTAGTAGTAGTAATAACTACTATTTATATTTTATAATTGTACACACAATATTTTTTATATTTATAAACATGCATTCTTTGATTTACAAAAAAGAAATCACAAATTGCATAAATTTGGTAATTGCATTAGTTTTTTGTTTTTTTTTTATCTTAAAAATATTCCATGGGCGCCTCAATAGTTCAGTCAGTTAAGTGTCCAGCTCTGGATCTCAGTTCAGGTCTTGATCTCAGGGTCATGATTTCAAGCCCTGCATTGGGCTCCATGCTGGGCTTTTATTTATTTTTTTTAATTCCACGAACATTTTCCTAATATTTTTAAAGGATATATTTACTATTTAATCTCAGCGATGTTTTATTTTACCAAATCCCTAATAGTCAGACACGCAGAGTGTTTCTCAGATTTTCCTCATTATACACAAAAGAACAAGCAACAATTATAAATAGATTTTCATGTAAATATATAATAAATTCTTTAGAACAGACTGAAGTATAAATGCTGAGAAAATAACAGGATACTTTTTAAGTATTATGGTATGTCATATAAAGCTTTATCATATGCAAATGCTTTATAGAAAGGTTATTCTAGTTTATACTTACACCAATAGGATAAGAAATGGCCTCTTTTCCTCACATTCTTTCTCAAACATCATCAACTTAATAAATGAAAAATAGTACTTTGTTGCTATTTTAATTTGTGTTTTACTGGTTATCAAGAGGTTTTTTTTTTTAAATATGAGTACAGTCACTTTTACATGTAACAGAAACAGCATATTTATTCTAATTATAAAACTTGGCTCAGGCGTAAGTAAAGAAATGAGTAGTTTCAATTTTAGAGAATTTAAGCCAGTAGATTAGTTCCAACTAAACATATCATGATACCTCAAGGAACCTTGTAATGAATAGCACTTACTTTACCAAGGAGAGATTGATAGTAAAGAGGAAAATAAATGGGTCTTAAAAACTGATTTAATAGGTCAGACAATAGAGCGTCCCTCAGAGGCCTGAAAAGTAAAGACTATATTTCAAGAACAGAGAGTGGGGGAGTCTAGTAACATTAGCCTAGTGTGCCTCATTTTTATTATTTCACATGAACTTTTAATATTTTCTCACAAATTGATTGCTTCAAGATATAAAAACAAAACATCAGCAAAGAAACAAATCTTGAAAAGTAATACAAATTACCTTGAGTTCAAATGCATTTCTTAAAAATGGGAACCTTAGGAGGAAATGTCAATATCTATAATTTTATGGAACTGTTTAAGATACTAAATTTGCATCTACATGAGGTTTTAATCTCACTGTGGCCCGTGCCAAAGAGGCACCTGACAGGGAAGAATGTAATGTTATATACACTATGTCTCCTAGAATAAAATTTTAGTCCATATTTGTCATCAGTGTAGAAGACTTAATTAAGCTTTGATATTTGTCCAGATTGCTCGATCCCAATTATGGATTCGGGACCTGCAAAACAAGCTGCCTCATTGCTATTAAAAACATGGACTAAAACAAGTGTAATTTAGAGACAGTTATTCTATTCAACAAAAACATGGTGAATACTGTAGAAGATACAGAAAATAAATTAAGAGAAGGGGTGCTCCTACATTTTCTTTCCTCTTAACAAGGAAAAATACATGTCCAATTAGGGAGTGTCTTTGGTTATAAGTAAGGATGACAGGTAAACATGAAAAAAGAACTCCACAGTTCTTTACCCAAAACTCAGATGAACCCAGATTTCTCTGAAGTCTCCAAAAACTGTCTGGCTGCTGAAAGCATTTGCAAAAATATGTTAAAAGCATATTTCAAATTAGTCTTTTGGTAGAATTAACATCGATGAGTTCACATCCTTCAGGAAGACCCCTCTGACCATGCTCTTTCCCTTCAGCTGCCAGGTAAGAGGGGACTTGCACACGTCCCGACCACTGAGCTTACAGCACGCGCATGGTATTCACTTGAGCATACCCACCACTGAGACTGTATGGATGCTACTGGGACAATTTTGCATGCTCGCCCTTGGATTCGATTTAAGTAACTAGCATAGCTCTTGACATGCAGCAAGCCCACAGTCACCATCTGTTGGATTAAACTAAATTAAGAGCTACATGCACATGTTGAATTTGAAATCTAGGCAGACTATTGTAAATATTTTAAAAATGGCATTCATGACAGGTTTCTATGACAGCCATTGTCTTTCTCCACAAATAAGGAAGTACAGAACTTTACTTAACTTTAAATAAAGGGCCATGGTTACTACTTAGCTTATATATATATGCATCTTACCTGAACAATAACCGGATAGCCACAGACTTCATTTCTTGCTTTGGTCATAGACACTGCCAGCACAAGGTCTGGGTTACTCATCAGGTGAAAGGTCCTTTGGAATATAGGATCAGGCATGTTATCAAGGAGCATAACCAAATCAGAGCTCCTTCTATGCCACTTACCAGTGTGTTGCCTCTTACACGCTCTGTGAAGATGGATATGAATCCTTTAAGCATGTCTCCCCTCCACAAGCACAGTGTTAAGCTTTCTCAGTAGAGAGTGCTGGAGGAATACTGCAGGAGGAAGGGGCTCTCCCGCTCTTCCTAGTTGCTGCACGGGGTCAGCAATTGGGAGTGAGGGTATCTAGTGACGTTCTGTTCCAACCAGGTGCTCAGATTATGGAGTCCCTGGGAACCCTCACAGGCCTGGCCTGGCTTGGCAACTATTTGCTTGTGGCCTTCCTGACATGGACATCACATGCTCTAAACCTTCTGCCACAGCAGCACCCCATTCCCTTTTCATGCCTGTGTGCCCCCAAACCAGCTGTACATCCACGTATGCTACTTCCTGCTTGCATAGCAACTGCCGACCAGGTCTGGCCAGGCAAACCAACTGATTTCCACCATCCAGTTAGCTGCACCCATACTTTTTCTAATGAGTTCTGAATTCCAGTTTTGAGAAAGGGCCCAATTTTAAATTGGTCCTCAACTCCCCCAGCTCCAGAGCACCAGACAGAGGATTTTTAAAAATATCTGATAGTTACTCTTTTATTATTGTTTAATAATCCTTTATGTTACATATTCCACTTAAATAACTGTGTGGTTTCTGTCTCCAGATTGTACCCATGCTGATTATACACCTTCCTCACCTGTCCTGCTATTTATTATGAGAGGCACTGTGACAGAATGATTAAGAACATGGATTCGGGAACATAGTGCCCGAGTTTGAATCCAGAGTCTACCTCTTGGGAGCTGTATGGCTTTGCTTAACTACGCTGTGCCTCAGTTTCCTCATCTGTAAAATAGGATAATGGTACATGTCTCAAGAGACTCTTGTGGGAATGAAATGAATTAATGCATAGAACATTGCCTAGCACATATCACTTAGAATGGGCTACTAAAATGAATGGTCGTGATTTTTTTATAGTTTTTCCACTAGCTCTCTTTTTCTAAGGGAGTATTCTCTAAAATTCCAAGATATATGTGAATACTTTTAAGTTATCTTATATAGGAGCTCACATAAAGCCTCTTTGACTAAAAAAAGGAAGAAAATGATCGGGCTAAAATCCTCAAATTCTTTTCCTTGCATCACTTAAAAGCAAAAATAAGCCAAACATTCAAGGATCTTGTCTGTATAGAAAAAGCCAATTCTTTGTGTCTGTCAACATAGTGACATTACACATCAGCAGTGGCATTCCTGCTGTGGAAAATAGAACTTGTCCTATAAAATTTAATGATGTGGGAGTGGGGGTCTGGTATGAAAGTCCTATATTTCTCCTTTCAAGACTGCAAAAATTCCAGATATCTAATTTAAACTTCTGAACATAAAACAAGATAGCCCCATTGTAAAGAATTTACAAAGTACTAGAAAATACAGAAAAAAACTGTAACAGAATTTTAAACATTCCTCACATTACTATAAGATAATCACTACTAATCTTAAAATGTATTTCTCCCTCCTATTGTTAATTTTAATGATGTATCACTTTAAGTAAAAATGGGTATTGGGTTTTATCAAATACCTTTGTAGTGTTCATCAGTACCGGGCACCACACGAGAGCTGGTATTCTATACTGCTCACCTGTGTAGCCTCGCCGACTTCACATTTTGTGTCTTGCATTTTCATTGACACTCGATATTATTCAAATGAATGAATGATTGTACATTTCCTACAATGACTTACTGGGGTGCCAAGATTAGTTACCTAGCTAACTATGTTTCTGCTGCTTAGAACAGACATAGTAACTTCTCCCATGCTTCACTGCCATGCTCAGCCATGATAGTGTTGGTTTTTCTTTTCATTTTTGAACACTACAGTCAACTGGCACTTGCCCTTAGTAGGACTGCCTACATTTTGCAGGAAGCTTGAGTTTATACACTATGTACCTAAAACCCACTCTGTGTCAAACAGTAGTGTGAGAACTTAGTCTGTGTCCCAGCAATATACAGGGAATATAACCCAGGGAATGAGTAGTTACGAGTCAATTAATCTCTTGAGGCTCAGTTTAGCTCGTTTTGAAATCAAGTGATTAAGACCAGAAAATTCTAAATATCCTTTTAAGCTCCAAATTCTATGACGCTGAATTTCCCCCCACATAATTCGAAGTCCCATTGAGGGGATTTTCATCCCTGAGCAATTTTTCCTATTTCCCTTTAGAAGCCAAATGATTAACTCAGATTTTGCCAGAGTTGAAAATGGGAGAAAGGTGCTAGGTTATCTCAAAAGTTCACCTGGACCATTCTTCTGTGTGGCTGGAAACCAGTGAAAGCAGCTGTGGCAATTTCTTACTACCTTTCAGTGCCCCTTGCTCATTTCTTGCACTTTTGGCCTAGACCATGTGCTATACCAGCAAGATCTTATTCTCAGAGCCATAATTTCCCTTAAGAGATTTTGCTGATAATTGCTTAAGATATAAGATTTCCTAGTTATTTTATATGTTAAACAGAAGGCCAAAATGAAAAAAGTAATCCCAGACCCAAAGGACTGAATGAACTGACTAATGGTAGAAAATTCTTAGCACAGCGATAGCCACCTGGTGCCTCCCAATTGTGTCGGCAGTGCTGGTCGTGCTTCAGTGTTTCACAGAGTTTTAGGCAAATTTCTCTTTCTGTTTTTACTTAAAAAGCCTTCCCCTCCTCACAGGCTTTATCCACAGCACTCAAGATGAAAAGCAAAACGAGTGACAGACACTGAGCAGGACTCAGAACTCACCCTCTTTTCCACTGACCAAATATTTCTGAGTTAAAACTCATTTATGCTTGACTTTTTCTTGTCTCAAGGTCTCTTCTCTCATTCCCCGTTTGTGTCCACTCCAGCCGATCAGTCACACTCGAAGTCCAACTTTGGCTCGAGTAGGACCTCCGCTATGATACCGTAAGCTGTATGGCCACATTCAGAAACGTACAGCTGGGCAGCACTAGCTCTGTAGGGGTAGGGATTTTCATCTCTTTTCTTCTTAGCTAAAGCACCAGCACCTAAAAACACTGCCTTTAATAACCCTTTGCAGCAGAATGAATGAATTCTGGTCCCATAAAGCAAATCAATCACAGGGACAAAAGCCCGCTTCTCAGCTCCCCATTGTAAATTTAGCTTAGCTAGAATGAATGGGGCAAATGAACACACTCACCAGGTCTAGCTACAGGTTGGCATTTCAGCTTTCTCTAAAACAAGGCCAGTAAGCATTCCTTACAGTGCTTGGCTCATGTCAGATAGTGAACACAGCAAGGCTAACTCCTGTCCTGCCCACGCTGGGCTGCGGCTGCCGCCTGCTGAAGCTTATGCAATCTGCCTCAAAGCAATTCCTAAGCCTTTCGCATCACGTATCTTTTGAGAATCCAATGAAAATCACAGCTCTTTCCCAGGAAAAAAAACGTATTGCACAGATTTCAAGAGATTGAAGAGGCCCCTGGAGTCCCACTGTGTAAGACTAATAGTAGAATTTGAAGCAAACTAATCTAAAAACCAAGGAGTTGTTTTCTTTCTTGTTAAAGAAATGTTGATATGCACAAAAAAGGAGAGAATTGTCTAAGAAACTACCACGACCTAACAGTTACCAACATTCTGCCATTCTTGTTTTCATCCATTCCTCCGTAACATTTTACATTTTTGCTTTTGCCAGAATATTTTAATGCAAATCTGAGCTATCTCTTAATTTTCTGTGTAAGTACTACAATATATATCCAAGTGATCAGGACTTTTGTTTTTTTTAACATAGCCACTAAACTATTTTGACACTCAACAAGATTAAGAAGACCCCCTTTATATCATCTGGTACCTAGACTTTTAAATTTCCTCTAATTGACTTAGAAATAACTTTGACAGTGGTTGGCTTGAATTTGGATCCAGACACGGGTCAGCCATTGGGTTGGATTGGACTGGTATATTTGTCAAGGTAAGAATTTCTTTTCACTGTGTAAGCAGAAGCCCTATCAGTTGGTTATTTGAGGCAAATAAGCAACGGCACGCCTGCATGAGACGTGGGGAGAGGCAGGAGATTGAGTTAATGAAAAGTACTGCAAAAATGTTTAAATGGGGACTCCTTAAAGCTCTTACTTGATCCTTTCATATCATAAAAATATAATTAGATGACATCCCAGTGTTGTCTCAACTTCAACAGCCAGTGAAAACTACGAACCAAGTAGGTCACATTTCCTATTTCTTATCTGAATCGACAGGGGATACACTGTGTATAGACTACTGAGCATTGACACTTGATTACACTCTCTTTCTCTTCTTTGAGAAGGATAAAAAATTATTGGCTGCACTAAATAAAAAACCCAAAGTCCTCAAATATACCCTCTGTCTGCTCTGTGGAGATCTTTTGGGCTTCCGTTGATATATTTTGATATATTGACCCCACAATATAAGGGTTTACCTGCTGCCTTCCTTGTGCATCCATCGTTGATGACTATCATCCACTTTTTTCTCCAGCAAAACTACCTCCATGCCTGAACGCAGATCAAGACCTCGCACTCCCAAAACGAGCTGAGGAGCAGCATGGCATATAATTTGCCCATCTCTGTATTCAAACTGCTGGTGGCAAAGCTTCTGCAATTTACTCTGCTTTGGAGAATGGCTGAGATAAAGAAAATCCCATTAGTGGCCGAAAAATGTGCTGTGCACTTGGTGTGCCGGAGACCGCAAGTTCTGTTGGCGAGAGACCCGCTGTGAACTGAACTCACTTATAACGGTGAGGCATTATCATCAGGACAGTGGCAATGCTATTTGCCTTGCACTGCCAAGCTGATGTAGAAAACGTAGAATTCTGTAACAGAAATAACTGTTTATCCAAGAGAATGTGAAAACTCAACAGCACAGCAAAAAGAAATTTAGTTGAAGAGATAATTTAATTAAAGGGGAAAAAGAGTAGGAGAAAGAGAGGGGTGTGTAAAAGGGAACAGAGAGAAACGGACGTGTTTAGATCATGATTGTTTCTAGCCTCTATCTCCAGTCTCCTGAGCAAATAGAATGCTATGGTTCAAGTTTTTCCATCTTCCCTCACAACTTGGAATATCATAAAAAAGAATGATATACTAATAAGTTAGTTCAAAGGAATCTCTCGCTTAAGGATCTTAAGGGAATAAGAAGACTTATTAAACATATGAAATATCATAATGTATTGTCAATCAAATTAATTTATAAGCATCCATGAAGCCCCTACTCTATGCTAAATGTCGAAGTGTCAAAGCTGTTTAACTTATAGAAAATCCTATCAAGTTAAGCAAACATCTAAAGATTAATGAATGATACAAAGTACTATAAATTCCTGTTATTTCATTGGATATTGAAAAGAAAAAAATTAAATTAAAAAGAAGAAACTACATTTTCTTAATTTCTTAAAGACATCAGGGAATCACATATGCTTACTCTTAAGTTCATTCACACATTCATTCAACAAACACATAGGCTTGGTGCTAAGTTATCGGGAGGCAAAGGAGCTTACTGTTTAATGAGAAAGACACACCAGTGAGCAAGAAATTACATCACGTGGCACAAAGTAAGCTAAAGGGAGAAGGGCCTTCCCACAAATAATTGCAAATTCTTAGTCAAAGACACAAGAAAGACAAACATGTGCGTGTTGATGTAAATGGTAGCTAACAGTAAGGCAAACCCCCAAGAATCATTTTGTCCCAAAGTGAGCAAATCTAAGACCAGGCCGAAATCTCTCAGGAGAATCCCTTGCAACTTTTTACCTGTATTTCTTCTGGGGTCCCACATTTTCAAAGAGGTCTTCTTCCATTTTGTTTGGAAGACTGTCATCCTCGTCAGAGTCATGAAGAGTTTCCTGCCAGGCATACCTGGGAAGTGTGTGACGAGCTTTCATTCGAAGATGGGCTCTTGCATGTGAATCTCTACCAAGGTTCAGAAGCAAACACGAGTCTAAGAATTCTGATTTTTTACTCACAGAGTTTTCTCTGAGGGAGAGTCTGATCATATCCTGAAGGATATTGATGGATCTGTAAATCGCATTTCCATTATGGTGCCAAATCCACATCCTCCTAACGCATAATTTAGATCTTTTAATATAAGGCTACGAATAAAATTCCTCAATTACATAATAAGTAGCATTCATCTTTACCGTATTTATTTGGGAAAAAATGGGGCCATGTATTATATTTCAAAAACTGCGAGATTAAGTCTACTTGGTATTTGAAGGAATTCGTAATGAATGTGTAATGAGATTCCCTCCGCCTGCTCCATAAGTGGGTCATAATTCTGTCTGGAACAGAACAGCCTAGATTACTGCATTTCATAAAGTTTACTCATTAGACATTGTTAAGAAATCTTAATTAACTTAACTTTTCCTCTCAAACCTAGAGAGGCTCAAATAGCATGGGCATGTACGTGCCAGTTTTTGATAGAGAATAATGTACTAAAACACTTAAATAGTCAGAGCTTGAATAACTGAGTCAGTCAGCCTTCTGGCTTCTTATTAAGACGAAGGTGTGAACAGGAGCATAGCCACCAACCAGATCTGTTCCGGGCACGGCGTAGGGTGCATTTGCTTCTATGGGATCACGACACAATATGAGGACCGCTGGCTCAAGCCAGGTTAAATAGATGCTCAAAGTAGCAAATATGCATATATGTAAATACAGTTGGGGGATGCAGGGAGGCTGTGAGCCCCAAGGCGCTTGTAGTATTTGATATAACTGCAAACGATATAAAATTACCAAATCTTTGGGGTCAATTCCTGTGTGAGCAGAGCAGACCATACACTTTTCAAATGTAACAAAAGTATCATATGTGGCTTTGAAACTGGTGGGTAACAGCTGCCTCACGCAGAGCTGCGGCACACGCGGCTTCTCAAGTCAAAAGTCTTACGAACAGTTAAAAAACAACAGTGCCATCTTGTGTTAAAAATAAAAAACACAGCTTTCCCACCAACTCTTTGAGGAAAACAGAAAACAGAAATGTCATTCTCGGTTTTAACATATTTAAACAAGGTGTAAACAAGATTCTTCCCCCAATCCAGACATTTAATTTTCTAACTTGGAATTTATCTGTATGATCTTTGGCTTCCAGGCAAATGAAGAACAGTCGAGACAATTTAGAACAGGCCTTTCTAAATATACCTTCCTTTATTCATCCAGTCGTTTGTCCACTTATTCATATAATGACTTATATGACTCATATATGACTAATAATTCCATAGTTAGTGACTTTTTCCTTTAATTGATATTTCTTGAACATCTACTATATGGTAGGCACAGAGTTCTAAGTGTTGCGTATACAGTGATGGACAAGACAGATAAGTTCTCAAGATTCATGGAGCTTACATACTAGTGGGCAGAAGAGAGATAACACAAGTAAATGAATAACTAAATAATATAAGTGCCGTAAGTGGAATAAAACAAGATGTTATGATAGAAATTGGCTAGGGTGGGGTGGGGAGTCGGAGAAGGCTCCCCTGAGAGTTGAGACCTGGAAAATGGGAAGGAGCCAGCCACTTGGTGATCTAGAGAGAGAGAGCATTCTGGGCAGAGAAAAGAATAAATGGAAAGGTTCTGAAGCAAGAATATGTTTGGTTCATTTGAGGAACAGAAGGGCACTGGTGTCATAGGTGTGCAGTGAGTGAGAAAGGTAGCATGTGAAGAGGCTCTCGAAGTGAGCAGGGCCTGCCTATAATTCACTGAGGAAATGAGAAAGTTTTCCTTGAGGTTCATGCTGAAAAGGCCCTTTCTGCCACGGAGCAGCAAAGCTGAAGTGAGTACTCCAGAGTTCCTTTCCGTATTTCTTATTTTTATTATCAGAAATCTTTACACAGAACCCAGCTTTGTTGCGCAAGGGTGGCTCAAGTTGGTTAAGTGTCTGATTTCAGTTCAGGTCATGATCTCAAGGATCGTGGGTTCGGGCCCTGCACTGGGTTCTGCTGACGGCTCGGAGCCTGAAGCCTGCTTAGGATTCTGTGTCTCTCTCTCTCTCTCTGCCCCTCTCCCCCCTCGCTCTCTCTTTCTCTCTCTCAAAAACAAATAAACATTCAAAAAAAATTTTTTTTTAAGCATTCCTTCTAGATCTGTTCAGCCTTTTGCTTTATGGATGTCCCTCCTTAAATCATCCCATCTCTCGCATATGTAAAATTACCAAACAAACGTATCTAAAGAAGTCTGGAGAAATCTTGAAGTGACTCTCTAATATAAGATGATTTAGGATTGAGTCATCCGAAGTGGTGCAAAGAACTAGTGAAAGTTAGCCTGGAAAATAGAAAACCCAATAGGCCGATGACAGTGAACTTTGAGTATTTTAAGGAATTTTAAGTAGAGTGGAATGGTATAGACAGAGAAACAAATGAAATTATAGGATGGAGATATTCTAAATATCAACATTAGAATGGGCTGCCTAACAAAGATGTGATCTCTCTGTTACTATGAGTATTCAAGAAAATACGGGATCAAAAGAGCCTGCCTGGAACGTGCCAGAGATTCCTGCCTTATGTTCTGAGTAGACTCAATCACTGAGTAGACTCAGTCACTTCTACCTCAAGGACTCCAGGCCTTGATGAATTCGATAGAATAATGTAGATCCTTGCTCTCAGGGATGTTATTTCTTTTTTCTTACTTTCTGTGTACTTTTTTCCCACGTGAAGTCTAACAACTCAGAGGCTAGATGATACATTCTTCAGAAATTCTCTAGCCATTGAGGAATACACCACTTAGGTCAAATCGTTCTCTCTGAAAAACACCTTCTGGTGCCTTTGTTAGTGTCAGGACATGAGACCGGATGAATCACTCATCAAAATGAGGGGGCTTGTTTCCTAAAATAAGAGATGATACTCTTATAATTAACGATAGAAGCAGTCTTTTAAAATAACGTGTAACAATAATATGTATATTAATTTTCACTGTTATCACAATGGTAACCAACTAACCATGTATGGTTTTAGAATTTGGGAGCTCACTCAATCATTCCTTCACTTATTAAGTAAATGGTGATGAAAGGTGTCTACCCTGGTCTTCACAGAACATGTGTGACAGGACTTTTGTCCTCGTGGAATTCCCAGGCTGGTGGTAGTTGCAGGGAAAGGGGGAGGGAACTGATAAGCACACCGCTGTGTACAGTCATTACCGTGATTGATTTCAATGATAAAGAACCATTCCACAGATGAGAATCATGCAGGTCAAGGCACTTCGGGTGGAGAGAAACAAGTAAAGGGCTCTGAGGCATGCAACAGTGCATAAGTGGAATATCCACGTCCAGTGACAGCCTGTAGTTGCTGAGCTGGGGCTTAGTTCATGTGTCAGGAAGAAAAAGTGTGGAGTGGAGGTGAACGAGGGTTCAATGACAGGCCTGGACTCAGGTCAGAAGGGCTTGATATTTTTATCTGCAGCCAGTAACCACTGAAGAACTGTATAAAAAGGATTATGTTTTAGGAAGATAATTGTCTGTGGATGGAACTTTGAGATGAACTGGAAGGAGGAGAAAATGGAGACAGAGACCAATTAGAAAACTACTTCGGCGACCCAGGATGACATGCGTCCAGTTTGAACCTATATTAATTAAATGTTCCTGGAGTCAATGTTTATGGAAACGAAACATGATGAACTCCTCAAATAATTTGCAATTCCAAAATTCTAGCCTTTTAAAACTTGTGATATAAACAAAATTACTGAAAGTAGATCATCGTGATGGTTGAGCACTGAGGCTCCAGCTCTATCTTTTGTCCAGAAAACTAATTAAGCACTTACTCGCTCTTCACCTAACATCCGTTTCACAAACTTGGTGCGGGTTCCCTGCATGGGCTCTGTGCTGTTATTGAGCTAATGAGCTGAGTTCAAATAGGAACCAGGTAGCTTTTCTGGCCGCACTGATTACTTACAGAATTTCACTGGAAGCATTTTCCGTTGTTAAAGGGTTTTTTTCCATTTGCTTTTCCTTTGGTCCTATAATTTGCTTCTCTTCTCCAAAAATTGCTACAGGTTTATGCACAGCAAGCTTGGCTCCAGATACAATGTCACTTTGGACTTCTAAAACAAGAGCTAAGCAGAAATACACAAATTGCAAGGACATTAGTTATGATCGCAGAACACTAGGAATTTGGAAACACATGTTAAAACAAAAATGCAGACAATTTTCAGCTATTTGGTCTAAGACAACACATTCTAAGTATAATTAACAGTTGCTCTTTAATAAATTGGATTTCACTTAATTTTTGTAGATTCTTTCCTCCCAAGATAGTGTCAATCAAAAGTCCTAAAAATAGAGATTAGTATCCGAAATATACAAAGAACTCATAACATTCAATACCTAAAAACAACCTGATTTAAAAAAGGGTGGAGGATGTGAATAGACATTCTTCCAGAGAAGACATACAGATGGCCAACCAACACGTGAAAAGAGACTCAGCATCACTAAGCCTCAGGGAACTGCAAATCAAAACCTCAGTGAGGTATCAGCTCACGCCTGTCAGAATGGCCATTATCAAAAAGACAAAAAATAACAAGTGTTGGCAAAGATGTTAGAAAAGGGAGCCCTCACGCACTCTTGTCGAGGATGTACTTTTGGTGCACCCATTAAGGAAGACAGTACAGAGGCTCCTCTATTAAAAACAGAACCACCGTATGATCTAACCATTCCACTTCTAGGAATTTATCCAAAGAATGAAAACACTAATTTGAAAAGATACATGCATCCCTATGTAGATCATAGCATTATTTACAATAGCCAAGATATGGAAACAATCTAAATGTTCATGGACAGATAAATGGATAAAAAGTGGTATAAATATATATATATGTATATATATATATATACACACACATACACACAATGGAATATTGTTCAGCCATAAAAAATGAGATCCTGCCGTTTGCATCAACATGGATGTACCTCCAGAGTATTATTCTGAGTAAAATAAGGCAGACAAAGACATGTGTAGAATCTAAAAAATTAAAAAACAAAACAAAACAAAATTGAAACAGACTGATTAGATACAGAGAACAAACTGAAAATTGTCAGAAGGGTAGAAGGGTGGATGAAATAGATAAAGGGGATTAAGAGGTATAATCTTCCAGTTATAAAATAAAGAAGACATGGGGATGTAATGCACAGTGTAGTAATAGCATCAGTAATATTGTAACAACTTTGTATGGTGACAAGTGGTAACTAGATTTATTGCAGTGACTGTTTCATAATGTATGTAAATATCAAATCACTATATTATATACCTGAAACAAATACAACATCATATATCGGTTAACCTTCAATTTAAAAAGTGCCTAAGGAAAAAAAAAAGTACTAAAAAATAGGTCTTTCCAAGAAATGTTAGTTATCGTAAATTCCAGCCATTCTAAAGGGCATATTATTTACATATATATCTCTAGGTCATTCTCTAGGATCCTAAATTCCTCAGTGGAAGTCCCCCAAGTCTTGAAAGCCACACGCAAAACTTACTGTACAGTATTGAATATATGTAATAGGGAAATGCTTTAAATTATAGTAATGATTTTTCTCTTTTGTCTTTCTATACATAGGACTTTTGTCCTACTTCATCGGGTAGCCTTAAGGGAAGGAGGAGGCCCATACATTGATAAGAAATGTTACAAAAAGGAATAAAAAACACAAAGATATTGCCTTAAGACAAAGGTCATGTTGATCGGGATGACGCTGTCATGATTTAGGGTTTTTCTAAATACTGTTAGCTCCCATTGAGCATACCAAAGCTTTAATGTCAAGGTCGACTTGGAGAACACCTATCATTGCCGGGCCTGAGGGAATTTAAGACAGAACATGGAGGAAGGCAGTAAACCAACACTGGGTATCGTGATTCCCTCTACAGGCTTCACTTCAGGTGTCTACACTACACCAATGAAACACTGAGGACACTGTTCATTGTTCAGAACACTGTGACGAGTCACTTCTCAAGTTGCCCTCACCAACTGAGGCACGATCATATCAACCTGGATCTGGTCTCTGTGAGGTGCGGCCATGACCCAAGACATGCTGAAAGTCATGCTGGGAAGCTCTCCAGAAGTGGTTGCCAAGGAGGGGTGAAGGGGGCCTGTAATAAGGCCTTCAGAGATGACCACTCAGACACAGCCAGGCTTCAGAGGGCCAGAGGGAGAAGAAGGGCTGAGTCGGGCAGGAAGCACCTCCCACCCAAAGCATTGTCTGGGCCAAAGGAATGGAACATAGTCACCCAACCATGGACATCAGCTAGCAAGACCCAGCAAGCAAGAGACCCCCAAGTTCTTCCCTTCTGTCTGCGAGAGGAACTGAGGGAGCCTCTGGAGAATGGGAAATCTGAAAGCTCTCCCTAAAGGGACTATTTAAATAAATGGATGAACCAAAATTTAAACCTGATTAGACATTTTATGTTTTCATTGATGGAAAACAAAGAAGACTAAATTCACTTTTTAGTTTTTAAATTTTCTTTAACTTTTATTTGTTTTTGAGAGACAGAGAGAGACAGCATGAGTGGAGGAGGGGCAGAGAGAGAGGAAGACACAGAGAATCTGAAGCAGGCTCCAGGCTCCGAGCTGTCAGCACAGACAGACCGTGATGCAGGGCTTGAACTCACGAACCACAAGATCATGACCTGAGCCAAGGTTGGATGCTCAGTTGACTGAGCCAACCAGGCGCCCCTAGAAGACTGAATTTGTTAAAGACAAAATAAATTATGCTTTCTTTACTCATCCGCTGTGTAGTGTGAATTAAAATATGCAATCCTGTTAAATACATACATTAGTTTAAAGAGCTAAACAGCAGGATACAGGGATGAAATACGACCTATTTAAACAAACTTGGATTTTAAAAAAAGGCAGTATCAAGTATTTAATTTTGGCCATATCTATTATGGTAAATAATTCTAGTGCTTACCCTCTATCTTATGTAGGCTGCAGAAAGTCTGAATTTTAGAAACATCTGATGCTAAGTTCCTCAGGAAGATTTGCTTCTTTTGCTGAGCAATGGACACGTCAGGATTGACCCAATGTTCTCCACACGAAACATACACCTAGCAAAGAAATGAGTCTCTGATTCCATGTACAACTCTTCACAGCAGCATTATCATAGCCCAAACTGGCCCAAAGTACAAACGCGATGTCCTACAATTGGCAAATGGTTAAGCAAACTGTGACACCATTGACAAATACTCACTGATAAAAAGGCAAAACTATTGACGAACCTCACAACTTTCAAAGATCTCAAGGGTTTTATACTAAGAAAAAAAAAGGTACTTCTCTAAACTATCTTTGCAACTCTGTAATTTTTCAAAATAAAGTTATATAAAATAATTTGTTAAAGGAAGGAAGGAAAGAAGAAAGAAAGGATAGGAGAGAGGGAGGGAGGGAGGGAGGGATCAGGGGTAAACTAGGGCTGAGGCCGAAATCTGACCTGCTACCTGTTTTTGTAAATAGAATTTTATTAGAACACAGGCACATTTGTGCACATGCTGTCTGTGACTGCTTCAGGGCTTACAGTGGCAAGAGTTGATGTTTCGATAGAGACCATACGGTCTGTAAATATTTGTAAACTGACCTTTTACAGAAAAAGTTTGACGATGACTGGTATGGATGAACTTGTCATATGTTAATGTGGTTATTTCTAGATGCTGAGATTACGGGTGATACCTGTTCTTCATGTTGCCTCTATGTCTGTCCTAAATGAATGCATATTTCTTTGAAGTAAGAAAAAACAGAGTGATACATGGAGAACGCTCAGTTACCAAGAAAAACGACACTCAGTGCTGCCACTTCCGTGGCCCCACACTGGTGATTATACACATTCTCTGCATGACGACCCAGGGCAAACTTTCTCGAAGATTTCTTTTTGAACAACAGGCTTCCTTTTTCTCCTCTGGACACACTCGATCACGTAACTGTTGATGTTTCTGTCTCCATGTTGGCTGCCAGTGACAGGTTTGTTTCTAGCAAATACACGGGATCTTATAACGGTCACTCCCAGCTTCCTCCTACCCACCTTCACCTCCCTTCGCCTCAGTGGCCTCAGAGACTTAGCCTTACCTTCACTCTATCCTTTTGTATCATATGGTTTAATGCAATCTACCTAATTCTTTCTGAAATAACACAGTGAATAAACACAGCAGCAAAGGAAGGAAAAAAAATTAAAAACCAACAAACTAAAACCTTGGAAGTGACAGAGTTGGAATTCAAAAGAGACCTATCTACCAGACTCCAGGGACACGGACTCTCCCCTCTGCCAGACTGCTTCTGCTGTTGGTCATTGGTACTTCAGGTTAAGACTCCCTCAAGCAAGTGGGGAATGCCTGGGTAGCTCAGTCGGTTAAGCGGCTCAGATCGTAATCTCGTTGTTGGGTTCGGTGTGTGAGTTTGAGCCCCGCATTGGGCTTCCTGCTGTCAGTGCAGAGCCTGATTTGGACCCTCTGTCCGCAACTCTCTCTGCCCCTCCCCTCTTCGCGGTTGGTCTCTCTCAAAAATAAACAAACATTAAAAAAAAAAAAAAAAGACTCTCTCAAGAGGTCTTTGCATTCAGAGCCTGAGTTAAGTTCCGATAATACGGTGCGAGCGTAGTTTTCTGATCAGAGTGTCAGGCATCAGTCAGGAAGGTTTCCGTTACCAACTGATACCTCAGCTCCCGTCCCGTAACAGCTGGCTGCCAAAGTCCTTCTTAGTCTTCTCCAGCCACCCAAATAGGGCATGTGAAACATTAGATATAATTATTTTTTCTGAAAAAGTGAAACTATCATTTAGTCAGAAATCACTAAACTACATTTGGAAGGCATCGAAAAGAGGCGAGGATCTACCTCCTTCAGAGTAGAAGACGGAACTCACAAGCGGTTAATAATCTGGTCTTCTCACCGTCTCTGCCTTCATTTATAAAGTGGGATGGTGACTGGCTCCATCTCACAGGGCCGTGGTGGGCATTAGATGAGCTCATTCTCGGGGCGCCTGGGGGGCTCAGTTGGTTATGTGTCCGACCTCATCTCAGGTCATGATCTCGGGGTTCGTGAGTTTGAGCCCTGCGCCGACAGCTCAGAGCCTGGAGTCTTCAGATTCTGTGTCTCCCTCTCTCCGTCTCTGCCTCTCTCCTGCTTATGTTCTGTCTCTCTCTCTCTCTCTCTCTCTCTCAAAAATGAATAAACTTAAAAATTTTTTTAAATGAGCTCATTCTTAGAAAGCCCTGAGGATCATGCCTAATGGTAAGCTCTCAACAGCTAGTGATTAGTGTTACTTTGTAAGGGTTGTTGTGTGAGGACAATTCTGAGAGAAAATAAGGGGGGAAGTGGTTAATGTTTGAAGTCTTACATTTTAAAGTTTTATTTATTTTTGAGAGAGACAGAGAGAGAGTGAGCTGGGGAAGGGCAGAGAGAGAGGGAGACACAGAATCCGAAGCAGGCTCCAGGCTCTGAGCTGTCAGCACAGAGCCCGACTTGGGGCTTGAACTCACAAACCGCGAGATCATAACCTGAGCTGAAGTCAGACGCTCAACCGACTGAGCCACCCAGGTGCCCCCGAAGTCTTACATTTTAAAACGTTTGTCTTTTAGTTAATTGCATATAGAAACATTTCCAGTTTCACATTCATGTCCTTACCAGTTCGTCCCTTCGAAGGTCATTTAGGGCAAAGATTTCTTTTCCCTTTTCATTGAACAATCTCTGAGCTGCAGAGGGTAAATTTAAAACTTCAGTGCACCTGTAGTAAGAGACACAGAAATTGATTTTGTATACAGAAGGCTTCGAGCAAAGAAGAGAGAAAAATTGAGAAATCAAGTCTTTAACAACTACTCATGCTGCAGACCTGTGAGACGGTCAAGAGGTACGCCCTGCAGCCCAGCACCCTCTTGGGCTCTCGTTCTCCCAATACAAACTGTGGGACTTGGGCAAATTATTTAACTTCTCTAAGCCTACATTTCTTATCTTCCAGGGTTTTAGCGAAGACTAAGGGTTGAGTTTGAGAAACGCTTTAGCACAGTGCCAGGCATGATCGACAAAGAGGCAGGCATATCATGCTTGATTCTCTGTTCTTCAGTATACGGCACACTTTCTATTTGTGTGGTTCTTTATTTCCCTCATGCTCTTCCTTCTACCTAAAACACTTTCCTTGCTTCTGCTATTGAAGTTGTATCCTTTCCCCAGAGTCATATCCACCACCAAGCACTGCCTCATCTCCCTCCATTAGAAGTAATCTCTATAGCCCTTTCGCTCCTTTTCAAATAGGGATTTTTAGCCTGGTTAAACATTAAAACGGTGATTTCCACCTCCTCGGCCCCAAACAAGCATTTGGCCTGCCCTGTGCTTGTCAAAATGCATGAGTGTCTTCCTGTTTCCTGAGGAGCTCCCTATCTAGTCAGGGGGGAGACAGGTCAGCAACTGAAGTATAATACGAAGGGGTGGGTGCTGTTATAGACACCTGGCCATGGCACTGTGAGAACCCAGGAAAAACAAAACAATGAATTCCTCCAGGGAACCTGTATCTAAGGAAGTGACATTTGGGTTGGTCTTTGACAGATGAACAGGAGTTTGTCAAGAAGGGTTAGGACTTTGAGAAGTCCTATATGACTAAACCTGTGTGTATGGACAGGGGCAGGAGCCATCTGAGGCTGGAAAAGAAGACAGGAACCCATGGAAAGCACTTAAGGCACCAGACTAATAAATCTGTACTCTATCCCATGAACAGCAGGAAGTCATTGATACAGGAGACTAGCGATGTGGGGTTATCAGATATGCTCTTTAGAAAGTTAACGGTTGGGGCGCCTGGGTTAGGCGGCCAACTTCAGCTCAGGTCATGATCTCACGGTCTGTGAGTTTGAGCCCCACATCGGGCTCTGTGCTGATGGCTCAGAGCCTGGAGCCTACTTCGGATTCTGTGTCTGCCTCTCTCTCTGCCCTTCCCCTGCTTACACTCTGTCTCTCTGTCTCTCAAAAATAAATAAACATTAAAAAAAAAAAAAAAAAGAAAGGCGGAAGATGGACTGAAGGTACGAGAGGCTGGAAATTACCCAGCCAGTTCAGGATAGCTGTAAGGAGGCAGAATCGTGGGAAGAGGAAAGGGGGCTTAAGGAATATGATGGGGCTGTTGAGAAGACTGTTGAGGCGATCCTGCCTTTACAACAAAGTAAGTAAAAGATTCTTGCTACATATATTTTATATTAGAATGCACTATCTATAGTAAGTGAATTGGAAGTGACTTTGTGCTCATGGGGGAGGCTAAGCTGTACGAAGTATATTTCTCAATTTTATTTCCTTAGATGGGATAAAGCAATTGAGCACATAATTAGGCCCTCCGTCTCTCCAAGAGGTCTTAGAAGGAAATACGCTTCGTGTCACAGCTCTGGAAGCTGATGGACGAGTAGAGGCTAGGCACATTTCTTACCCACAGGAGTTGCTGGGGAGGGGGTAGGAGGGAACTGTGAGAAGATCGAGCTCCCAGTCACAAGATGCGCCTGATTCTCTTTCTTTGCTGCCCAAACACCCAACCCGATTTCTTCTACTTTCCCTAAATGGATATCTTTGTGGGTCCAGGCAGTTATAGCACAACCTAAGAAGAGTTACCATTATTGTATCTGCTCCCACTCACATTTTCCTGGAGAACATTTGGACTATGGTAATACCCTGTTTTAGGACAATGAGTGGGAGAATAGGAGGGATGGGTGGTTGGTAAATCTCCCTTCCTTTTTTGAAACCCTGGTTTTAATAGTGCTGAATTTAATCGGCCCATGTAGGTGGGTTAGAGAGGATTGGGATAAGCAGTTTCCTCTGTATTTAATCCCGCTAACTAATTCACATGCCAGCCAACATAAATGGAGAAAGAAGTAAGAATGGGCTGCTAAGTGCCCAATGAGGAGTGTGGACTCTGGAGTCACATTCCCTGGGTTCAAATTCCAGCCCTCCGATAGTGGCTATGTTAACCCCAAAGAAGTCCCTTAATTTCTCTGAGTCACTTAATTTATTTGCCCCATCTGTAAAAGACAGATATGGCAGTACTCATCTCACAGTGATATTTTACAGATTAAATGTGTGGATATCCGTAAAGCGCCTGGCACATAAAAAGTCAGCAACACATTATTCAAATGGACCAAGCACGGCAAGCATTTCATGTCTACGCTCACTTAATTCTCACACCATTTCTGAGAGGCCCATTTTACTGATAAGGACACTGGGCCTGGAGGTGAACTGCCTTGCCCAAGGTTGCATAGCTAGCAAGGAGGAGAGCTGAAATTCCAATCTAAATCTGAGTCATTCACAACATTGCACGGCCTCCTGGGAGGCCACCATCAGAGAATAATGAGATACTAGATCTACAGAGTGGGGAGACTGAGGCTGGGATGCTTGCAAGTGGCCCAGGGTTTCTCTGTTATGCGGAGGCAAAGGTCCTAGAAATAAGGTTCTCTGACTTGCCCACCAGGCATTACAACTGGCAACCATGTGGCCTATTCAGATTTACGGGGAGTCCAGTAATAAGAGTCTTATCTCTGTGCTTTCTCAGGACTGAGGGCTGTATTTCAGTACAACCTGGGATGCCCTGGGGGAGGAGGGCAGAGGTGGGCAGGAGCAACTGTGTCTCCTGGGTCTGCAGATGGCTACAGCTCTGCATTCGTGGAGACTTCCTCCAATCGCGTGCCAGGACACCCGTCCCAGAAGCTCCCCACACCCTTCCAAACAGTAACAGTAGCAAAACCCACAGCAGCTATGGATACATGCTTTCTTCTTTTCTTTATCTTCTTGCTTCTTATCTCCATATTTTGGTATCTTTCTCTTTTTCTCTCCTCTCCAGGTGGCCTTCCCGAAGAACTGTCCCTCCCAGGTTCTTCCCCCTTCCCAGTCATGTTTAAAATGACCCTTGATCATTTCCACTTCTGCACAATTAAATGCTGTCCTGGGTGGTTTTACTGACTGTTTCACTAAGCAAACTGTCATCCCAACAAATTAGGAGTTTCCTGAGAGCAAAGAATGCTTGTCCCTCCCTTTTTTTTTTTTTTTTAAATTTCCAGCAGAATATCTAACGGTTGATGCACATGAAGTAAACATAACAGATATTGAAAAGAATCAGATTCTTTCATGCTTTCCTTTTAGCTCTTCATCCAATCCTGTTTAACAAGGAGGAAAATGGGACTTGGAGAAGGGGAGTGCTTTGCTGAAGTTTTCCAGCTAGTTACTGGCAAACCTGGGCTTAAAATCAATCCTTTTGACTCTTAACACACTAGTCTTTCCAGTACTCCAGGTGGCCTGCAACTTTACGTATCAACAAAAACAATCTATGTTTAGTATTTAAAAATATTGCCTGTTATACTACCAGATCTTTCTCTGACTTTAGAGGTGGAAGAACTACCACCGACAAGAAGCAATCATCAAAACTGTCTGGAGTAAATTATTAAAGAAAAAATAGCACAACTTTCCTTGCATTCTGGAAGACTTCCCCCTCATATTCAACAAGACATATTTTGGGGGCACCCAGGTAGCTCAGTCAGTTAAGCATCTGACTCTTGATTAGAGCCCAGGTTGTGATCTCACGATTCGTGAGTTTGAGCCCCACACTCTGCACTGTCAGTGCAGAGCCTGCTTGGGATTCTCTCTCTCCCTCTCTCTCTCTCTGCCCCTCCCTGGTGCACACACCTGCGTGCGCTCTCTCTCTCTCTCTCTCTCTGTCTCTCTCTCTCTCTCTCTCTCTCTGTCTCTCTCAAAATAAATAGATAAATAAACTAAAAAAAAGACATATTTTGTAAAAATGTTGTACCTGGTGTCCTGCCTTTAAACAGTTATCAAATTCTATGGAATAATTCTTGTTTTAGTAGGAAAATATTGATCAAAAGAAAAGTTATAACATATTTCACAAATATGATAATGGGTTGATGACATTTAAAAACTGTTTTAAAGTAGGTAACTACTAACTTCAATTTGAACAAATACAAACCAAAGAAAAGTGCTATACAATTATGAAAATCTTTTTAAGTGGGAATAATTTATATTTACAGAGTCGGTAGTTCAGAAGTTAGGGGAAATTGCCAGACCTTGAAATTTGGAGCAAAAATTTATTAACTAGCACTGGTATCATAAATTCACATAGTTTATATATTTCACAGATTAAAAACTCCAGAATCATTATGTTAATAAGAGTTTTCTTATGCAGATACATAGGTATTTTGTATTATGTGTTATACATAACTATTCAGGCATTGGAATGGAAAATACCCTTGCATTTAGGATAGTAAGTATTTACCTCTCCAAAAATTGGTGAAATTCAGTCCAGATTCTTTCTGTTTCAGGATATTTAGTATCGTAGTTTTTCACATTCTTTTTCCTTTCAGTGTCAACATGTCTGAAACAAATTTTCCAAGATTTGACTGCTATGTCAGTATACACTGTCAATTACCTTTCATCTTTAAATATGTGAAAACATCAGTAGGTTTTAATTTATCATAATTTGTCATATTTGTCATATGCCTTCTTTAAAAAAATAGGATTTCAAAAACTATTGCAATTAAAGGGCTACCTGGGTGGCTCAGTCAGTAAGCATCCAACTCTTGATCTTGGCTTGGATCATGATGTCACAGTTGGTGAGACTGAGCCCTGCATCGAGCTAGGCACTGTTAGTGCGGAGCCTGCTTGGGATTCTCTCTCTCCCTCTCTCTCTCTCTCTCTCTCTCTCTCTCTCTCCCCCCCACTCGCACACACTCTCTCTCTCTCAGAATAAATATACCTGAAAAAAATCTATTCCAATTAAAGTATTAAGCATCACAAAAATTTATACTATGAGCAACTTATACAAGAAAATGAATTTTCAGTATTTTAATCCTCTTCTAATAATGCTGAACACTCTGAGATGTGCATTTATCAATTTTAAAGAAAATGCACAGAGTATCTTCATTTTGCCTGTGATTTTTTATTTATATATTATCATATTCATATATTTACTTATATATTATTTAAGCTATCAATTCAAACCTAAAAATTGTTAAGCCGGAAAGCGAAGAATGATGATCATAGAAAAAAATGCTTAGTTGGAATGAATATATAACTGTTCGAATTTTTAAGTCAGAAAACTATCTGGTATATTCTTAGAATCCCCATATATTGTTAAATGAAAGAATATATTGTTAAATGAAAGAAATTTTTCATTCACGAAAAATGGTTCAAATATAGTTAATAATAGATTAAAAGATAAATGAATGAATGAGTTAAATAAGCACTAATTTAGGGCCTATTGTGGACCCTGTATCATGTGGTGGATAAAATGGTTTAATATTTGATTAACAAGGACACACTATCCTATGACCCAACCATAGCTGAAAGCACATATATGGATGAAGAACACATTGTCCCTGTTCTCTGTCTCGTGGTTAGAAACATAGGCAGATAATCACAACACAGAGGGGTAAGAGCTATGCTGGGGAGGAACCCATGGCGATCAGAGCAATGGAGAATGTAGAAGCAAGCTACAACTAATTAAAGGGTAGGGAGGGAAGTGTCAAGTTTAGGGTCAACATCTAGAAATGAAATCCAAATTCATTCTCAGAAGACCTTTATAATTTTAAAGCAGATGGAAGGTGTTAGGAACTGGTAGGGGTTTAAGAGTGGGAATTGGAGGAAATGTTGATAAGAGACAGAACTAGAGAAATAATACACAGGAACAAATCATAAAGACCCCTAAACGTTATATTAAGGTACTTGAATGAGTCCAGGGATCATAACTTACTAATAACTTACTCATTAAAATTATCTAAAAATATAAGGTTTATTACATAGCTTCAAATTGAGCTTTTCCTCTTACGATTCCTTAAAATATCGCTATAAAATTTTCCTTGTTTAACTTACTATTCTGAGAGATGAAATTCACCTCCAAGTCACAATGGTTTTAATTTATATGAATTTGACAGCTACTATTCAAGTCGAACTGACAAGATCTTGTTACTCATCAAGAGTAATGAAGGACTAAATAATAAACAAATGATATTTGACCTTTCTTTGGCTTTGTAGATGAAGGAACCAGCAACAACGAATTCCTCTCAAAACTGTCTAGAATTATTTATTAAGTAACTAAAGGAGAGCATGCTACCAGGATAAGATTTGGTTAAAAGGAACCTGTATTCATCACACTCTCTTGATTTTGTTTGTTAGACACTAAGCGGCCCAACTCTCTCTCTTCTTACAAATAAGTTTCAAGTATATGCAAGCAATGTACCCCTACACGTCACTAGCGTTCATCTTTTCTGAAAGAGAAAATATTTAGCTTGGATGTATTAAAAGTAGCACAGCAGGGCTTTTACTTTGCACAACTCTGGATTGCCATCTATATAGAATACAATGGGAAAAGTGCGCTTTGGATCTGAGCAATGCAGCTGCCCCGTAAGGTTAGCCCAGACTCTTTTCATTTGAACCTTTTGTTAACCAGCGCTTACATACAGCTCTGCGGGCAAACAAGGCTATCGATGATCCTGTAGAAAACTTTCTGAGTCGACCAAGAAAAATTAGTGTAGATTTAGCAGACTGTTGGTGTCAAGTGTATGCCAGTGTATTTTAATTATTGGGGAATAATTAATCCATGCAGTGAACGGAGTGAATACTTGATTAATTGGGGAACGCTGTTCCAGGAACATAACAGAAGGTTTCATATATTTTCGCTGGAAGAGTCCACATTAACAAATCTCTCAAATTATGTCTGGATGACCTGACTGAATTCCGCATTTAAAAATATTAATGTGAAAAGATAAAATCGGTATATAATTTTGAGCCACAGTGAAAGATAGTGTGTAAAAATAAATGTAAGAAGGGACAAAAATTATTTGTTAACTTTGGATGTTTTAAAAAAAAAAGTCATATACTACTTTAAGGGCCTTACCCTCACATTTTACATCTAGCAGAATGAGCTAATTATGAAATGTATGCGTCAAAGATTTCAATTTCAGGCTTGACTTTACTTTGAAGATTAATTTTTTACTTTATCATCTTTACAGGCAGTTCAGTGGACAGCCGAACTGCATGTTACTCATTGTTCAGCGGTGTATGAAGTATATTTAATCAATGTGAAGGAAGTAATATTAAATGATTATCAGCAGCCTCAAATATTCTAAACATCTCAAAAGAAAGGTCGAAAGGTAACATCGCTGCTAATAACATGAGAAACAATGTATTTAACTCATTCTTTACATCACAGCTTCGCACTGGTCTGTGATTTCTTTTGTCACAAAACGTAATGAAAATACATTTCTCCAATGTTGGAGAAATACTGGCGGTATGAGAAAATTTTATTCCAATCTTTTAACATAAGCTAAATTGCAGATTGATGTTTTTCTAGGATCATAAGCTTTAAAAATGCTATTCCAAGGCAGAGATATAAATTATATGAAGTTATATTTTGAGAACTATATTTGTTTGTTAAATATGCCAAAAATCTTAATGTAAATAATAACTTACAATAATAATTTAAATAAGGAATTACACTATTGAAGAAGCCATTTATGAACTCAATTGTTTTGAAATTCATTAATAAAATAAACAAAAATATTAATTCAATATAGACATTGATTATAGAACTTTTTTTGATCTGAATTACTAAATTTCTGATTCTTTTCTTCTGTGCTCAGCCTAAACAGAAGAGTTAAAATTCAATTTCCAACAAATTTTAATTAAATCTTAGTCTCTATTTTCATTCCAAATATCAACATGAGAGGCCTTTTTAAAAATAAACACAGGGGCACCTGGGTGGCCCAGTTGGTTGAGCATCTGACTTCAGCTCAGGTCATGATCTCACAGTTCGTGAGCTCAAGTGCCTCGGTGGGCTCTTTGCTGTCAGCGCAGGGCCAGCTTTGGATCCTCTATCCCCTTCTCTCTCTGTCCCTCCTCCACTTGTTCTCTCTTTTTCTCTCTCTCTCTCACACACACACACACACAAATAAATGAAAGTTTTTAAAAACTGCTTTAAAAATTAACCCTTGTAAAAGTTAAATCTTTATTTATAAGTGTATAGGAAATAAAAAGATATGACCCAGCTTGCTTTTCATAAATAAATAAATAAATAAATAAATAAATACAGAATTCTCCCAGAAAAACATCCATAATGAAGACAAAAGCTTGCAGAAGTTAGAAACAAGAAGTATGAATACGTTGCTCTTACTGAATTTTCCGTCCAGGTGACACATCTGGACCCAGTAGAACAAAGGCTCTGTTTTTATTCTTGTCTCCATTCCGCAAAACCCTAAGCCTCACAGGGACACGTGGCTCCGGAGTCTTACAGGTAGATTTCTTCATGGGAGGACTGTTTGGAATCAACAGTCCTTCTATTGGCCAATCAAACGCCTTTAGAAAAAAAAAATGACAAAGAATGTGATAATAAGTAAGAATACTCATTTCTAGGTATAAAAAAAATTAAACACACAACTTACACCTTTAATTTTTTATTCATTCATTAAAAAAATGTATTGGGCACCTAAGATGTTCCAGACAATTCTAAGTGATGTTTTACTTAATTAAAGAGGAATAATTTTAAGATGAGGAGTTTTAAAATGTGCGTAAAACCTATGTCGTATTACAATATAGAAGACTTAGTTCTTCTCAGAGAAACATCATTCTAAAAAGATAAAATCGAATTAACTTGGGATGCTTTTTGCTTGTGTGTGAAGTATCTTTAATTGATGTGAAGAATGTGTTAAAAGTGGTTTTATAATAGTCTGAGTTAGTATTCTCTTAAACTAGATCTATTTCTCAAAAAGAATACATCCGAGGAGCTCTCCAAAAACCAGAATGACAAAAGAACTTAGACAAATTTTAGATGTTTCAGTTGCCAAACTCACTTACTTTGTATCTTTCATTCGTTATTTATTTATTCATGCATTTTCTTAATACTGATTGATGGTTTACTATATTCCAGGCACAGTAGTAGGCGCTGGACGTAAAACTGAACAAGACAGAATACCCTTCCTCAAGGAATTTCCAGCAGGGCCTCGAAAACTTACCTAGAAATAAACTGGCAATGACAACAGTGCATGCACAGCAGCAGCAGAGAACTGGGTGAGATGGGACCACACAGGAGGAGAACCTAACTTAAAAATGTCGTGTAGCAGGTCTGAAGCCTCAGTAAGAGTTAGTGCAGTAAAGGATGGCTAAAAAGACAGGCCAGCGTGCTGGTAAGAGACTTAAGGATTCACAGAACATGATATTTGGGTGGTAGAAACAGGCAAGGATTGCTCACAGGTTTGTAGGGTGAGCAACTGGGTGGATGGTATGGCTAGTCACAAAAATAAACTCATGTGGAAGAAGAGTAAATAGGGACACAGGTGATCAGAGATGATGTTGTTAGGCAAAGGCTCAGTTCTTTCATTTTTCCCCCTATCTGCATGAGCAATTGCCCTGGCAGCAATTAATCCCGCACTGATCTGCAATGACCAACCTGTAAAGTATCTCAATTCCGTGTAAGTGTGCATCTGTTTCTATGTGTTCCATTCTCTTCAATGGTTGATTTTCCTATCCCTGCACAGGACTCTCCTGCCCTGATTACAATAGCTTTATATCCGATAAGTTTTGATATCTAATAGTGCAACTACCCTCACCTTGCTTTCTTCTTCGGAAATTGGCTTCTGTGGTTCATATGTATTTATGAATCAGCTTGCTTAGTTTTCTAAAAGTCTGTGTGGGATATAAATGCTCTGCATGGCTTCCTGTCAATAGCATTTTGTTAATATTTTTTTCACAAATGTCCATTGAATCACATAATGATCTTTTGGCCTGCATTTGTTGAAATGCGTTCATATGATTATTTATCCTTTCATTGGCTGTGTGTTAATTACATTAATTAAAAACTTTTTCTCTAATATTTAATTTTTGAGACAGAAAGAGAGAGAGAAAGAGAGAGAGAGAATCTGAAGCAGGTTACAGGCATCAGGCTCCATGCTGTCGGCACAGAGCCTAACGCAGGGCTTGAAATCATGAACCAAGAGATCATGACCCGAGCCGAAGTCAGAGGCTTAACTGAACAGGTGCCCCTAATTTTTTGAAGTTTTAAACTAGTATTGCATTCGAGAATCAATCTAAATTGGTCACAATGTCTCATCTTTTTTATAGATTGCTAAATACAATTTGCTAATATTTTCATTAGGATTTTTGCATGTTCATAAATGAAATTAACGTGTAATTTTCTTATACTAACCTTGTCAAGTTTCGATATTAAGTTTATCCCGATCTCATGAAATGAGTTAGGGAATGTTGCTCCTTTTTTATATGCTGAAATCCTTGCTTCTTATACATTTGGTAGAATCTGCCAATAAATCTGTTTGGTATTGGTGTTCTCTTGGTGGGAAGATTTTAACTATTGGTTCTATTTCTTCTACAATTATTGGATTATTCAGGCTTTCTGTTTCTTCTTGATTCCATTCTAAGTCACTTCTGAGCAGGAAGTTAACCTTTCTGTTTATCTAAGTTATAATATTTATTAGCATAAAGTTACTTATACTATCCTCTTAGTATCTCCTTAATCTCTCAGTATATGTCTTTACATCTTTCCTTTATTTCTAATATTATGTGCCTTTACTATTTTTTTCTTAATCAGTTTGGTGGGGATATCCATTTTATTAATATTTTCAAAGCAACCAATTTTTGACTTGGTTGATTTGTTTTATATGTATCACGTATTGTATCAATTTCTGCTCTTTCAACGTCCTATGTCTTTCCTTCTAATTGTTTGAGTTCATTTTTCTATTATTTTCCTGACTTTTCAAATTGAAATCTTTTAATTTATTTCAAATTATCTCATTAATTTTTAGCCTCTCTTCTTTCTCAACTTAAGTATTTAAGGTCATACATGTCCTTTAAGGACTCTTCAGCTACATCTCACGCATTTTGCTTTGTTTCTTAAATTCAGTATTTCCTTTTTACTTTTTCATCATGGTTTCTTCTTTGCCCCATGAGTTAGTTAAAATGTCTATCTAAATTTCCAATATCGGGCTTTTTCTAAGTGTTTATGTATTCATTTTTAACATAAACCATCAGCAAAGCCTGCTTCTACTTTTGAAATGTATCTAGGACTGGTCTACTCTTAAACACCTCCACTCCGACAGTGCTGGCCCACTAGTTTCTCCTACCTACTAACTGCGAAAATCTTCTGCTTACTCTTGCTTCCGTCTTCTCTTTTTGCTCCATTATTATAATGATCCTATTAATACCTAAGTCAGAGCACATCACTCCTCTGAGTCCCCTGTTTCACACCCTCCAGTGGATTCCATCTCAGAAAGAGTCAAAGATTTTCAAGTGGCTTCCGAGGCTCTGTGAGATCTCTACCCCATCTGACCTTATCTTCCACTGCTCTCCCCCTCACTCATTCCACTGCCATATTTACCTCCTTGTTCCTGAAAGACACCATTTCAGGTTCTTTGCATTTCTTGGCATGTTCTTGCCCTAAGGAGCTAAATAAGTCGGTCAGAGAAAGACAAATACCATATGATTTCATTCATATGTAGAATTCAAGAAATAGGGGCACCTGGGTGGCTCAGTCGGTTAAGTGGCCGACTTCAGCTCAGGTCATGACTTGCGGTCTGTGAGTTCGAGCCCCGCGTCGGGCTCTGGGCTGACGGCTCAGAGCCTGGAGCCTGCTTCGGATTCTGTGTCTCCTTCTCTCTCTGCCCTCCTCCTGCTCACGCTCTGTCTCTATGTCTCAAAAATTAATAAACCTTAAAAAAAAAAGAATTCAAGAAATAAAACAAATGTGTGTGTGTGTGATAGAGAGAGAGAGAGAAAGAGAGAGAAACCAAGAGACAGACTGTTAATGATAGAAAACAAGCTGATGGTCAGCAGAGGGGTGGGGGGGGTAATAGGTGATGGGGATTAAGGAGTACACTTGTCATGATGAACACAGGGTGATATATGAAATTGCTGAATTACTATGTTGTACACTTGAAACTAATATTACACCATATGTTAACTAACTGGAGTTAAACTAAAAGTTTAAAAACTTCCTAAACCCTCATGGAAGTGGTGACCACCACAGACAGAAACTGTAGCAACACAGTAGCAATTGCTAACTTCAGACAGCTTCCTTTGCTTTCCAGTTAAATGAAGTAAGCCCAAGGGTCTTCTCTATAATGTGAGACACCATGGAACACAACCCAAAGAAATATAATATTATCTTGAAGGATGACAAAACATGTATAATTAACTAATGGGCATGGAGAGCTATTTCCTCCCCAACATCTTCTCCATTGGAATTCTTATGTTCCCATTCATTTCTTTATTGGTTTTCTCTGTGTTCACAATATTGCATGGCGTGGCTACATTGTCAGGAGATGGGTCCTGGTGCTCACTTAAACTAATAATTCTGCTTTTTCTTTTTCACCTCTCTCTCCTGACAAGAGAGAGCCAGTGCTTCTTTGGAAAGTCCAACTCTTAACTAGTGATCTAAATTTCTTCATCAAACTGGTCATCCTTCATCTATTTGTTATTAATAAACCAATAGATTCTTCAATTCCCTGTCTTGGGCCTTCTTACACTTCCCTTTTTAATCTCTTAACAAATTGATAAACTATTAACTATTTTGTTTAATATGGGCTCTCCTAATAGTTACATTTTAATTTAATAGTTTGGAAATTTAAAAATCACTATCCAGTGGCCCATTCCAAAATCTTAAGTCTCTTTAAACTCACTTTTCCAATAATTTCATCCTTGAATATGAAAACCCATTGCTCCTTACCTTTAAGTGTTTGAAAATAAAACTTCTCAATTTACAACGTTTTCCCCAAGGAATAAGAAAATAGCTTGAGTTCCCTTAAATTATTCCAGTGAACTTAGTCACAGAATAAATAAAAATAATTCATTAATTTTATATTTTTATAAGGTTTTAACGTATTTTAAGAATACTGATATCCTAAGATATAGGAAATGCTAACTGCCTTTTAGGATAAATAATATTTAACAGTGAGAACGGCATGAAACTTTTTCTCAGAGCAGCGGTTACCATTGAGAGGCAGAGTCTGTATCAATGCAGTCTACCACTAAAATAATGCCTGTTGTCCGTATTTCCTTGTCTTCCCTTGGCCATCATTCTTTAGGAAGGTTCTTGTCAAAGAATAAACAGAAGAACTTAAGTCTCACTCAGGACTGTCTTTCTTAGATGGATTTCTTCTATTCAACATTTGACTCCATATTCAGGCCCATTCAGATAGCCAGGCCGGCTAACTTTCCTCATACTGACTTTATGACTGAATGAACTGGTTTAACAGTCTTGCTTTCTGAGGCACTAAACTTTTTCTGTGAGGTGTTTTGTTTTTCATTTTTTGTGGGATTTTTTTTGTTTTGTTTTGTTTTTTGTTTTTTTCCCTGCCCTTTTATTCATCAAGTCTGCCTTCTTCCTTTTCCGGTTCCTTCCTTTTTGAGAGATAGCCTATACTTCTTAAACTGTAAGCTCCATGAGGGTAGCAACCATTATCTCCTTCCTTGTTCTGTTTGCAGTGTCTAAATATACAATAAGTAATCGTTAGATAAGTAGTAAGGTTGGAAGACTAAGTGTGGAATAAATTTACTATATACACTTACAATGATCAAAATGTTCTGAATGCACACAATATGAAGGCCACATTTCTTACCTGCAGTTGTTTATATGGAAAGCCTTTTCAAGCAAAATATTAATTACATTAAACAGAATTTTTTTAATTTTTGTTTATTTTTGAGAGACGGAGAAACAGAGTGTGACCGGGGGAGGGGCAGAGAGAGAGACACACACACAGAATCCGAAACAGGCTCCAGGCTCTGCATTGTAAGCACAGAGCCTGACATGAGGCTCGAACTCACAAACTGTGAGATCATGACCTGAGCTGAAGTCGGATGCTTAAACGACTGAGCCACCAGGTACCCTGATTGTATTTAATTAGACACTGATAATACCATCCTTTTGCTTAAAAAAATCAATAAAGTGGAAATGAGACTGGAAGAAAATACGGTTCCTTCAGATAAAATGGATCCAGACTGTAAGCGAAGTAGATTATATTTAATTTGAGTAAGAACTATTTAAGTCCCTGCCTGGCAAGTGTTTTCTTCTCTTTCTCAAACATTGCAAGAACTAAGAGGACTCTTAGGCTGAGTCATTTTGAAATACATGGTCAATTTCTCTTATTTTAGCTTATTTAGTGCCTTTGTCCTTGCCTTTTGGTTCATCAGTGAGGACCAGAGTTTTGTTGGGGGATCTCTCTGCCCAAATGCTATTATTCCATTTGAATGGCTAGAGGACTTTGGACTAGTCCATTTTTATTCCTATGACCATGTAGTTGTCAAATCTCAGACCACTTGCAAAAATGCATTTTTATGGTAAATTTTAAAGGAATGGGGTTAACTTAGGTTTCCTAATATAATTACCATGCATCATTTAAATCAATTAATTAGTTAACTGAATTATTTTACTTATATACTGAAATTTAAATATGTAAGCACAATAGCTGTCAAATTTGAAATTATTATAGTTTTCTTTCTTTTCTTACAAAAAACAAAAGAAAAACGCTTCGTTGTGAGGCATCTCTGTTCACCTCCCACCCCACTGGGTGGTAGGAAGCTCAATATTCCAATTAGAGGTTCTCCAGTTTCTGCCAATTTAGGCAGCTTTTTTGGTTTTTGTTTTTAGCTGTATCCTTTTGTATACATATTCAACCAAACTGAAGTTTCGAATTTTTACCAGAACTGTTGTTTCCTTTCAGGGGTAAATCCCTCCCTTCCCCTTCCTCAGCATGGTTTCTGGCAGATGAAAATTCTGTAAACTGTATACCATTGGGATAGTGGTCCACGGTTGTTAGGTGAGTATGCGACGTCGATCCTCAAGGGCCCGTGTATGGGCCTCTTGTGCTCTTTGGCCATTGGACAAATGGTGGCATCTGAATACCACCAGTTGAGAGGTAAGTTATCCTGCCTCCTCCCTGGGTTTTAGCCTCTGTTTTTCCTGAACCTCTGGAGAAAAATCAAGGATTGGGCAATTCGCGTTTGTTTTCTTGGCTTATTCTGGGCCCGTGGGTCTCTCTGTGCTACCTCTCTGCCCTTGGCTCCATGTTCGCTCTCACTAGTGCTGCAAACTCAAATCTTAGACACATAGTTTACTTAGCCACTGGCCAGGGCTGCCCAACCCGCAGGCTCTGGTATTTGGAAGAACTTCTTTCCCACTCAGCAAAACTCATATCTGGACTGTTGCTTCACTACTAAATATAAAAGCGTCTAAATATAAGAATATCTTTGGGACCTAAGTAATGACTTCTTGGTTTCAGACTCCATCTGTCTCTTTCCTAAAGTGCTGAAACTCATTTAATCAGTGAGGAGGCATAGGAAACTGTGACTTAAGGGGAAAGAGAAAACTTGATTGAAAGTATGACAAAACAACTAAAAAAAATCAGGAGAAAATAGTTTTAAAAAATCTCTAGAGTGTGCCAATGACATGACGATAAAGCAAAATATACTAGGGGCACAGAGAGGTAAACAGAGTGTTGAAACTGGATTTATTTTTAGGAAATTTGACAAACCCCAATGAATTTGAGTTTCTCCTTCCATGGTCTTGCAGGGGAAGGACACAGGAGACAAATTTCAAGGTCTACCCAAGGTGGGAAGTCTGATATGAAACTCTCTCCCCTCATAAAACAAGAGTCACAATAGGCTAAATGTCATTGAAAAGGCAAACCAGAAATAATACCCTCCAGGTGGCTGCAAGTAAAACAGATTCTTTCGAACATTTTCTCAATGTAGAAGAGAAAAATAATCTTCACTGAGAATTCATACCACACAGGTTGACCCCTCACTTGTAGTTTAAAATACATGAGATAAAGATGAATAAAAAATTAATTACCTGAAAGAAAAATGCCTGAAAACACGATACAAAAATGTACCATAAAGAGACAAAGACATGAAAAATATGAAAGAGAGATTAAGAGACATGGAGGTCAAAATCAGAAGCTCTAGCTTACACCTAATCAGGGTTTTCTGTAAAGAATGGAATAAAGGGATATAGGAGAGAGAATATTTATCAATGGGTGATAAATTTCCAGAAGTGATGCATGATACCAATCTACAGATTCGAGAGCCAAAAGAAGGAAAAATAAAAAGCCATCCTCCCTCAGACATTTTGTGGTGACACTGCAAAATACCAAAGAAAAGGAGAGACACTAAAAGTAGTCAGAGAAAAGATTACCTTCAAAGGAATAATGTTTAGAATGATCTATGGCTGCTCAGTAACGATAATAGAAGGTAGAAGTTAGTGACGACATCTTCCATTTGCTAAGCAAAAATACCTTATGTAAAGGAGGGCAAAATGAAGACATTTTCAGATAAGTAAAAACCAAGAGTTTGTTACCAATAACTTAAAGAAGGGTACAGTAGGTGGAAGGAAAGTAATCACATGTGGAAGGACTGAGATGTAAGAAGGAATTATAAAAAGAAACAGGGAAAACATGGGACTAAATCTAAATAAATATTTGCTACATATAAGAATTTAACATTTTGTGGAAAAATTTTTTTTAATGTTTATTTTTGAGAGAGAGAGAGACAGAGCATGAGTGGGGGAGGGGCAGAGAGAGAGAAGGAGACACGGAATGTGAAGCAGGCTCCAGGCTCTGAGCCGTCAGCACAGAGCCCGACGCGGGGCTCAAACTCACAGACCGTGAGATCATGACCTGAGCCGAAGTCGGCCGCTTAACCGACTGAGCCACCCGGGCGCCCCCATTTTGTGGAAATTTTTAAAAAGATAAATTTCAGGGAAGCCAGGGTGGCTCAGTCAGTTACGTGTCTGACTTCAGCTCAGGTCATGATCTCAGGGCTCATGACTTTGAGCCCCGCATCAGGCTCTGTGCTGACAGCTCAGTGCCTGGAGCCGGCTTCAGATTCTGTGTCTCTCTCTCTCTGCCCCTCCCCCACTCGTGCTCTGTCTCTCAAATATAAATAAATGTTAAAAAAAAATTTTTAAGATAAATTTCATGGCAATAATAGCATACGTTAACAATTGTGTGATCAAAGTTAAGATAATCTAATGTTCTCAATTATTTGGGAGGGGAGTAAAAACATTCTTTTACTTTAGATTTTGATCATTACATATGTAAGCTGAAACATTCAGAGTAATAACAAAAAAGAATGGAAATGGAGTGTAGAATTTCCAAACTCTACTAGGGGGAAATGTAATGACAAAAAAAAGTCAATCTAAAAGGACATAAGAATGGAGAAAAAAACCAAACACATATTTCTAATGAATTGGTAGAACAACAGAATTAATTGATCTCTTGCACGTAACAACTGTAACTCAAAAGTTTCATGGAAATTTTCAGAAAAATTGAGGGCATGTTAGGACTAAAAGTAAATCTCAACAACCACCTCTTATATTAAATACAACCTTATTAAGTTGGCCACTGGGAAGAACTGGCCACATGTAGGTAAGCTTGTTCCAGAGAGGATTTTCAACTCTGGAATGTTTCCACTGGCCTGGTTTATTGGTCCCTTCATGTTTTATGGCCCATCTAAAACAAAATAAGAGACAAAAAGGAATTTAGTAAGATTAAATATCCTTTCAAAATATTTATTGAGTACTTCTTACTATGTACTAGGCAAAGTTCAGTTTGAATTAAAAACCCAAATCTGATAATTTGCTGTTTATAAGAGACACCCACAAAAAGACATTTTAAAATGAAAGAGTAAATTTTTTAAAATAAGGAAACACTGGCAATGTTACAACTGACAGTGGAATTTGAAGAAAAGTCTAAGTAAATAACCATTTTATAATAACGATGACATAAATAGCAAAATAATACTGACATAGAAAAAAATCAAGCAAAACTTTTTAGACATTCAAAGAGAAACTGACATAAACACAATTATAATGAGAGACATCATTATAAGACCAGCAGATTATAAATCACCAGGTAAATTTTTCTAGACATGAAACATCCGACTGATAGAACTAATAAATGTTAAGTATGACCATTTGTTTATATACATTGTAGCCTACTACCAGAAAACACCTCTTTCTCAGCAATTCTTGGAATATGTGTAATATTTGCCACATGACTAACAATGTAAAAACTTCAGAGGCACCTGGGTGGTTAATTGTCTGAGTCTTGATTTCTGCTCAGGTCGTGATCTCACGGTGGATCATGAGATCAAGCCCCAAGTCAGGTTCTGCGCTGAGCATGGAATCTGCTTAAGTCTCTCTCTGTCTCTCTCAGAAACAAACTGAGGGTTGCTGGAGAGGTGTTAGGTGGGAGGATGGGATAAATGGGTGGTGGGCATCAAGGAGGGCACGTGCTGGGATGAGCACTGGATGTTGTGTGTAAGTGATGAATCACTGGGTTCTACTCCTGAAACCATTATTACACTATATGTTAACTAACTTGGATTTAAATTAAAAAAAAAAAAGTTTCTCTCTCTCTCCCCCTTTGCCCCTCCCTCGCTTGCACACACGCATGCACCCACACTCTCTCATAAATAAATAAATAAATAAATACAATGTAAACTTTAATACAGTTTTAAAATGAAAATTGAACAAGTCACACTTTGTGGGAAATGATAACATAAAATTAGATATAAATAAAAGTTTAAATGTTACAACTCCAATCACATAATTTCAAAAACATAGTCTCTCTTCCCTAATGCTTTTATATCATATAAAGGAAAAAAAAGATCAATAGCTGTTTAGGAAGAACTGAAATTAAGAATCATGAAAACATATAACCTGGAATTACATTCAAAGGTAAATTTATAATGTTAAGTGCTTTTTTATTAAAAGCCAAATTGAGAACTAATAAACATTCGAGTCAATTATTTTAAACTATATATAAAATCAACCCATGGAAAATAGATGAAATAATATTCAAATAGAAATAAATAAATTAAAAAACAGGACATCAGTAGAACGATTCAAAGAAACGTTTTTGAAATAAAAATAAAACAGCAAATCACTTGCAAATAAATCTAGATTAATATAATATAAACCTAACGGGAAAACTGAGCTAAATATTTAGCATGAAAGGGCTGAAAGAGTATATTATGCATGTATAGTTTAATAAATGCAAGAATTCTGATGAAACGAATGAAATTAAAAAACTCATAGATTTGCAACGGAAAATGAAAGCATGCTCGTGTTCACATAACTTCACAGGTCATGGAATGGATCATTTTCACGCAATACGAAACATCTTAAATCATAAAGATAGAGAAAACTAGTTAATGCATTCCACCAGCAATGGCGCTGGTAATTTAAGAAGCAATACAGCAATTTTACTTAAAGATGTACAATTCCTAAATCAATATTAGCCAATGAAATTTAACATAATGGCAAGAGAATAATCACTATAGCTAAGTTGTACTAAGCCTAAAAGGAAAATGATGGACATTTATTAATAGGACAAATCACTGATTAATGAGTGCAAATACAAGAAGCAGCCAGTCACCTATACTTTTTTGAGCACATGTGATGGTCATCTGAGCTTAAAAGTTTTCTGAAATATCCAGGCCCCATCAGAACCAACTGCAGTACTCAATCTTATGTTCAAGGGTCCAAATTTCCCATAAGATTGATGGAAATTCTTGGGGCCTGACAGTAAGGGATGGGCTGGCAGGAAAGACCTATTCCTTACCAACACGGAAGCAGATGGAACCATGTGTTATATTTCTCAGTGAAATCATATGTTTCAGTTTGATGCCTCCCAGAATGTTAGCTACATACGATAAATACCCAACTTGAAATGAAGTTTAAGGGGAAATGGAAGCTCACTCTTTTAGACAACATATTTGAACTGTGGGAAAATTAATGACATCAGAAGGTGGTAAGCTCCCACTGTAGCTGGCGAGAATGATAGGAACACACATAATTAGTTCATATAAATTATTATTTTTCTGAATACCTGGCAATCTGCTAAAGACCTGCTTCTATTGAAAATCTCTCCAGGGCCGCCAGGGTGGCATAGTCGGTTAAGTGTCTGACTCCTGGTTTTGACCCAGGTTATGACCTCACGGTTCCTGAGATCGAGCCCTGCATAGAGATTCTTGCTCTCCATCTCTCTCTGCTCTTTCCCCACTTGTGCTCTTTCTTTCTCTCCCTCTCTCAAAATAAATAAATAAACTTAAAAAAATAAAAATAAAAATTATTTTTATTATTATGCTACAGGAAAACTACATTATCTGGAGACGTGTGTGGAATCTCTCTTTTTTGCTTCTCATCACCACTTCCAGACTATTGTTCTTGCATCTTCCTCCAAAAGTCCTTGCTGTGAAGCATATGCCAATAGACCAGAGCACTATTAACCTTCCTGTTGCATTCATACCAGTTCCTCTGTACCCTTCCGTCTCATTTATTGAAGATTTTACCATCCTGGCTTGCTTTTGTTCTCTCCCCCTCTGTTCCTGTAATCATTCAACATCTTTTAAATATCTAAGCAGACAATCCCCCCTGGCCTCTCGGTGCCTCCAATGATCTTAACTCCATCTCACAGCAGCTCCTTTCCCATGGACACAACCTCAAACTGCTCATTATAAATAACTGTACCACTTCTAAAATTTCAATTGCAAGAGGCCCACCTTCTTCACCACAGTCTCCTTTTTCTCTAGTTCACATATTTAAGCAGCTGACTCTAACAATTCTGCACTCTACCAAATGTTCCAAACCACTGTTTCTGTCACCTTGTCACATTCCATACCTCCCTACCAGGTCCTCTCTTCCCTCTGGACTTCGCTAGGATTCATGGTCCAGCATTACAGCCACACTCTTGTCCTGACTCATTGCCCTACTCTTCCTTTTTTTTGGTACTCAATTTAATAGAAACCAACCCTGGTCCAATTCTCTACCTACTGAAAGCCTATACCTTAATAGTCAAACAGCGGCTAGAGAAAGCACATTAAAGATTCCATTCATGGAATCACAATAAATCAACAGAGAACAATGAAAAAGGGAAGCAGTATGGATATATGACAGGGAGTTCTGAGAATTTGAGGATTTTTTGGTCCTCACAATGATTGGAAGACATTGCTGTCATTTCAACTAGCAGGGGACTAAGAATACCAAATGTGCTTCATAGTGTAGGAAAGTCCTGCACAAAGAAAGTTTGTCTTGCATTCTACACTTGCAAATTTCCCTCTGAATGGTCATGGTAGATGAATATCTATTTATCAGTGCCTAAAAGCAAACTACATTTTAAAATAAATAAAATATTTTTAAAACTTATTTTGGAGAGAAGGAAAGACAGAGCATGAATGGGGAAGGGACAGAGAAAGAGGGAGACACAGAATCTGAAGCAGGCTGTCAGCACAGAGCCAGACATGGGGCTCGAACTCACAGAGGAGATCATGACCTGAGCTGAAGTCGGACGCTTAACCAACTGAGCCACCCAGGTACCCTGAAACAAAATATTTTTTGCAAGATTATAATACACATCAAATTTTCTAGAAATGCAACTCCCTCTATTATCTCAAAGAGAGAGGGATGCCTGGGTGGCTCAGTCAGTTAAACATCCAACTCTTTGTTTCAGCTTAAGTCATGATTTCAGGGTTTCATGAATTCAAGCCCTGCATGGGGCTCCAGGGGAGCCTGCTTGGGATTCTCTGTCTCCCTCTCTCTCTCTGCCCCTCCCCCACTGGTGGCGCTGTCTCTGTCTCTCTCAAAATAAATAAATAAATCTTAAAAAAATCTCAAAGAGGGAAAATTTGTTTGATACTTCATGTGTCATATACTCGTTTGGAAAAATCCTATCACTAATGACGCTACCATTCATGGTTTTTGAGTCACCAGTATAACACAACTGTATCATTTGGCATTTGTAGTTCACACATTTAGCTGATATTTGCATTGGAACAAGAATCTGCAAGCTTAATCATGTTATCTAGTATTGCTGTACTGAGAATTTTTATTGAGATATATTACTTTTATTTTTTAATTAATTTTCTTTTACTATCATTATTGTTACTAGTAGGCATTTCTTTAGAAACTATATTGGCATTTAGGTTATCTTAACTACAAATTGCATTTTAAGAGAGTAAAATAATATTTCAGGGTTACAAAATAATTTGTTCTACAAAGGGAGCATCAGATCCAGTCGTGTCGATAAGCACTATTTTTAAATGTACAATCACAAACCTCAAGTGGGCCCTTAGGACTTCTGGGGCATCCCGCTGCCTTCCTCCAGCCCAGTGACTCCAGGCCTCTGAGAAGCACACCATTTCCTTCTCATCAAACCTCCCTCACCCTGTCATCCATTGCTCAGTGCTGCTGGAGATCTTATTTCACTGAGAAAACACAAGTGTTCAAAAGAGACCTTCTTCATCTTCCCATCAGCAAGTCTTCCAGACTCCCTCCCTCTAGACAGCTACAGTGGAGCTGTATGTGCTCCAGTCTAAGACAGAAACTTCTGCCCGTGGCCTAGATCCTGCCATACACTATGAAATTTCTTGCCCTCTGGGTCATTCCATTTGCATAATGTCTGACAGTCTGACATAGAAAAAAAGAAACAAACAAAGGAAGGAAGGAAGGAAGGAAGGAAAGTAGGAAGGAAGGAAGGAAGGAAGGAAGGAAGGAAGGAAGGAAGGAAGGAAAGCAGGCAGGAAGGGAGAGATGGAGGGAGGGAGGGAGGGAGAGAGAGAGAGGAAGAAAGAAAGAAAGAAAGAGGAAGGAAGGAAGGAAGGAAGGAAGGAAGGAAGGAAGGAAGGAAGGAAGGAAGGAAGGAACTTTCTTTACACCCCCACATCCACCTTCAATTACTGCCTTATTTCTTTGTGTTCCTTTATAGAAAATTTCTTAAAAGACACATTTCCTCTTCTCTTCTTTTCTCTTAGACCAATTCCAATTAAATTTTCATCTCTGAAACTCCAATAAAACTGCCCCATTAGGATTTTCACATTAAAAAGGCAAAAGTCATCTCTTAAGATATACCTGAACAGCAAGGTCTAACAAATGGTCATTTTTCCCTTAAAATACTTTTTTTACTTGACTTGATTTCCCTTCACTTTCATAAAATCACATTCTCTTGGTTTTCTCCCATATTAGTAGCCAAAATTGTTAGTCTCCTCTTGCTTGCCAGAGGAGCATAAAATCCCATAAAAACCTAGGGTTTGCTATATCAGTGGAGTTTTTAGATGTCCATTAGTCTGATATATGTAGGGATATTCTTCTAAGATAAAGGCCAATTTGTTGCATTTTGTACCTCTTACTGCATCAACAACATTAAAGGACACAGCACTGATGGGTTCTTGTGGGTTTTCGGAGCAGCGTGTGCCACGCTTCAAAAATACAGCTCTGATCCTTTCACCAGATAACCTAGAAGGCTGTCAGTTTCAACAGGTGTCCAGAGCATGATGGGAAACTGAAGCAGGTCCAGGTGGTAGTACAAGCTCCCTGTCACCTGGATGGTACAACTTGGTAGATCCAATGGCTCTGGAGGTATCTGAAGTAGTGAGGATGCCGTATTCAATCTCTGGTCAACCCAGTACTCTTATCGCAGTGTAGACTCTGACACTCAGGAGTAAGATACTCCACAACAGGAACCAACTCTGTGTTTGAAAAGCAATTCCTGGTGTATTGGAAAGCTTTTTTCGAGACTGAGAACAGGAGCATGTAGCATTATTTCTCTCCATCCTGCCTTGCTCTTATTTTCATTCTGCTTTGTTGACCTAGGATTGCACTTCCTAAGAAAACCTTACATATATAAATGCTGCCCCAGACAGCATTGTTTTGGAGGAGACTAGAATGAAAACACCAAAGCAAGGGGTAGGGAGAGGCGATTTAAATCTTTAGCTAGCCTTACTCTTGGGTAGGGTATCTTTGCATAAGAGTCTGAACTGAATTTAAACAATATCTTGGCAAAGGAGTTAAGACAAGATTTAATCGTCAAGTGTGAGGATTCAAAAATAAAACTTAAAACATAATATACAATATGCTTATAATTTACAGAAGCATACTTGTACGAATGTATGGGTAGAAACTTATTTTTTAGTTTAATTCTAAAGGTTTTTCATGAAAGGAAAAACACTCAGTCTTCTGCTTGCTGTTCCTATATAACTTCGGCCCAACAAGGTGTCTTTAAAAGGAGCCGATCGAGTTCAACTTACATTATTAATAAACATTCGCATAGAGCAAAGGCCATTAGATTTCAGAGTTCCAGGACAGTATGAGTTTTTATGTGAAAGCAATAGACCTCTTAATATTCTGTTTTATAAATGAAGAGCTGACAGACCCTTAACTGTAATGGCACCAGCAGGCCCAGCTTAATGACTGTACAAGTGCATAACATAAATTAGAACTTTACAGCATTGTTATGGACCCAGAATCTTAATTCCTGAAAGTCTACACTAGGTGGAGACAGCGATTCACGCAATGCTTGCAGGCAGCCTTTTTCCGGCCCCTGAAGAATCTATCTCTATTTAACATTTTCCCTTCTTCTCCTTAGTGTGAAAAAGGGTGTTCTTGAACAACTAGATGTTTTTAATAGAAACATTATATAAAACAAAACATCTCGGGCTTTGGAAAGCCTACTTGAAAACATACACATATATACACACCCTACAAGGCAGCCAAATAAGGTTCATAAGCAGGTTTATTTAGTTAAAATAGTGTGTGTATTAACCCTGCTTTTCCATTAAGGATAAAAGTCTATTCGTGATACTTCATGAGCATCTACCCCCATGGATAGGAGTATGACCAAAGTTAAAACATCCTCCTGGATTTAACTGAGCCTAAAAGATAAAAAATCAGAATCGCTCAACATTTCAGTTGAGTCATAGCTCTTCCCTCAAAAACTAGGTCCAGGATTGATCATATCAATCTCAGTCTAATTAATGGACTCACAGCTCCACCCAAATGCTCTAGTCAATTAATCTTATAAAGAAATGGAAAACAAAACACTTTAGATAATATTTTTGGAGTTCAGCACCTTTGATGAAATTTCACTGTTGCGGCAGGCTATGAAAAATTGTACAAGACTGTATTCACTGTGATAGAGAGGTATTATTTTATACTCTTAGAAATCAATAGAAAAATAAAAACAAACCTAAAATGTGTCACAGTTGAAGAGCAAATTGTCTTTTTCATATTCTATCGGGACACAATTATATTGTTTCCAACAATGTAATAAACATGATAAGGAAATATGATACAGTATATCATTTGGATCTGATAGAATAAATTGTAAATACTCTGGCAAATCCAACTCAAATCAGCAGTGTCTAACAAACATACATGTGAAAATGATCACATTCACACGCTGCAACCATCAGAGAAACTCTTAACTCTGCTTTGAGTGAGGACCTATTTATTTCTTTAACTGGTCACTTTTCAGCTTTTAAGGTCATCTAAGCCACAGATTACACCACTTAGAATGCATCCATAATTAATTTAAAATTTCATGCTTCCTCAGAAACAACAAGTGACATGCTATTCATATAGAATTCATAGATTGATTTTTATAGAAATCAGTTTGTAGTACTGATTTTACCCCATGAGTATAAGTATCCCATGTCTGGGAAAAAAAAAAAAAAGGATAGGAGAAAGAAGTGGGTAGGTTGTAAATAATAATATTAACAACAACTACCACTACTACCTACTTTGATGGGATTTAATAATAGCCCAACAGATTCCCACAGATTTGGAGCTTTTATCATTCTAGTCCTCTAGACAGGGAAGAAATCACTCAAAATCAGAAAAGCTAATCATTTTAAACACTGTATAAGGGTTAAAAGATTAGATACACACACGGAAACTTGGAGCCACCAAATATCACGCTCTAGTCTTGTGCCAGTACAGCTGCGTGGAATATTTTAAGCTATATATATTTTGCAATTTGCACTGAATTTAAAGGTAAATTTAGTAGTCTATATAAATAATTATTTTTGAGATTTAAATTTTAAACAACTTTACCTGAACAGAACAGGGCACTGAAGATTGGAGTGTCATTAATTTACAAGCCAAAATATATAAAAATCAAGTAAATTTTGCATATTAAACATTATTCTACTTTATTCCTGGAAGATTTTGTATAAACTAATAAATACAGTTGGAATTTGTTCATCTGTCTTACATATTCTCATTTGCCCCATCTCTTTACATTATTTTGATACCTAGCAAATTAGTAAGACAGAGATTGGATTTTAATGGCAACTAGGGGCTACGAAGGAGAACTTATGATCATGTCTCTATCTTGCATAACTAGGAATGTCTAAGAATGAGAAATTGGTGTAGAAATTACATTGAAGGTAACACTAATTTTATTAAAATTTCCATAATTTTAGATTATATTTTTCTCAGTTGAAGATCATTAATTAATTAAGCCCTTTAACACAATCCATGGTTATTTTTTAAGACCAATTATGAAATATGGTGGGCAGGAAACCCATAGTACATTAATGGTAATTGCCAGCAATATGTATGTATTTAGCGTAGAAAAATAAATGGATATACAAATGGATATAAACCCTAATCTGACATCTCTTGTAACTTTGCTTTTTAAAATAAGTCTTTGACCTGCTCTATTTTGTTTTGTTTTTCTAGTTGGTTGAGCTTCCTGGTTATTTAGATTCTGGATACATAGAAGTAATCTATATTCAGCACTAAAAACCTATCATTATCTCCCATACTCAGAGAGTTTCATACTTGTGTAAAAGCAAAGCTCTCTTAGCAACTACAGTAACATCTCTATCAAGTACAAGATTTGTAAGCAAATAAAAAAAATCCATTCTTCCTTCAACAATACTTGGTTATAAGTGGAACCCCATGTGATCTCTGCATTCCTGTATTTTCCATTTGTCACCTATCTGGGCCTGATAGGTTAGCTTTGGTATCTTAGCTCTTTGGGGGATAAGCTTTCTGAAGTTCTTGTATTGATTTTTGTGCAAATAAGTCAAATGAATAATTGTCTATTGAGTGCCCGCTCTTTCTCCCCAGTTCTATGCCAGGCACTATAGGAAATCCGAAAGAAGTTAGAGAGGGCTTTCGCCCTCAGGAAAGTTGCTGCATTTTAGAATGAAGCAAAAATTACATATCTGGTGAAGTTTTCGAAAACAATACAAGACAATATGTAATAAAAAATGGCACTCTCAATAGAAATTACGACAGTTACAACTAATATAAAGAAAATAAAATGAGTTTTATATTACGGAAAGAAACTGGTGGGGGGGGGCAGGGAATGCTTAAAGGAGGCATGAATTTTAAATACATGAAAGTCCCATGAGTTTGGGACAGTGAAGGAGAAGACAGATGCCTTTTCAAAAAATGGAGAAAGAATACAATCCTTGGGTATTATAGAATAACTACAAAATAAATGATTATTTGAGTAAAAGCACAGAGTTCTGGCTAGAAGAGAGTGATTTATATCTACAGGTTTTCATTTCCGTGTCCTTGTTATGCTCAGCCAACTCTTTTGCTGAAAATATTTCACCATGTAAAGTTCTTGGTTGCCTCTATTTTTCCATATCAGGAAGGAATAGTTAACCTCCAAATAATTCTCCTTTCCTTCAGTAGAAATTGATTTTTGGACAGGCACATGACTAACCAAGTACAAGAGTTGCTTGCATTTAAGTATAGCCATGTAGCAAAGTTCTGGCCAAATGAGAGGTGAATGGATATGGCTCCTTTTCTCCATCCCACTGACTGGAAGATGGCAAATGCTGGCATGGCCACTTTAGACCTATAGGTGGAGGCCACATGATAAGAATGGCAGGGCCGCCTACCAGCTCTGTAGTATCCCCTGTCTATAAACAATCATGCAAAGAGAAATGAGCCTCTGTATATACCTAAAATATTTGGGGTCTGTTTGTCACAGCAGCTTAGTGAACACACTTTCTAGTATAGTCTTAGTCATTTCTATTGTTGTAGTCTTTTACTTTTTCCTGTGCTTCTTTTCAAATGTTTACTGCTTTCTCTGCTTTTTACCTCTGAGGAACTTTTATGCATTAAGGGTTGCTACTACCATTGATAACTCACTTGTTTTCTAATTCTCATTGCTGCCTTCATCATCTCCTGTTCTATCCTTTCCTTTCCTTCCTTTAATGTCCACCCACTGGTTTATCTAACAGTAAACTTCTTTGATTTCTTTAAGAAAGGCTCTTAGAGGCAGTGTGATGGCTCTTCAGAAATTTGGGCATTAAAATGATGGACCCCAGTTGCCTGGTCTAAGGGTGATACAGTATGGGCTCCAAGGGAATTGTGGGATGGACTTTAGTCATCATTACATCACGACACGGAGATTAAAGTCATGAGAAGTGAGTGATAACTTTTCATTAGAATTTCCTCTTCGGAAATATTTTTCCAAACAGCTTTTAAGATCTATAGATTATCTATTGTGAGTCACATTCTAGTTCTACACGAAACAAAAATCCTGAAAAACAGAACTAGTAACTGAAAGAGAAAGAACACAGCCGAGGATCCAAATGGAAAAAGTCAAGAACAGTTATCCAGAAAAAAGAAATGATGAGATACGAGAGCACTGGGGAAAAAAACGAATATCAATAGGAAGCCCACAAATGTAATCAAATAACAACAAGGTTTTTTTGTCTACAGTCGGTTTGAGGGTACCATCCAACACATTTCCACATTTATTCTTCTGGGTGCCAGGCTTCCAGAAACTGACACATTTCTACCCCTGAGCAGTCCTAGTGGGTGTGAGGATAGACTGATGGAACAAAAAACAGAGATACAAAGTGACCAGGGCAATTAATCATGGGGGGTTATATACAAGATACTGCAGAGAACTGACCACCGGAGAATCACTGAGTATTCTTGAGGGGTGTGTAGTGTGTGGAGTGGAGGAGATCAGGGTGGAGGAAATGGGAAGCTGATTTCCCAGGACTCAGAGTCTGGCCAGTGGGACATACTCTGCCCACTGATTAATGAGCGAACGAACTAACCTGGACTATATTTAAAATTCTACGGGCACCTCGGTGGCTCAGTCAGTTAAGTGTCCAACTCTTGATTTCAGCTCAGGTCATGATCCCAGGGTCATGGAATTCTCTCTGCCCCCCCCCCCCTTTCCATGCATGCATGCTCTCTCTCTCTCTCTCTTGAAATAAATAAACTTAAAAAATAAATAAAAATAAAATCTAGCTAGTGAATTCTAGGTTCCCAATTCTCTATATATTGATACTCAAAATTCTTATATTCTTAAATCTAAAATGAGAGAATATAAATAAATATTCAAGATTTCTCTTGAATATAAGTACAGTAAGAGATAACTTGCATAATATGCTTTGGCAGATAATAGAATGGCCCCCTATTCAAAACTATTTCTCAAAACTAGGTCCCAAAATTCTATCGTTACCATATAATTTCTTAATGCTTAAATTAATATTTAGCTGTTTGGCCAAGGCCTTTGTAAGATTTGTAAAACAAAAAGTCAGTACATTAAAATCTGTGGTAGACTGAATAAAGACATCCATGCCCAAATCCCTGAAACATGAAAATGCTATTTTATAAGGCAAAAACAGACTTTGCAGGTGTGAGGAAGGATTTTTTAGATGGAGAGATTATCTTGAATTACCTGATGGGCCTGGAACGTAATTACCAGTGTTTTTATAAGAGAAGCAGAGAAAAATTTGACCCTACAGAAGAGGAGAAGACAACATAACCATGCAAGAAGGAGAGATTGGAGTGATGAGGCCACAAACCAAGGAATGTCAGCTGCTGCCAGAAGCTAGACCGGGCAAAGAACGGGTTGTTCCCTCAGAGCTGCAGAGGTACCATGGCCCTGCTAACACCGTTGCGTTAATTTGTTTGTGGCAATTTGTTACAGCAGGCACAGGAAATTAGTACATAATCTGCGAAATCAGTTACAAAGATCAACACTAATTGGTTCTGAGTTCTAGAATAAGTTTGTGAATATAAAAATGGAGGAGATTTTAGAATTTATATTTGAACATTCCTCTCCATCTAGTCTTTTCTACCATAGACTTTGTGGGGGTGCTTTTCATTCATTTTTTATTAAAAAGATATAAAATTATAATCGAACTTCATATAAAACTTTACATCCTGCATTTTTTGTCCTGCATGCCTTAAACTAACTTACAACATTTACATTATGTTTTTCATTATCTTCATGTTTTTCATAATTATCATTCTTACTAAGTACATAAAAGTTCATCAAAACTAAACTTTAGTTTGCTTAGCCATTTCCATACTATTAAGTGTTTAGGTTGCTTGTAATTTTTACAATTATATGAAACACTGAAATAGATATATCTGTTCCAAAGCTTTTTCTCCTGCAATATTTAGGATTACCTCTTTTGATGAGACTTTTAAAAATATAACAGCTAAGTCAAAGAACGTCAACATTTAAAATTCTTGATGCATATTGCCATATTGTTTTTTAAAGGAGTAGAGTCAATTGGAATTATTTTTTGTAAAATAAATCATTAAGTCAATATCTATGGTTTTGGCCATAGTGTTTAAAATTACTTACTTCTGGGGCACCGGGCTGGCTCAGTCAGAAGAGCCTGTGACTCTTGATCTTGGGGATCGTGAGTTTGAGCCCCATGTTGGGTGTAGAGATTATTTAAATAAATAAACTTTATAAAACAAAATAAAAAAAAACTTAACTCTGATTCAGGAAGTGACTGGATTAAAAAGTAGTTCTCTGCTTTATAGGCACCCACAGCAATCATAGGTGACCTACCTATTCCGGCATGGATCTAAAGACTTAGTGTGACCTTCTCAGTACATTGGACCTTTTTAACAAGATTCACCTAAGACATAACCAACAACAATTTGTTTAATTTTCTATTCACTTACTAAGCTACAAGGTTTGTGAGGACTAGGATCCTGACCATTATGCCCATAGCTTTCAGAATCTGGCACGGCATCTCAAAATGGGAGACACTAATGCGAGGGGTCAGTTATCTAGTTTAGAATTGAAAGGCTCTAAATTTAGAGTTCCCACCTCTATATTCGAGGGTAATTCATTCCTTATGATCTTTTAAAATACAAGCATAATTGCCAAGCACCTACGTGTACTACATACACATAACCCTGTGCTAAATTTTGTGGGGATTTAAAGAGAAGTATAAAAATGTAATGCTTGACCCTCCTATTTGGATGGACAGGATATACATGGTGAAATATGATTCCACAGTGCTGTGCTGTCCAATATAGTAGCCACTAACCATATGTGGCTCTTTAAACATAATTTGAATGAACTAAAATTAAGTAAAATAAAAAAATGTATTCATCAGGCATACCAGCCACATTTGAAGGGCTCAATAGCACAACACTGCAATACAGCATAAGAGAAAGTAGTAAGATGTCAGAGGCAGATAATTCGATAGAAGTTGAGAGTAGAGGGACATCAATGCGGGACAGCCAGTTTTAACTGATTCCTATGGGATAGAACAGTCCATGAGTTAAAGAAGAAAAGTGAAAGCATTTTGTTGATAATTTAAAGAATTATTTAAGAAGCAATCAAATCAGGAACCTCTCTGCCCATATAAATGGCCTCCATTGCCTAAATGGGTCTGTATCGACCACTGTATGTCTAAACAGTTAACCATCCATGGGATGCCTTCACTCAAGATTCCCATTGTCACAAGTTATTATGTTTCCTAAGTGACAAATGTTTAAATGTTAAATCCTCCAATAAAATGATGCAAAGAATCCTTATGGCCAATCCTAGATATAAACTCAACTGATGTCGCCTCTCCTTCTCTGACTCTTTCCCCTTTTCTTTCAACTTCATTACTGTGATTGTGGTAAGACCATGGCATGGCTTCTATGTTCTGGCATCAGGTTTGTGGGTACCCCAACAAGTCACTGTGGAGAAGCACTTGACTCTTAAGCACTTTTTTTTTCTTTTAATGTTTACTGATTTTTGAGAGAGAGAGACAGACAGACAGACAGAGCACAAGCAGGGCAGGGGCAGAGAGAGAGAGGGAGGGACACAGAATCCAAAGCAAGATCCAAGCTCTGAGCTGTCAGTGCAGAGCCCAACACGGGGCTTGACCTCACAGACTGTGAGATCATGACCTGAGCTGAAGTCTGATGCTTAACTGACTGAGCCACCCAGGCGCCCAACTCTCAAGCACGTTAATGTCATGCTACCCTCCAAATTAGGCCATACAGAAAGTATTAAAATCAGGTAGACATTGATTAGTAGGATTAGCTGACTCATCCAGATATATTCAAATAACTGATGGGAAGGTACATAAATCCTGCATTTCTGCACTACCTAAAGGTACGGTGAAAAACTGAGTTCATGATGAGGAAGCTCCATGCAACTCACCAACTACTTTTTTTTTTTCTGAATTTTATTTATTTATTTATGTAAAGTGCATGGGGGATGGGCAGAGGAAGAAGGAGACAGAGAATCTTAAGCAGGCTCCACACCCATCGTGGAGCTCGATCTCAGGAACTGTGAGATCATGACATAAACCGAAATCAAGAGTCAGTTACTTAACCAACTGAGCCACTCAGGTGGCATTCCAAGATCTTATTTAAATTCAAATTAGTTAACATACAGTATGATATTGGTTTTAGGAGTACAATTTAGTGATTCATCACTTTCATCTAACATCCAGTGCTCATCACAAGTGCCCTCCTTAATGCCCATCACCCATTTAGCCCAACATCCCATCCACCTCCCCTCCAGCAACCCTCAATTTTTTCTTTATAGTTCAGAATCTCTTATGGTTTGCCTCCTTTTCTGTTTTTATCTTATTTTATTATTCCTTCCCTTTCCCTATGTTCATCTGTTTTGTTTAGTGTGTAGATTAAATGTTAAATGTGTAGATTGCTCTGGCTAGTACCGACATTTCAATAATATTTGTTCTTCCAATCCATTGGCATGGGATGCTTGTACATTTCTTAGTGTCTTCTTCAATTCTTTCATAAGTGTTCTATAGTTTTCAGGATACAGATCTCTCACCTCTCTGGTTAGATTTATTCCTAGGTTTTGTTTTTGGTTTGTTTTTTTTTTTTTCCTATGGTTTTTGGTGCAATTGTAAATGGGACTGATTCCTTGATTTCATTTTCTGCTGCTTCATTGTTGGTGTATAGAAATGAAACAGTATCTGTATGTCGATTTTATATCCTGTGACTTGCTGAATTCACATATCAATTCTAGTAATTTTTTGGTGGAGTCTTTCCGTTTTTCTACATTTGCAAAGAGTGAAAGTTTGACTTCTTCCTTGCTGATTTTGATGGCTTTTATTTCTTTTTGTTGTCTGATTGCTAAGGCTAGGACCTCCAATACTATGTTAAATAGCAGTGGTGAGAGTGGACATCCCTGTTGTGTTCCTGACGTTGGGGGAAAAGCTCTCAGTTTTTCCCCATTGAGGATGATATTAACTATCGGTCTTTCATGTAGGACCTTTATGATTCACCAACTACTTCTTAATGTTTTCTTTCTCATTACTGTGACCAAGGGCGATGGGGAACATGTTCCTTTTCCAGGTTTTAGGTCCAGATGATTGTTCTCTTGGATTTGAGAGGAACATATGAGCAACTTCATCTAGCCTATCATTTATCAATGAGGGGAAGGAGGTCCAGTAAGACTTATTCATCTCGTACAAGTCACAAGACTTAAGAAGAACTCATAGAAAACTCAGATTCTTACAGCTCAGTGAATATCATGATCAACGTGGGAAAATACCCTTTAGATATATTGAGCCTTGAATGCCGAGGAAATAACCTGGTTTGTGCTAAAATTTTAACAATTCATTTCAAGTGTGACTGTCATTAAGAAGGCACCAAGTTAGTTTGTTGAGTAATCTGTTAAAATCAGGATGTAAGATGGATGTACCTTTGTTCTATCACAGAAAAACTGAGAATTTCTGAGAGACAAGAAGCAATAGCGACTTCCCATTATTTCCGAGCCTCTCTAAAGGATCCTTTGTATTTTTCTTCTGATGCAGTGCTTTATACAAAGGAAATTCTGAACAAATGCACACGTGAACAATCCTACATCAGCCATAGCATGATGCCATGGGAAGCATAACTTTTAGTGTATAAGAAATGGTGTCTATTTCTACTAGACAGAAGAATTTTTGTCTGTTTTGTTTCAGTGCAACCCAGTGCCTAGAACAGAATCTGGTACAGAATCTGCACTGAATAAACATTTGCAGAATCCAGTACCAAATGCAGTCTTGGGTGACAAAAGGCCTCTGCCCTGGGCCTCACTTTTTCCCTTTTCCTGCTTCACTCAGTGGGTGAAGAGTCCATGGAGCCAAGAGGAGGTGCCCATCTGGAGCCTCTGTGACTCCTCCCCACTTCTAGCCCATTCTCGGAGACCTCAGGGTTCCCTGGCCAAACAGCCTCAAACTTGCTTCCGGGGATGGGAACAACATCCTCCTTCGTTCTATCCTAAGAGCAGATCATGTTGCTGGTTTTCAGTGACTAGTACTGAAAGTGTCCACAGGATAGCTCTGTCTGGGTGGGACAAAGAATGGACATGTGCATTCATCCTAACCCTGCAGATTCTAGAGGAGGCTTGATTGAATAGGTGAAGGGATGTATGGATGGGTAAATGAATGAAAGTAAGCTCTTACATGAACCACTAGGTACTAGCGAGGGGCGCCTGGGCGGCTCAGTCGGTTGAGTGTCCGACTTTGGCTCAGGTCATGATCTCATGGTTCATGAGTTTGAGCCCCGCATCGGACTCTCTGCTGTCAGTGTGAAGCCTGCTTCGGATCTTCTGTCTCCTTCACTTTCTCTACCTCCCCCGCTCATGCTCTCTTTCTCTCCAAGCTTCCCCAAATATTCTAACAATGACCAGTTCTGTCAAGTTAGACAAGGACTGCTTTTGTTGTGATCCAGATCAACAGGAACAACATGGTCCAGAAAAAATGGTGAATGGTCACGAGATATCTTGAAGTTGCCAAAGAAAGTCATTCCTTTTTAGCCTGAAAATGACATAAAATGTAGATTTTTAAAATACAGTCCTTAGTGAAATGAAATTTTAAGATGTGTCACTTAAAATCAAAGTAGATTCAAGCTTCGGTTATAAGAAGAAAATTCTGAATTCACAAAAATAAAGTGTTTTCTTTTGTCAGGGCTCCACCTGGCACCAGACCTGGCACCTAGAGGTGCCCACCAGGCATTTGTCAGCAGAGCCGAGCAGAGGGGAACAAGCATTTTGGTGCCAGACCCCTGGGATTAAAACTTGGCTTCACCTCTGACTAGCTGGGTGACCTTGGGCATGTCACTCTTGGGATAACAAGATATCTGCTTCAGGGAGTTGTTTTGAAGATTCGACACATCATTATTTGTAAAAGAATAGAAGGGTGTCTGGCTCTTAGCATTCTGGAAGGGTTGACTTCCAGCGTTAAATGTTAAGTTATTGTTAAATGACATTAAATGATGTGTGGCCCACGGTGTTAGCTATTCCTTCTGTGTAGTAAATCATATTTAATCTCAAAAAAGAAGGCATGGTCTCTAAGTGTTGGTCAATTTCAATTTCCTGTTTTCTAAGCTATCTAGGAAGCACCTCTGGTAATAACAGTAGATTTCAACCGCCTCAAAATATTTTTAGCGTGTTGCCACAATCGACTTTGGTTAAAGTAACATTAATTCAATGGGAGTTTTGTAAGTCAGCAGGTGGAAAGGCTGTGTTTTAACTTTGCTTTCCCTGGCTAATGAAGCTGTGTTCAATGTTTCAATCACTTAAAATCTATGCTAAAGTTATAGAATAACAAGAAGGAACCTAACCTCCATCTGTACTAGAATGCTGCAAGGAAATCACACACTGAGAATACCAAAGCAGCTGGAACATAGAAGCCAAGGAGACCTACACAGGAACAAAGATAAATGGATCAGAGAAACTGTAAAGATAATAATAGTCATGCCTTTCACCCACCTTTTAGAGTGAAAAATGACATTGCTCCTAACTGTTTTTATTTAAGAAAATTTTAGGATCTTACTACATTCCTTAAAATAGCTAAACATGAATTCTGAACCTTGAATATTCACATAAATTCCATGTGTGAAAACACACGCACGTTAATGACACGCTAAGGGCAGTCCAAAGGATTTCTATTTTGGGGGTCTCACAAATAGTTTCTGACTATTTCCCCCAGTATTGCTGTTGTTTTTCTTAAAGCATCTTTTGTTAAGAAGACACTTTGCAACCTCTTCAACGGTGAGTAAGAGTTACATGCCACTGAACGAAAACCTTCAAATTTTAACATCACAAATTTAATGGGACGTGTGAATATATTATCAGAAGTGTCAGCAGCACAATGAAATTAGTAAATATACAATATCCACCAAACTTCATAACATTGCCTCCTCCTCACACAAACCAGACTGATTTGAAAGATAAGCAGTTGTTTGAAAATTAATAGCAACATTCTTTTGTTTCATTTTATGCAGCTTTAAAGACCAAAGGAGCCTTAGGAATTAATTGCAGGCTTCTAATAAACACAATGATGTAATGACGTATTTAACATTACTGTTTTTTGTTTGATTCCAAATAAATAGTAGACTTTTTTCTGGTGTGATACTAAAACAATTACCATTTTGCAAAAAGGATAATTAATCTGCAATTTTTTCACATTAGATCATATATCTCTAAAGAGTGCCCACGGATTTGATAGTCTTCAGCTGCTGTGTATTTATTTTTCATTTTTTCTCCTGATGTACCGCCCCATCAGTGCTGACATTTAAATGAGTGAGTATTGAACACAAATGTGATCATTTGTACAGCATCCAATGCGGCCCCATACTGAGATGATTGCTTCTGGGAGCCATCCACGGGTTCTCAAATAGGAGGAAAAAGCCAGGCAAAATTTTATCAATTTACATTTTTCTGTGATTAATTTTTATGCAAATAAGGGCCCGACCGTGCTCCCGTCTCACCTGAATCATCCGGATCATCAAAGACAAATTGAGCATCACTTATTTAAAAAATAGGCTTGAAACTACTCTACAGCTGTGTTGGAAAATGCTAAGAGCGGGGCATGAACTTCTCTAATATAACAGGAATAGCTAAGAAAATGCCTTTTATGTGCATTTGGTACACAATGCCACAAACACGGAACTTAACAAAACCCTCTCCCGAAAAAAACAATTGCCTTTGCTTTGAATATTCTATGGCCTTTGTAAACATTCAGCAATGGGAATGACAGTATAGGAAGCAACATTTCCCCAGTTTTGGGATGCATAATCAGAAGTGTTTCCCATTAAGCGAAATATGCTGACCATTACATGTCTTTGCCAACGTTCTACTGCTTCTGGATGAAAGTGTCTAATAAATAGAGTAAACATATAGGAGAAACAAAATGTTGCAGAATTAAATGACATATCCTGATTGGTGGCTGGGGATTTACACTGTCCGTGTTATGTTGCATAAAACTGACACACCACTTTCAGATCAAATCTATACAATCTTATTTCTAAATTCACCAAACTTCCACTAAAATAATAGAATTATTTAGTTTGTGTTTGGGATCCACGAGAAATTATAAAAATCACATTGAATTTTTAAAAATAAGAATATTCCTCAGACTTATGAGCTACAAATAAATGTTTTTCATGATATCTGGAATCAAGTTAACAGTGCAATTCATATAAAGAAATCGTCACAGCTTACAAATGCCACCTCGGCAGTAACTAAGTTCAATTTGTTATGTTTTAGGAAAAGCTATATTTTCTCACATGGTGTCTTTAAAAGTGTGCTTAGAGTTTTATATACATGACTCAGTTATCAAAATCTTCCCAGATGTCTCCCTTTCTCTCACTCATGAAAATAATCGCCAGAGCAGAAATAAATTGTTGACAATTCTCTGAGAATGGAAACAGACCACAGGGGGTAAAAATCTGGTTATCTGAATGGGCGATATAATCGAAGGTTCAGCTAAGCTAAGGGAATTTCAACATAAACAATGCTCTTATTTCCAAGAATGGATTCTTCTTTATATACAATAGTGGAGGAATGCCAATCCTTTCCTTACTGCTGTGAGGAAAGTGCCGGACAGGAACAAGATTAGAATCTTAAAAGCTGTCCTGGGGAGCTAAATTACTGTGCAGTGTACAGGTGAGGAGGTAAAAAGAGCAAAAATAAATGGAGTTTATTCCATGGTTTTTAGAGTTTATTTCATGAAGACAGAAATAAAGATATCTAAATCCATAGTTACAGTCACTCCACGTGAAATAGCTCTGTGTGTGTGTGTGTGTGTGTTTGAGCTTGTGTTTGTATGGAACCATGTGACTTGGCCTCCTCTCTTTCTCATCAACAAAAATATGTCATTCAACACTATTTTCCACAAAAAAGATTCCTGTTTATATTCCCACTGTCTTCCTTCAAAAATAACTGGGAAAAGACAGGTGTTTTTCTCACAAAAATTCACCAATTTCAGCCTGGTGAGCAATTGTTGAGAAGCTTGAGAACAATCAGATTCATACAACTCTTGATGCACACACACACACATCCATCTAGTCTGTTCTTCAGGTGAGTTACTTTCATCCGGCCAGCCAGAACATCATCTTCTGTGATTCAATTGGAAGTGGAAGCAATTCCTATAGTTCATAACCTGGATATTTCATATTCTCAAACAAAGGTGAACATAAAGCAACTCTCAATCCCCAAGGATTACAAACTCTACCCTGACTTTAAGCAGCAGCTGTTTGGTTGAAAGCAGGTCAGCTGGCAACCACACAGCTGTTTTTTTAAAGTCCAGGATAGTTGCCAGTGTAATGTGAAAACCAGCCTGTCTCTCACAGAAGTAAATTGGCACCTCCCAAATGACAGGGGGGACTGCTTCCACATGTGTCAACTGAGTACATTTGGGGACAATGGGACAAGGGACTGGATAAGGAGGAAACCTTTGGGGATGACAACTCACAAACTTAGGGAAGAAATAGCCTTGGTTCTAAAGGGAGTGGGGAGCCCAGGACTCCTGGGGAACATGGTAGGGCCTCACAGCCATACGTTTAACCTTGGCCATAATCTCTTTCATAGAAATCAGATGACCCCCTCCTGCCGTCTGGACAATCATGCTAAGGAATGATAATCAGCGCAAAAAAGAGGACACTGACTTCCTAAGTTACATGAAGAGTGCCACTTGTGTATTCCGCTTCCCAAACCTCAAAACCTTAGCACAGGAAAAAAATTACATCACATCTTGGCAAGAACTGTGAATCTTAGAAATCTTAGGGTAAAAGACTCTGGAAAGAGAGTCAGAAATTACAATAGAAAACTTTACTACATGCGAACACTTCCGGTAGAATGTATTCTGAATCTGAAAATTAAATGATGATTATCACTTTTTTATTATACAAATTGATAAGATAATCACAGTAAAACATTAAAAGTATGTGAGTTTCTTTTTTCCCATTTATGGGGTGCCTATTTATGCTGGGTTTTTTAAATTAAAATATAACTTACATAGAGTGCTGTGCAAATCTTATATGTGTATAGTCCAATGACTTTTTATATGTTAGACATCTATGTAGAAGTCTGAATATCTCCATTACCTCGCTTTCCTCTCAATAAAATTAGATGAAGTATTACTAAGGTGAAATTATAAAGGTGAGGTTCAGATAAATTAAGAAATTTTCCAGAAGTCAGAGAGGTAACAAGATGAAGTTTCAAATTCATGATCATCTGACTCCAAAGTCCAGATGCTTCTCATTAAGCCAAAGTGCTTCTATCAAAAGAAAGGATGATAACATGGAGAATATGGACACAAATTCCAAAATTAACTTTTGCCAGATTGTTTATTCAAAAGTAATAGAAAGAGCATTTTATGAAATAATTTACTAAAATTGGCATTCTGATATACTCAATATTCAAAGGGATACGATAATTTTGGGAAGGGAGGGAAATTAGTTATTATTAAGCTTAGCCGAATATTGTAAAAAAATTCAAATAGTGAATTAACAAACACAATAGAAGTTAATTTTTCTGTAATGCATAAATCTAGAAGTGGGCAGCCCAAAGTTGGTATGACAGTGATTCAATCATTAGAAACCTAGAGTTTATCCTTTTTTTTTTCTTCACTATTCTTACATCTTTGCCTTGCTTGTGATTTTCTCACGGTCACAAAATGGATGCTGCAGCTTCAACCATCATGTCCATTTTCCAAGCAACAAGAAGGAAAAAAGGTAAGGGTGAAAGGATACCTGTGTCATACGTTATTCAGTACCTTTTACATAGCTTTCCCAAGGATTTCACATAATGAATTCTACTTTTTTTAAAAAAAATTTTTTAATGTTTATTTTTGAAGAGTGAGCATGAGTGGGGGAGGGGGCAGAGAGAGACAGGGACAGAGGATCCCAAGTGGGCTCTACGCTGACACAGGGAGCCCGATGTGGGGCTGGAACCCATGAACAGTGGGATCATGACCTGAGCCGAAGTCAGATGCTCAACTGACTGAGCCACCCAGGTGCCCCGAATTCTACTTTTTATGTAAGAAGCCACCTATATCTACAACGGAGACTGAGGTATTTAGTATTTTGGTTAGACCCAAATAATTAAAAAAAAAAAGAGGGAATAATGGAAGTTTGGTAAACAATTAACAGTTTCTTTTCCAGGAAGACAGAAAAAATTTAATCCATTTAAGTACTTAGAGTAACACAAATCTATGAAACTCCAAATATATGTAAGAAGATAAACTTCTCTACTCATAACTGGAACTCATTGCACTGAAAACACCATCAAAAGGAATGATATTTTCTGAAGTGACCAGGAAAATAACTTACTATTTTTAAAAAGGGATTTATGTATATATCTATATATATCTATATACATACATAGATATACATACACACATATATATAATTTAGAGGAAATTATAAATGATATATTCTATTATTCGAGAAAATATTTCTTGAATGTCTACAATGCCAGGAACTCTTCTGGGCACTTGGGATATAGCCATGAACAAGACAAACAAGTTTACTGCTATTATGGAGCTTATAATCAACAAAGGAAGAAGAAAGTCTGAAAATGGTGCTAGTGCAGAGAACTGAAATACATTAAGATGAGAAAGAGTGACTGTGTAACGAATTTATGTGGGGTCATCAGGGAATACTTTTCTTAGAAGGCTACATTTAAGCTAAGATTTTAATGACAAGAAAGAAAGAGCCATAAGAAGCTCTTGGAAAGAGCACTTGGGACCAGAGAAACAGCTGGTGAAAGGCTCTAGTTGGAAAAATACTTAATATGTTCCAGGAACAGAAGGAGAGCTAAGAGGCTGAAGCAGAGTCGGGTGGGTACAGTGGTCAGTTGTAGAAGAGGTCATACAGGTGGGCAGGAGCCATACTGTGTTGGGTTTGGCAAGCCAAGATAAGCTGAGATTTTGGGGTGCCTGGCCGGCTCAGTCAGCAGCACATGCAACTCTTGATCTCAGGGTTGTGAGTTCAAGCCGCATTTTAGGGACAGAACTTACTTAAAAATAATAATAATAAAAATTAAAATAAAAAATGAGATTTTATTCAAAATATGATGAAAATTCTTAAGTATGAGAGAGATTTAGCTTCTTTTAATTTTATTTTTTTAATGTTTCTTTATTTTTGAGAGAGAGAGACAGAGTTTAAGTGGGGGAGGAGCAGAGAGAAAGGGAGACACAGAATCTGAAACAGGCTCCAGGCTCTGAGCTGTCAGCACAGAGCCCGATGTGGGGCTCAAACTCACGAACTGCAAGATCATGACCTGAGAGGAAGTAGGACGCTTAACCGACTGAGCCACCCAGGCGCCCCTCATTTTAATTTTAAAATAATGACTGGCTACTTATGGAGAACAGAGATGGTAGGGAAGCAAGAAGGGAAGCAGAAAGACAGTGAGGAATCAACTGCTATAGAACAGATGATGGCAGATGGGACTACAGTTTAGTGGAAATTAAAATAATGACACATCTGCATCACAGCAAGGAAATTAATAGATTCATCAGTTGAACTTGAGAATGGACGGGGATGGGGTTGGTGAAAGAAAGAGAAAAGTGAAGAAATTATCAGGTGTCCAGTGCGAGACATGAACGGACAGAGATGACTGGGATACAGTAAGTCTGGGAAAGGAAAATAAGCATTCCGTTCAGGGTATGTTCAGGCTGAGATTTCAGGGACACCTCTGAACAGAAAGGTCTAAAATGAGATCATACCTACCAGTCTGTAGAAATTAGGACTGGAGCTTTGGATTTGGGAATCACTGGAAACACGATGGAATTTCAAGCCATGGGAAAAGATGAGATCACCCACAGAGTGCAGAGGAAGAAGAGAAAAGTTCAGGGACAGAACCCTGGGGTACTTGATGTTGAGAGTGAACAACAACAACAAAAAAAGAGCAGGCCGAAAAAGAGATTGAAAAGGAGGGGCCAGTGAGGGAGGACAGATGCCATGAGAAGAAAGTACTTCACAGGTAGGCACTAGTTAAATGTGTCAAACACTTTGAAATATCAATAATATAAGAACAAAGAAATGGCCATTGGAAAACCAACGCTACATAATGCAAAAAAAAGTTATTTTCCCTATTTAGTTTACTGTGAGTGAAGCACTCCTCCAGAATCAAGATCGTTCATATTCTTGAAGAACCAAGACAGTCTAAACTAACACAGACTACTCTCTCTACCCCCAAGTTCATTCTGATAGTTCTATCACTATCCTTGGGAATTTTGAAAAATGAAAACATACCTGAGAATATGATGCCCTCTTTACCCTCACTCTCCAATCCACAGAAATGCACAACATCACATCAAAATTATCAAAATAAGTACATTTAAAGTTTGTTTAAGTGGAGTTGTTCTCTCCTCTACACATCAGAAAAAAAAAACAAAACATGTTTGTGCTTTCTAGGTCTAAGAAAACATTACCAGGCAGAATAAGTTATTTTTGCTCAAGTCTATCCAAGAATGTATTCATAGAATCTTGGATAAAACATCTTCTTTAAGTAATATATAATATTACATGTGTAGTATATTTTTCATACCCCTATCTAGGGAGCCAGTTTCTTTAAACAAGTGTGGTGAGATGGCAAAAATAAAACCAATTTGTGAATACATATATACAATGATGTGCAAGAAACCCCATGTAATATGGGGGAAGTGGAGGTCGAACGAAGACTTCTGTCTTTGTTTGGAATGATCGGTGGTGTGTGTGCATGTGTGTGTGTGCATGCCTGAGCCCAAGGCACTTGAAGTGCAAAGTTGAAAATTAATGTATCTCTAGTTCAGCCAGCCCCAAAATTTGCCAAGAAAGAAACTGTCCCCATGAAGGAAATGTTTCCTCAAGAGATGCTGTAAAAGCATCAGGCACCTTTAGTATTGCTTCAGAATCTAAGTGACAAAGGGCAGCCCAGAGCGGGGGTGTCAACCACTGCAGAATCTCTGAATGCAGGTGAATATGTGAATGCAATGCAAAATGCCTTAGATGCCTTAAGAGAGACACAAATGGAATTATTTATTCCCTTAAGATCTCATTTGAATATATGTTCTCCAAGGAGCATAACCTAATGTCATCACTGTGCAGACCGTAAGGGGGCACAGTACTTTTTGGCATCTTGGGGTATTTGTAGTGTTGAAATGCACTGGAAGATGTTCCCAGGAACAGGGAAGCCACATTGTCATAGAAGAACCTGTAGTACAGGTAAAATCCTTCTTTGTGGGGTGTATGCCCTCAACAAGGAAGGTATATAGCTAAAGAATATGAGAGAAAAGAGGAAATATATATATATATATACATTATGTATATATATATATATGAAACACCACGGAGATGCTCTGAATAACCAGGGAGATGTAGGGAAGAAGAGCTAGAATGGGCTAAGGTGCTCTAGTTAAAGAAGTAGGGCTATCAGTCTGGAAACATGGCCATTTGTAGTATGACCTTATTTGTACCTCAGGCTAATGAGGTCTGAGAACATTTGGGTTCTGCAAATAATAAAGCACATATGCTTTTGTAATACAACTCTATGTTTATTTTCTTCTTATTAACTGTATTAAGCTATTTGCACGGTGGAATTATATTTAAAGAGTTATTTAGTAAAGACATGCCACAAATAGACAGTTTCACTAACGCTAATCACACAAGTGCAGTGAAGCAAACTTATGCTTGAGCAAGTAACATGGGTGAGAACTTCCCATTCTTGTGACATTTTCCAGGCCAGTAGACTTGAAATTATGCCATTCCAAAATAATTCTGGGGTGGGAAGCTTCCCAGGATAATACAACCACATTTAAGTGAGCGTTGTGAAGAGAAGCTGACGTGAGAAAGCTGTAATATTGCTGGCATAAAAATAGGTGCTGCCAGGGAGTGAGGCAGCTGACAAACGGGCTTGCTGAGGGTGGGCTAAGGGACACCCTAGTAACCATGAGGAGGCTGGCCTAAAGCAGCAGGTGCTTAGCTCTAATGAGAGCCCAGGACCTCCAGAGCAGACAGGAAGGAGCGGCATGAGAGGGCTGTCTTAAGGAGGGGGAAGGAAAGACACCTGGAAGTCGAGCACAGCTCCAGAAGGTGACCAAGACAGAGACAAAGGCGTCCAATGTAGGGTCACCAGGCTTGGGTAGACACTTTCAATAAGCAAAATGCGAAGATTCTACTTCTAAAGATTGAATTGTATTGGTGGTGAGAATCACTAAGGCCCTTAAGTAACATGAAGGAAAATTCAGTGGCAGCTGAGTCGGAACGGGCTGGAGCAGGAAGCTGAAGAAAAGATGCTCATTCAGGGCCTGCCGCGCACCTACTGAGGCCACCAGGCTCTGCTGTCACTCTAAACCCAGCTAAACTAGATGGATGGACCTGCACACCAGATCTTTTCCTCTTTCTCTTTCCTGATTCCCCTTGTCTTCTCCAGCTTGAGAAATATATGCTCTGGAAGCATTAGTAAGGCTTATTGAGGAAAGATTTTACCAATAAACATACGAGCACATTTTTCAAATAAGATGAGCAATAAATTAATCTCTCATATATATATGGCAAGCATATTGAAAAAGAGAAAAACAGTTTTTAGTAATGTATTTGAGTAAAAAGGTAAACTTATAATATAGGTAGGATAAGGGTAAAGCAAGAAGAAGGAAAATCATACACTTCTTCATCTACATATTTATTATTTATTCAACAAGCATTACTGAGCACCTACTATATGCTATATGCTACTGAATATTGTTGGGAAAACATGGATGAAAGGGATATGCTCCCTTCCTTAAGTTTTCTAGGAAACAAATAGTACACAAATAAATTAAGTGAAATATACAATGTTCTCTCTTAAGGTACCCTAAGAAAGACATAAATAAAATTATACATTTGAAAATAAGATCTCATTTGAATATATGTTAACTATAATATGCCAAACATAAGTCATTTAAAAAGAAATGCTCTATTTTTCTGTTGATCAAAATGTATCCATATGTTAAACTTAGTTTCCTGAGTGCTATCTCCAGGAGAACAAGGCCCTAAAATGGTGACCAGCTGGCTGATGGTTATCCCCTTATGATGAACAAATAATGACTGAAGATGAAACAAGACAGACTACTCAACGAGGCAATGTTCCAGCAACTGAGCAGAAGATTCCACCTCCAAGGGATCCTTTAAACCCAAACTCAGTGAAGCCAAAGATGGCTACCAAAGATGGTTACCAAGCTGACTCTCAGACTCGAGCTGTTCAAGACAGGACTCCAAAGAAGGCTGCAACGAACTCCGAGGAAGAAATTTCCTCCCGAGGATGTGGAGAAAAAGAAAACCTCACGCACTGTTGGTGGGAATGTAAACGGGTACAGCCACTATGGAAAATGGGATAGAGGTTCCTCAAAAAATTAAAAATAGAAATACCATATTATCTAATAATTCCACTACTGGATATTTAACAAAGAAAATGAAAACACCAAATCAAAAAGATATATGCACCCTATGTTTATTGCAGCATTATTTACAATAGGCTCTGCTGTCGAAATATGGAAGCAACCCATGTGTCCATCTACAGATGAATGGATAATGAAGATGTGGTATGTATACATGCTCACCATTCATAGACACACACACACACTCACCACGCTGGAATAGTACACAACCATATAAAAGGATGAGATCTTGCCATTTGCAATAACATGAATGGTCTTAGCGAGTATTATGCTGAATAAAATAACTCAGACTGAGAAAGACAAATACTCGGGGCATCTGGGTGGCTCAGTCGGTTAAGCGGCCGACTTCGGCTCAGGTCATGATCTCATGGTCTGTGAGTTCGAGCCCCGCATCAGGCTTTGTGCTGACGGCTCAGAGCCTGGAGCCTGCTTTGGATTCTGTGTCTGTCTCTCTCTCTGCCCCTCCCCTGCTCACTCTCTGTCTCTATGTCTCTCAAAAATAAAGAAACATTAAAAAAAAAAAAGAAAGACAAATACCATATGATTTCGCTCATATGTGGAATCCAAAAAGACAAAACATTTGAATAAACAAACAAAAGCAGAACCAGATCTACAAACACAGAGAACATACTGATGGTTGCCAGGGAGAAGGGGGAGTGGAGACATGGGCAAAATGGGTAAAGGGGAATAGGAGGCACAGATTTCCAGTTATGAAATTAATAAATCATGGGAATAAAAGACACAGCATAAGAAACACAGTCAATGATATTATAATAGCACCATATGGTAATAGATGATAGCTACACTTGTGGTGAGCATAGCATAATGCAAAGAGAAGTTGACTATGTTGTACACCTGAAACTAATGTAACATTATATATCAACTAGGCTCAAATAAAGAAAAAAGATTGAAAAAATAAAAAAAAAAAGAAAGAAAGGAATTGCCTTCCAACTATTATCCACTTATAACTGATGCCCCTGCAGTCTGGCTCTTGCACCCATCACCAGGGTGATTTGCTGGGTTATACCTTCAACAGGCCTCAGGGGGTAGGCCTTCAGCTTTGTAGTACCATGTAGGTACTACAGCTTTGTTGTACCATCATGGCCTCTCCATGCATCTTTATGGAGAGGCCATGAAGCTACTGAGAAACACAAAGCAGAAGAAAAACTGAAATTTTTAATCACAAATAAGACTGTAAAAACAAAAAGTTCAAAGGCTAGACATCTGGCTCTAAGTATTTTGCAAGACAGTGTGTAACGTTTTGGGGGAAGTTACCTGCTCCCGATTGTCAATATTAATCTTGATATAAAATAAAATCAGAGAAACATTGCTTTTATATTATATTCTGAGTACTACATTTTATCCCACAGTAAAATGCGTAACTCATGGCAAACCAATTCTAGTTTGCATATTTGAGAAAAAGATTCTAAAGAGAATTAAGTTAATTTTGATTTTTAGTCACAGAGTAGGTTTAGCTTTTCTCCATACTACAAATTTTATTTAATGAAAAATCGAAATGAAATTCTGTGTAAAGAAATAAAAATTACTTTTCCAAAATATGCCAAAATATACCAAACATTTAAATAATAAATAATACCAATGCTATACATTCTTTTTCAGAAAACAGATGAGAAGACAATACTTCCCAACTCATTTTATAAGGTCAGCATTATCCCAATACCAAATGCAGAGAAATATCTACTCACAATAGAAAACTACAGATCAATATCCCCCATGGATATAGATGCAGAAAATCCTCAACACAATATTACCAAATCAAATCCATCAACATTTTAAAAGAGATAAAACAGCACATAACCAAGTGAAAGTCACCATAAGAATTCAATACTGGTTTGCCATTTGAAAAGCAATCAATGTAATTTGTCATATCAACCAACTAAATAAGAAAAAAAAAAACACAATGATATGCAGGAAAATCACTCAACAAAATTCCAAATACCTTTATGATAAAAGTTCACAGCAAATTTGGAACAAATTGAAACTTCTTTACTGTAACAAGTGTATCTATGAAGAAGCCTACAGCTAACATCATATTCAAGATGGTAAGAGACTGAATGAATGTTTCCCTCTAAAAAAATCGAGAATAAGGGGAAAATGCCATCTTTCACTATTCCTTTTCAACATGGTACTGGAAATCTCACATGGAGTGCTAAGAGAGAGAAAAAGAAGAAAAGAAAGACACACAGATTGAAAAGGAAGAATAAAACAGTCCCAAATTACAGATGACGCGATTGTCTATGTAGAAAAATCCAAAGAATCCACAGCAAAGTTTCTACAACTAGCAAGAGAGTTTAACAATGTTGTAGGACAAAGATCAATATATGAAAGTCGATCGTATTCCTATATATTGGTAATCAACATTTGGGATTTGAAATTTAAAAATCGCATATTAGTGATTACGCAAAATATTAATATAAATACTCAGGTATAAATATTTTACATTTCTGTAGGATTTATATGCTGAAAGTTATAAAGTACTGATTGAAAAAAATAAATATAGGAATGAATGGAGAGATACACCATATTGATGAATTGGAAAACAATATTGTTAAGGTATTAAATGTCACTTTTACCAACTTGATCTACAAATTCAATGTAATGACAATAAAAATCTCAACCTTTCTTGTAGATTTTGACAAGTTGATTCTAAAATTTCAAAGGAAAGGCAAAAGAACTAGAATAGCCAAACAATTGTGAACAAAAAATGTTGGATGATGCGCACTACCCAATTTACAAGTCTTACTATTACTAAGAGAGCTGTATAATCAACATAGTATGGCATTAGTGAAAGGATAGAAATATCAATTAATGAGCAGAACAGAGACCATAAATAGACTGACACAACTATAGTCAACTGATTTTTGACAGCAGAAAGGCAATTCAATGGAGAAAGGATAGTCTTTTCAATAAATGATGCTGGAACCATTGGACATCTAAATGAAACAAAACAAAACAAAACTAACAAACACCTCACATCTTATACAATAACTCAAAATGGATCATAGCCAAAAGTGAAATGGAAAACTCTTAAAACAGCTAGAAAAAAAGGAATGGTCATGAGTTTTTAGATATATCACTATAGGCAAAATCGATAAAAGAAAAAATATATACAAATTAGACTGTCATATTGTAAAACTTTTATTTTATGAAAACGCTGTTAAGACAATGAGAAGAGAAGACACAGACTGGGAGAAAATATTTATAAATTACATATCAGATAAAGTACTTGTACCCAGAATATATAAAGAAATCTTAGAACTCAACAATAAGAAACAACCCAATCCTCTAAAAGACAAATGATCTGAACATTTGACATTTCACCACAAGAAGACATGTAGATGTCAAAAAGGCCCAGGAAAAGAAGCATAACATCATTAGTCACTAGAAAAATGCAAATTAAAATCCCAATGAGATATCAATACACACCTATTAGAATGGATAAAACCAAACAAAATAGAAACAAACAAACAAAGCAACTCTGCCAATACCAAATGCTGTTGAGGATTCAAAGCAACAGGAACATTCACTTTTGATGGGAATGCAAAATAATACGGTGACTTTGGAAAACAGTTAAGCAGATATTTATAAATACACATTTACCATATGACCCAGCAATCACACCACAAGGTATTGTTCCAAGTGAACTGAAAATTTGTGTTCACACAAAATGTGTATGGAAAATGTTTATAGCTGCTTCATTCATAACTACCCCAAATTAGAAACAACCAAATGTCTTTCAACAGGGAAGTACATAAACTCTGATATATCCATACAATGGAATTCTCCTAGGCAGTATAGAGGAATAAAATGTTGATACACAGAGAAATATGGATGAATCTTTAGTGCACTTTGGCAAATGAAAATACCTAAACCTGAAAGGCTACATATTCTATAATTCCATTTATTTTTTACATATAATTCCATTTATATGACATTATGGAAACAGCAGGGCTATAGGGACAGAAATGTTATCAGTAGCTGCCTGGCAATAGGGTTGAGGGAAGGGGTTGATTACAAAGGTGACATGTAAGAGAATATTTTAGGATGATCAAACAGTTCTTTATAATTCATATGAAATCACAAAAGACTCCAAATAGCTAAAACAATCTTGAGAAAAAAGGATAAAGCTGGAGGTATTATATAATCCCAGATTTCAAGATATATTACAAAGCTACAGTAATCAAAACAGTATGGTATCAGCACAAAAATAGACACATAAATTAATGCAACAGAAGAGAGAACTCAGGAATAAACCCAAGCTTAAATAGTCAATTAATCTACCACAAAAGCAGCAAGAATATACAAAAGGGAAAACACAGTCTCATCAACAAATGGTGCTGGGAAAACTGGACAACTACATGCAAAAGAAAGGAACTAGACCACTTTCTTACACTTTCACGCACAAAAGTTAATACAAGATGTATTAAAGACCTAAATGAGACCTGAAACCATAAAACTCTTATAGGAGCATCATTATATTGTACACCTGAAACTAACATACACTGTATGTTAATAATTAATTGATTATTAATTAAAAATGTGGCATGGGGCATCTGGTGGGCTCAGTTGGTTAAGCATCCGCCTTTGGCTCAGGTCATGATCTCGCGGTCTATGGGTTTGAGCCCTGCGTTGGGCTCTGGGCTGACAGCTTGGAGCCTGCTTCGGATTCTGTGTCTCTCTATCTCTGGCACTCTCTATCTCTGCCCCTCCCCTGCTTATGCTCTGTCTCTCTCTCTCTCTCACACACACACAAAAATAAACATTAAAAAATGTTTTAAATTAAAAATGTGGCTTTAATATCCATGTAATATGGGAATGATTACTCCTATGTCACATAATGTTGGAAAGATTAAATAAAATCAAATATGCAAAAAAAAGAAACTGTTCTTTATGGTACCGGGGTGATGAGAACACGACCATACATTTGTCAAAACCCAAAGACCCATAGACCGTACGCTAGAAATAGTGACTTTTACTGTTTGCAAATAAAAAAACAAAATATACAAAACAATATCAATCAAAATTTTGAGGCAACCAGGATGGAACGCAGACTGTGGTAAATCAATCTGATTATATTACAAATGTATACTATAATCCCCTGAAGGGGTGTGCAAGAAAGGAGCTACCCTAAATAAGTGTGAAAAACAAATGTTTTGTCTTGATATTGAAAGGCTAAAAAGAATTGCACACAAACATTGCACTCTAGTTGTTAAATTTGTTTCTCAAAGTAGTGAGGTTCAGCATTTCTGACACTGTTACATATATACTAAAGTTGAACAAACAAGAAAATACATTATACATGGTGGAATTCATATTTTCCACTGTCAAAGAAAAAAGTTTCAAATAACCTTACAAAGGACCAAGATGGGAATATTAGAATGAATTCTATAATGCTGGATCAGAATGGAACATGTCAGTATGAACTCATGTTTATTTTACCATATACACAGAAAAATAAACATAAATCAAAGACGGTACATACAAATGTATTTCCTAGATCTGACTGCTGAGAGAGCTTAGAAAAAAAAATACAACCCAATAGCAATAAACACACTTAGTACATAGATCTTGGTTTCTAAATAGGTTTCTCCAATAAAAGAAATCAGGCCTTCTTGGGAAAATGACTCTTTCTATCATTGTGTCAGGGAACATGCAAAACGATCCTGTAACATCTTATACTGTCAGCGAGTAAGAAAGAGTTACAAATAAAGGGAAAGAATTATGATGTATGTCAAAAGGACATAGGGGCCAACCTAAAAAAAGTTCCCAATGGCTAAAACAAAAAATTTGAACAAAGGTAAACAAATAATGATAGTGTTGGATTATAACCCAAAGAATAAAACAAATTTCCATAAGCCATTAAATGTAATTCATAGATTGAATAAAGAAGTAAATGATGGTGAATGGACTGATCTTCCTTACAAAAGAATTCCAACCAATAAATGTAGGGAAAAAATGAGGGAAATCTAAAATCACCATTATAATGTCCCAACAATAGGTACAGCAGGCAAGATCCACTGATAAACACTAAATTAATCAGCAAAACTTAGGCATTTGCATAGCCTCAAAGTCTCTTTCATCAACTATTTGTTAATTATCATGGTGTCTTAACTATGTCTACAAAATTTTTAAAGTCCTTGCCTCCAAGAGCAGGTTAATTCCCTTCCCCTTAAGTATGGACTCAACTCTTTGCTTCTGATAGCATATGAGAAGAGAAAAACAGTAACTTTTAGTGGAGAAACCTAATAGATACCTTCTTAACAAGGTCAGCAAGGTTAACAACACGAATAATACATAGTAGTGATTTCATGCACACCCTGATCCTGTGATGCTTTTCCCCAAAATTTATAACATCAGCTTCATGTAAAACCTCAGACAAAACCCAACTGAGAAACATTCTCCAAAACACCTGACCACTATTCAGGAGGGTCAAGGTTGTGACAGAAGATGAAATATTTTGAGAAACTCAGAAGATCAGAAGACATAACTACTAAAGGCAATGTGGTATTCCGAATTGGATCCCGGAATAGAAAATAAAATCATTGGGAAAACGAGAGAGACCTAAACAGTCTGTACGTAGTTCAGACTACTGTACTGATGTTGACTTCTTAGATTTGATACATGGTTATCATTAGGGGAAGCCGAGTGAAAGGGATATAGGAACTCTATACTATCTTTATAATTCTTCTGTAAATCTATAACTATTTCAAAATAAAAAGGTTTTAAAGCATTATGAATAATTTAATATCCTCAGACATTTTATTTAAAATTTATTGTGCTTTTGTCTTCCAGAAATCTCTAATAAATTGAACAGACCCTTGGCTGTTATGTAGGTAGAAACATATGAACATAACACCAGCCTGGGAAAGTGAAGCCTTTGGTGCAACTTCCAGCCTTGCCAACAAGCATGAATCTCAGGCAACCTGGGGATCCCTGGGACCCAATCCTTAACCCCTAAAGTAAGGAGTTTGGATAATTTGACTCCTATAGACCACTTCTGTCATAAAAAATAAGTAAGTAAAAAATAAACAGAAAAAGGTAGTAGGTGGAGAACTCATGTTTCTAAAGAAAATATAAAACTCAACCCATTTTTTCAATGTAAAATATATAGCAAAAACACACATGTCAATAAATTAAATGTTGATTAGAGGTATTAGGAGCTCAGAGTGTTGGCAAGCTAAACTTGACTCATTCCCCACTGGGAAGGAAGTCAACCTACTTCTTGTGAGCCACCAACTAGAAAGAAAAGATACATCCAAGCCAGTGGCTCCAATAAGAGAAACTGTCTTGGCTGGGAAGGGGTGGTCAGCCCATCAATGGTTGCAAGGGCAACACCAGGGATGTCGTTCATGCAGAAACACTTCAAGGCACCTACTCAGCTGGTTAGGAGTAATAGCTGCCCTTTCACACATCAAGTTGCTTAATTCCAACGTTTAAGTTAGATTATAAATCCATTCATTCAAGCATCACAATGCTCTATATTAAATGAATACCAAAAATACCAGGAAGGAGCTTAGTATAATTGCCCTCAATACTGTTTGCAGTCTTTATTATAATATTTAGTCTGTTTTTCTCATTTACACAATTATCAGGGCTGCTATGGCTACACAATAAGGTCTTAGAAAAGGAGGATTCTTTGCCTTCTAGATCTGAAAGCAAGCTTATTAAGAATGACATAGGAAGAATCACAAGTATTCATTTTCTAAATTTCAGGGCCCTTTTCTACAAAGTCAAAGGGTACTATAAAATGTGTCAGGGAGCCACACATGCAGATATTCTCATTTCACTTAGAAGTCCTTATGGATTGCAAGTCTCTAAGTGGGTCTCCGTGAAAGGCAAGTATTCAGAATGTCACTCTTTTCCCAAGAGAGAACAGGTTTTGATTGCAGAACATGTTACACTAATGAAGCTTTGTTGGCAGCTGGTTAGTAAAGCTTCTGGGTAGCATAATGCATTTTTCCTAATACTATGTTAAAATGAGCCAAGCCTGAGCCATGCTCCAACTACTTGGAAAGAAAACCAAAAGGGTATAAGTGAATAGGGTTTTGGGTTCTTATTTTGATATAGTTTCAATCTTACAGAAAAGTTACAAAAACAAAATGAAAAGCTCCCACATATATCCTTTGCCCATATTGAATTATATAATTTGTGACATATATATGGAATTTGTGAAAAATAATTTGAGACTATGTATATCCTGATCTGCATCAAACTTTCACCCAGTACTATTAGCATCCATTGATGATTTTTGTTCAAATCAATGATTCCACAAGAGTTGTGAAATGGCAAGTTTTCCAACTCAATCATCCTCCGGCATTTATTAGCTGGCATTCTCCTCCAAGGAAGAACCTATCTTCATCTTTTATTTATTCATTATCTCAGAACCGACTCATAAGCTATTGTATTCAGTGGTCTATAATTTATTACTACATTTATGTTGATGCTAAAATTGTGAAGTGAAGGCTTTTGGAAAGAGCGTTTAAGGCAAAGTGGGTTTTCCAAAGTTTGCTTTGGAAGCAAATGGTCACTTTGCCTTCAAAACATTTTGAGGCAAAAAAAAAAAAAATCGTGTCCTCCTATTTGAACAGAAACACTAACCAATCTTTCCCCCGCTCAGAAACTCCTGTCTAGACACATTACTCTTTCACGGCACAAAATCTCTGTTTTGCTCCCTATCCAGGGCTGCAGTTAATTACATGAAGAGACAGATGCTGAGCAGCCTAAGGCTTTCTCTGCCACCGCGGCGAGGCTGAGCTCCACTCAACAAGCAGGTAGTGAGTGAAGACAAATGCTGTTTGACAAGGCAGCATCTCCCAGCACCCAGGGATAGAAAACAGACAGGCCACTCTGTGTTCCCAAGCAAAGACAGAGAAATATCAAGCAGATTGTTTCTGACAGAAATCATATCACAGCCGCACTTCTAGACAAAGTCCGTGTGAATGAAATGATACACTTTCCGTTTCCTATCTTCCCCTTTAACAAAAAGGGAGTATATCAAAGGTACATTGAAGGTGACAGCTCAATGCAAGGTGGTTAGAAAGATTTTATAAGCTTGGTTTCCCTTTGGAGATATTAAAGAATCAGCAACAGTTCATCGATTTAGATGCTGTAGTTCTCCTTCTTGATTATAATGAATTTCCAGGTTCCTAAATACTGCAACATAAATAGCTATCTTCAGTGAAGAGGGTTGTGTCAAAATAGAAAATTAAAGTCGAGAGCAGTCTTTATGTCACACAGAAAAAGAGAATAGTCTAATTTGGATTTTTCTAAAATTTATTAAGCAATAATTAGCTGGAAAAGTAGTTTCCCAAATGCAAACTCATGCTAGAATATAGCCACGAGTTATTTTTAGAGGTCACCTACTGACTTATTTGTATCCATTAATGGGTACAGAAATGATATAAAAATAAACATTTCTCCTCGATGAGTATACTTTGGAGGGGAAATGATATTTTTATCCAATACATAAATAATTTTGCCAATGCTTTCCTCATTAGTCGTCAATGAGTGTGTTTTTAAATCAATCATCTCAAGGGATAACTAAATTATTTTAAGGTACTCCTTTTTAAACATTTTTGTTTTTCGTTGGGTTCATGGAGAGTACTTAAATATTATGTCACAAAGACAATAAGTCAAACAATTAAACTAAAGCATAAGTTCTAACCAACTGTTGTTTTCAAAAGTCAGAAAAAAAAAATCCAACACAACCTGCTGTGAGCCCAACTGTTGGGTAGTAGACCAACAACAATGCTCATTCCCAGCGGAGGAGAAGGCCACCAAACAGATACTCAGCAAGCTTCATTTCTCACCAGAAGGCGCAGAATAAGCTTTATGCAAAGATCGACAATTTACTTTAGGAGGAGAAAAATAGCAAGAAACTGACTCTCAAATTATACTACCAATTTGATTGCTTTAAATAATCTTTCAGTGTTCCTCTGATTTTCTTATACACTGTCTCCATTTTTAGCCATACTACAGTTCTATAAGTCAAAAGTTATAAAGTAGATTTTTGAAAGAAAGATTCTGTTTCTCTCATAGAAATTATAGTCGAGGAGCATATTCTTGATCAAAAACTCCATCGGTCTGTTTTTTGTTTGTCACTTTTTTTTCTGTTTGTTTGTCTTGTTTCTTAAGTTCCACATATGATTGAAGTAGGTAAAGGGGATTAAGAGCACACGTACTATGATGAGCGCTGAGTAGTGTATAGATTGTTGAATCACTATATTGGACCTCTGAAACTAATATAATACTGTATGTTAATTACACTGGAATAAATAAAGATCACATGTCACCAAAATAACATCCTAAAAAGAGTTGTAACAACTATAAATTTCTATAATTATTTAGAATAGTAAAATCATCTCCCCATCTTAAGTAATTATTAATATGCTATATACAAGAATCATTCAAAGGGCCCTTGTGCCCTGCACTTTAATGAAATAAATTTGACTTAAAACTGATATAATGTAATAGAAATTAGTAATCTTATCCACCATTAATGTCGTCTGTTTTGAATTTAGATGGACTCTTTTTTTTTTACATAATTTAGATTGCTCAGAAAATTTTAAATATATATACAAAGGAATCTGTACAAAAGTATTCCTTCCTTTTTCTCTGTAAAATTTTGTAAAGTTAATCAAATCATATAAAGCACTCTACAATTCATAAGTTCATAAGCTGCCTCAAAGCACTTTTGTAGGTGCTTAATAAGATTGTTGTTGGAGCTAACAATGATATCCATGGGAGGGGGCAGTGGGTTGAGCATTTTAATATTAAGAGCTAACCCAATAGTTCTCTCATTGATATTTCTTACCTCTATAATTTATTCCTGTGGTTCCCAACCCAAGCACTACAAAGACAGTCGGAAAGTAAAGCAAATTACTCAGTGTGAAACATGGGGTGTCATGAAACACATAGAAGAGACATTTAATATAAACTTGAGAATCAGGAAAAGTCCCCAAGAGGAAATGATAGCATGGCTGATATCTAAGCCAAGATCTTAAAGACAAGTAGGAGTTAGTGGGACAAAATTTCTATCCATTATAAGAACCTAATCTAGAATGCCTGAATCAAAAGACTAACTTGCTGTCCTTCACATTTCATAGGAATGCAGTATTTAAGGGCTGGTCAGGAGATTATATGCTATAATAGTTAAAAATACAGTTTAGGTCAGACTTTCTGGGTTCAAATTCCTGCGTTCCATCTCAATAGTAGTATAACCATAGGCAGGTATCTTTCCTCTGTGCCTCAGTACAGTTCCCTTATCTATAAAATGTAATAACAGATAGTACCTACCTTATGATTTAAGACAGCTGTGTGTTAGAAGAGCATTTTAATAAGAATTAAACATATGTTTGCCACTATTTTTATATCAACTATTAGCATACCTGAATGGAAGGATGTATATTCAGTTCTTCCTAAGCCCATCATACAGAAAGTAAGAATAATAAAATATATATTGTCTTAGTGAACTGAGATATCTCCTGGTATAACATAAGATGTTTTATATTCTCTCCAACATAATTAAAACTTATATATGTTTTAATTCTCTCTCTCTCTATATATATATATATGTATATATGTATATATATATATATAGAGAGAGAGAGAGAGATATCTCAAGATTGTGTTGATCCTCTCTAATCACAGCTTCTATATTAGAAGATGTTCTCCTTTCTTATCTCCATCAAGTGGCCCATGAAACCTGCACCCATCATTGTTTCTTATTGTTAGTCCCCCTCTGGCAGTGAGGACTTCTTCACACCACAGGGGCTGTGTGGTCAGCCACAACACAACCCCATTAGCAGCCCAGATCTTCTGTGTTGCTTGCTGGACTACTCTCTGCTTTCTCTGTTCTTTTCCTGGGTCCTGGGGCACAGCTCTAACAACCTGTCACACCACATATCCACACAGCCCCACCTCAGCAGGGCCCTTGCTGCTCTGAGCAATCTTTTTAGTAACCTCAACTCATTTCCATTCAGTACGATTTAACAAAAATGTACTACACGCAGAATACTTTGCTAGGGAATAAAAGATAAAACTAAAATTAACCAACTCTCAAAGAATTTAAGAGTCTATCATGAGAACAAAATACATGTGACACATGCCTCAAAGGCAGTTTGGGGAAAATGATAAAGGATTCCAAATCTTTTCTTCTCTCCTTCAGATCACCTCCTCAGTCTTCAGCCTCAGCCAATAACCACAACTTACAGTTCACTGAAACTGTGGTTACTTGATATAAATCCTTACAAAAACATTTTCCACCACTTCCATTCACTTCTAGTTTCTCATACTCATTAACTTTTATCTCTATTCTCTAAAAATTATACTGTGATCTATCTCCTGCTGCATATAAAGTATCTTCCTCCCATATTTATCTCCTCTTTGGCCAATACTTTCAACCTTTTCTTCTCTGTCTTCCAACATGCACATGACTCCTGCCAAAAAGAAATCTTTGGGCTTTCTGCCCAATCTTTATTTTCACTCAACCCATTTCACTGCCAGACCTTTCCATATTCCATTTCACCCCACATCTACAAACTTTTTTCACCCACACTCTCAAAACTACTCCCTCAGGCATCACTTATGTCTTTATTATCAACCAAGTCAATAGCTTTTCCTCTATTCTCCCTTTACTTGATGTTTCTATAGTTATGGGTACAGAGTATTATTCAATTCTTCTCAAAACTCTCAGCAGTTAGCTTGATGACACCACACAGGGATGGATCTGTTTTCAATTCTGCAACAAGTGCCTGCGAGTCTGTTTGATAGTTCCCATTCCTTCTAATTGTGAATTGCCTCCAAGGGTTACTTCCAAGCCCACAGTCTTCCCTTTCAACAGATTCCCGAAAAGAACACATACAGTAACCCCTCCCTTATCCACAGGGGATATGTTTCAAGACTCTCAGTGGATGCCTGAAACCACAGATTGTACCCAAACCCATATACTATGCTTTTATATACATACATGTGATAATATTTAATTTATAAATTAGGCAAAGTAAGAGATTAACAGCAATAACTAAAAATAAAAGAGAACTATTGTAACAATATACTGTAATAAAAGTTATATAAATATATTTCTCCCTCAAAATATTTTATTGTATTTTACTCACCCTTCTGGTAAAGATGACAAAATGCTTAGGTGATAAGATGAAGTGAGATGAATGATGTAGGCATTGTGACATGCCATTAGGGTACTACTGACCTTCTGACATATCGTCAGAATCACCTGCTTGCAGACTGGACTTAATAATAGGTAACTAAAACCATGGAAAAGAGGGGACTACTGTACATTCTCATGACCAACATCTGAGGCTGATGACTCCTGAATCCCCCATCCCCAGGGCTGTTGTCTCATAAGCACTGCCCCATCTACCACAATCTACTGAACAGAGCGGAAGCTCTGGGATTAGACTACTTTCAACCCATCTTCCTGCTCTACTACTTTACTAGCAGTGTGTGATTGGAAATGATGTTTAATCTCTTGATTCCTGTTTCTTCATTTTTAAATTGAAGGGAATTGTATCTACCTTATAAACTGGTTGTGAGGATTTAATGAGATTATCTATGAACAGACAATACATTGGCTGGTGCATGATATGCACTCAGTAAATATTAGCTCTAACAATATTAATAGTAAATTAATAAAAGTCCAGGTTTAAAACTCCATGATTGTAAATAAAAACTAAATGGCCAACTAAAACAAAAGCCTTCATGATCAAATAAAGACCTCTCCAAGATTAACTATTTGTAAAATTCCTCTAGTCATTTAGATTCAAAACCTTAGCTCTACCTTTGGTCAACATTAGTTTTCCTATGCACATCTAGAAATCAAGTTCTATTTTCTTCAGTGATTCTCCTTTTTGTCTCTTAGTGTTCATTGGTACTTCTACCACCCCATCAAGGCCTTCGCCTCCCCATCCATCTTAAAGATCACAATACACATTGATCTCTGCAGAGGGAGTAGCATTGTGCCAGGATAGAGAACTTGCTTTATAACTAACTTTTATAAGATGTTAAACAAGTCTCTGTAGGCTTCAGCTTCCTCATGTATTATTTCAAGGAAGCTGGGTTATATTTTCTTTAAACAAGTTTTAAAATTCAATAATTGTCTGAAAGACTGTTATCTTGTTTAAAAAATACGTGTACCCTGTAGTCATAAAGAATAAAACAGAAATCACATTATTAAGAAACTGAGATATGAGACAATAAAAAGAGTTTCTAGGAAATTAGAAAAAAGCAATATTTCATTGCATTGATACTGAGAGATTAAAAGGGGTTCTGATAGTGACATCTCTAACTCAAATATGAGTAAGGTAAAAGTAGACTTGGGAGTAAGATTTCCTTGAAATAAGACCATTGAAAAATGCTGAGTGAGGATTCCTAACGCTCCCCTAATAGTAAAATGGCTGCTTCCTCAATCTCCACAGACTGACGGTTGGTGAAAAACCCAAGAATGGAACATTAGGATCTGCAATTTTAGAGGTAGAACAATGTGGCGAAGGGAGTGGCTGGTGGATGAGAGTTTAGTAAATGCTACTGAAGAGGAGAGGAAGGAACAGAGGCTGGGGCTGACTGGGTCCTTTGTGTGCTCCTTCAGGTCATCTGAGATATGCAGAACTGTGTTTATAGGAAAACTGTGATCCAAGTGCCTACAGAGGACTTAACTTCATGTCAGTAAACAACAAAGTAGGAGTAGAGGGCAGCCCTGCTCCTGCCTGTGACACATCCCTCTACAAAACGGGTTTTAATAAGACAGTGAAGGAGTGATGGTCTAGAATCAGTGATGAAAACACAGTGTGCAGAGGGCGCTTCTTCCATCTTGCTTCCTCAAAGGGATGAGCAGACCTTCTCTGAGAAGGTTAAAGCAAAGCTAAGTTGTCAGGGCATGACTGGATTCACTGGAGAAAAGAAAGTAAAAGAAAGAGGGAAACGGACAAAGGGAATTTATTAACCAGGAGTTGAGAGTTCTAGAAGGTAAAACACAAGCCTTGGGAAGGAAGAGTAGAAAGGGGATTAGGTCAAGGAGGAAGTGCAGAGAATTAAAGGGTTGAGAGAATGCTCCTAGTGGTTTACATTATAGGGACTGACAAAAAGAAATAGTGGGAGGTGTGGGGATTTAGTCCTAAAAGAAGGAGGGTACTGCAGGCCTCTTATAATTCACCAAGAGATGGAAGAGAGGGAGGGCACCACAGGTGGGTACGAGTGAGTCAGGAGCTCCAGCATGGACTAGGTTAAAAGAGCTATGTGGATGTTTCAAATGTTTCTTCTTATTTGTTGTTATATCTTTCATATGTGACAGTTTCTTAGAAGTAGGTACTCCATCTTCTGTGTCTTTTGTGTCACACATAGCACTTATCTCTGCATATAAGAGACATGAAACCAAACTGCCAGTTTGAGAAAGACAATGGTTTTAGATTCAAGGAGATTAGGGTTCTTGTAAGTGGAAAACAACAAATTGCACTGAAATGACCATGAACTGTGTTGCCTATCTTTATAGGCAAGACTGATCAGGCATGTTTAAACTGGTCAGAACAAGGGGATATTTTTATATACCTAAAATAATAAATAAGTAAATAAAATTTCAAATTTCACACTTAACATAAATGTTTCAAATGGCAATTTTTCAGTGATATAAGAAAAAAAAATCACAATGAAAGGGGGACTATTAATACATGAGTACCCAGAACATATGAGTGGATAAAGCAAAGATGAAAATGTTAAAAGTAATCACTTCCTTATTCAAGATATATAGAAATAAAAAGACTGTTACTGCAATAATACTAGATTTCAGAAGTTAAAATGAAACTCATGCCTAATAATAAGAATATATAACAAGACTTTGTTTCAAGGCATATTATCGTCTTCAAGGAAAAATGCTTTGTACAAAATAATTATAAAGCCAAATAGATTGGAAGTTCATCTTTATCCTGCAAAAAAAGATTTATCTAGTGTTTTAAATAAATAAGAATTTAAGATATATGGTTTATATCCAAGATCTTTAGTTCTTTCTCTAATTTTATAGTTTGTTTGTAAGTCATTAAGGTCTGTTCCAAGTATCAATGATATCAAAGATGCATTTGTTTTTTATTGTTGTGTGACAAATGATCACAAATTCAGCAGCTAAAAGCATCGCTAATACATATCATCTCATAGTTTCCATGAACGTGGAGTCCAGGAGTAGCCTGACTGGGTCTTCTGCTTGGGATCTCATAAGGCTGCAATCAAGATGTCAGCTAGGATGTGTTTTCATCTGGAGGCTCAACCAGGGAATCTACTTCCAAGCTCTTTCAGGTTGTTGGCAAAATTCCTTTTCCTGAAACTGCATGAGTAAGACCCTTTCAGATGCTACCTAGAGTTGCCTGCTGCACGGCCCTCTCCACGGAGAGTTTACATTACAGCAGTTTGCCTCTAGAAAGCCAGTAGGACAGCTTCTCACTCTACTCTGCTAAGATGGAGTCTTATAGATGATGTTATGTAACAAGAGAGTGACTTTTAATCATTTTTTCCATATTCTTTTTTTTAATGTTTATTTATTTTTGAGAGACAGAGAGAGAGCACGAGCATGGGAGGAAGGGGTAGAGAGAGAGGGAAACACAGATTCAAAGGCAGGCCCTGGACTCCAGCTGTCAGCACAGAGCTCAACGCAGGGCCTGAACCCACAAACTGCGAGAGCATGATCTGAGCTGAAGTCAGACACTTAACCAACTGAGCCACCCAAGAGCCCCATATTATATAATTTAGAAGCTAGTTCTAGGTTCTGCCCACACTGCAGGGGGCAAACAGAGCGTGTAGTCAGCAGAGCGTGACCTTGTGAGGGCTACCATAATTATGGTGTGTCCCTCACAAAAGACAAACTGACCTAACTAATTTTCTTGTGAAAAATACTTTTAGTGAGTAGTAATTTAAATGTTTTTTTTTTTTTACTTTTAAGCTTTAAATATTTTTATCTCAAAGAATTCTCAAAAGCAATCTATAATGATATCTAAAAATTTTTAAAATTCACACAATCAGGCAATTCCGTAGAACATCTCCAACCCAAAGTTACTGTTTTGAACATGCATTTTTGAAAGTAATCTTCAATTAGTTCTATATTTTGATTTTCATTATGAATATGAGAGATAATCAGATATCTCTGAATATCATAATACTTATGCCTGTTTTGTTATTTAAAAACCTACTACACAGGGGCACCTGGGTGGCTCAGTTGGTTGAGTGGCCGACTTCAGCTCAGATCATGATCTCACCTCTGTGAGTTCGAGCCCCGCGTCGGGCTCTGTGATGATGGCTCATCAGAGCCTAGAGTTTGCTTCGGATTCTGTGTCTCCCTCTCTCTCTGCCCTTCCCCTGCTTGTGCTCTGTCTCTATGTCTCTCAAACATAAATAAATGTTAAAAAAAAATTTGCTTTAAAAAAAAAAGAAAAAGAAAACCTACTACACAAATGCATAGATCAAGGGCACATAATAAAGTCCAAAAACACACCCATGTATGTAATGGAAATGTAATATATGACAGAGGGGATGTTAAAAATTTTAGTGAAGAACTAATGGGCTATTCAAGAAATGATGCGACAGCAGTAAAATTCTACATACAAAAAGTAATAAATCTCTTGCATTTTCCTATATAGTTGAAATATATAACAGTTATAAAACAAAAAATATTCTACCTCATTATTACAAGTATGCATGGGCCCACAAACACAAATCTATTTTAGCTTGATTAAAACCTAAATGCATTCAGACCAACTCTAAAATATTTAGCACAAGCCATAAAATAAAATATTGATAAATCTTACTGCTTTTTTTTCAAATTGTTTTTTTCTTTTTTTTTTTAATTTTTAATGTTTATTTTTGAAGAAGAGAGACAGAGAGCGTGAGTAGGGCAGGGGAAGAGAGAGAGGGAGACAGAATCTGAAGCAGGCTCTAGGCTCTGGGCTGTCAGCACAGAGCCTGATGTGGGGCTTGAACTCATGAGCCATCAGATCATGACCTAAGCCAAAGTTGGAGGTTTAACCAACTGAGCTACCCAGGTGCCCCAAATATTACTAATTTTTAAAAAAATCTGTTCAGCAAGAGATATAGAAAACAAGTTTGGGAGAAAATATTTGCAAAGCATAGTAGGATTACTCTCTAAAATAGCATAAAAAACTACCACCAATCAATAAGAAAATAGAAACAATAATAAATCAATAATAAAATAGGTAAAGAAAACACCTTAAGAAAAATAGGTAAAGATAAGGTGCCTGGAGGAATGCTGATGCATAGGGGCACGTGTACCCCGATGTTCATAGCAGCACTTTCGACAATAGCCAAATCATGGAAAGAGACTAAGTGTCCATTAACTGATGATTGGATAAAGAAGATGTGGTATATATATATACAATGGAATACTATGCAGCAATGAGAAAGAATGAAATCTGGCCACGTGTGGCAACATGGATGGAACTGGAGGATATTATGCTAAGTGAAATAAATCAGGCAGAGAAACACAGATGCCATATGTTCCCATGCATAGGTAAGCTTTGGGAGACCTAACAGAAAACCAGAGGAAGGAAGGGGGAAAAAAAAAAGCCACAGAGAGGAAGGAAGACATAACATGGGAGACTCTCAAAGACTAAGAACAAACTGAGGGGAGACGGGGGTGTTGGAGGGGGGAGAGTGGGTGATGGGCATGGAGGAGGGCACTTGTTGGGATTATCACTGGGTGTTGTATGGAAACCAAATTGACGATAAATTATTTAAAAAAAAAAAGAATAAAATCTTGCCATTTGCAAAAAAAAAAAAAAAATATAAGGTGCCTCGGCGGCTCAGCCAGTTAAGCGTTGGACTCTTGATTTCGGCTCAGGTCTTGATCTTAGGGTTTGTGAGATTGAGCCCTGTGTTGGGTTCTGTGCTGACAGCACCAAGCTTGCCTGGAATTCTCTCTCTGCCCCTCCCCTGCTTATGCGCTCTCTCTCTCTCTCTCTTTTAAAATAAATAAACACTTTTAAAAGAATAGGTAAGGATATAGATAAGAAATTTACACAAAAGGAAACAAGCATGACCAATAAATGTGAAAAGATGCTCTACTTCGCTAGTAGTCTGAGAAGGGAAAATAATAATGATGATAATGTGCTATTTTACATCCATCAGATTAGCAAAAATCAGATTGACAATATGCCATACCTTATGCTGTAAATAGAACCACCTGAGAGAACTATGTGACCATAGTAAATAAAGTTGAAATTATTTGTGCTCTTTATTCATAATAATTTCACTTTCATGTATACCCCCTTGAGGAACTCTTGTACTCACGCACCACAAGACCAGTCAAGAAATATTCACTGTTTGTAATATTATGCTGTAATTAAAACTAGTAATAAACATCCAGTAATATTATGTAGCAGATAGCTTTATATTCACCATCATGGATAAATCTCAAAAACATAATGCTGAGCGAAGAAAGAAAATTATAAAACTTAATAGTGAAAAACTGCAAGTCGCAAATGTCTACCAAAGCAGAACAGATAAATTGTGCTATAGTCGCAATCATATAGTAATTAAATTTAATTAGAGATAAATATATAACCATAGATAAGCCTTAAAAACATATTGACTCCTAAAAGCAAGAAACAAAATAGTATGTTCAGCATGAGATCATTTATATAAAGACTGAAAACATGCAAAACCATATCATATGTTGTTTATAGAATAATAATATAAAAACATGCATGTGAATAATGAATACTGATTCAGAATAGAGGTATAATCTGGAGAAAAAGGGGAAATGTAACCAGAGAACGATACATTGGGATCTCCAAATATAGCAATAATTTGTAATTTCTGTAATTTGTAGCTTCTATGATTTCTGAAATATGCTGTATTCTTTTCTGTTTGTTTGAAATATTTCGTAATATTTTTTAGAAGAATAAAACTACCAGATCTTTCCCCAATATTGTTTTTCAGTTCCCTTTTTGTCTTTTGTCCTTTCTTTTTCTTTTTTTTTTTTGAATTTTTTTTTAATGTTTATTTATTTTTGAGACAGAGAGAGACAGAGCATGAGTGGGGGAGGGGCAGAGAGAGAGGGAGACACAGAATCGGAAGCAGGCTCCAGGCTCTGAGCTGTCAGCACAGAGCCCGACGCGGGGCTCGAACTCACAGACCGTGAGATCATGACCTGAGCCGAAGTCGGATGCTCAACGGACTGAGCCACCCAGGCGTCCCTGTCTTTTGTCCTTTCTAAAATACTTTATACTGTAGTGTTCTTTCTTTCCTAATTTTTAGTATTGAACATAGTGAATAACCTTTGGCTTTCAAGGGTGCTTGGGTGGGGACATTTAATATTGAAGGTAAACACATTCAAAATGAAGATTTTTTTTTCTTCAGGAAATTTTTATCAAATGGTGAGTTTCGTAAAGGAGAGATTATCTCTTGTTATTCCTTCCCTTTTGTCCCAATATATGGCAACGAGTCTATATATGCATACTATGTGCCCCATAAACCTTTGTTTTTGCATATCTTGGAAAACAAAATCAGCACTTCAGAACTTAAAGTATTCGTATCTTCATGGCCATTTTGTTTTTTAAAAATATTTTAATTCTTTTGCCATCGAAAATAAAAATAACAGGCCTACTGATATTTATCTGCTCTTTCATATACATAGTAGACTATATTTATATTCACAGGAAAGTAGGAGAACATCACTGAAAACAAGGCCAGCATGGTTTTAAAACTATAGAACAATTCTTTGACTGATATTTACACATGATTGAATATGTATCTAGGAATGATACACATATACTCACTGAATATACATGTAATTGTATATTTCAAATTTTCATATTTTGATAGGATAGTGCTAATGGTCCATTCATTTTTGTCCACAAAGGAGGCTGAAAAAAGAGAGATATCAAAGCAACTCCAAAGATAACTCCGAAAAGGAAAGATTTTTGGGGAGTCTGATTTGAATGACACAAGGAACCATCAGGGTGGGGACTAGTTCAGAAGACACCACTGTCCAGTATGCCTGTAGTAGAGAGCCTCTAAGATAGTCCCAGAGATCCCTGCCTCTTGGTATTTACATCTTGAATAGTTCCTTCCTGTTAGAGACTGAATTTTTGACCCCTCGAAATTCATATATTGAAGCCCTAACTCTCAATGTGACTGTATTTGGAAATAGGACTTTTAAGGAGGTAAGGTGTAATGAGATCATAAGGGTAGGGCCTTAATCCAATAGAACTAGTGTCCTTCTAAGGAGAGGACTCTCTCTCTCTCTCTCTCTCTCTCTCTCTCTCTGCATGCACATAAAAGCCATGTAAGGACACAGCAAGAAGGTGGCAAGCCAGGTGAAACCTCAGCAAAAAGAGAATTCTTCAGGACCTTGATCTTGGATTTCTAGCCTCTATAACATGAAAAAATAAATTTCTGTTAGGTCACCAAGTTTGTAATGTTCTGTTATGGCAGTCTGAGCTGACTAATACACCTCCATCATTGTACCACATTTGGTCTCTATTGAGATCAATAGAAAATGGCAAAAGTGATGGTATTTCACTTCTAAGGTTCGGTTTTAAGAGACACTATGGCTTTCTCTCTCTCTTTCTCTGCTCACTCACCCTGGGGGAAGTCAGCTGAAATACAATAAGGAATCTTATGAAGAAGCCCAGGTGGGTAGTAAATGAGGTCTACTGCCAACAGTCACATGAGTAAACTCGGAAGCAGATCCTCTGTTCCCACGTAAGCCTTCAGATGGTTAAACCCCCAGCTGAGAGTTGACTACAACCTCATGAAGGACCCAGAGACAGAATCACCCAGCTGAGTTGCTTCTGGATTCCTGGCCCTCAGAAACTGTGCTAGATCATAAATGTTCATTGTTTTAAGTGCTAGATACAGTTTGAAGGTTTGTGTCTCTCCAAAATTCATATGTTGAAATCCTAAACCCCGATGTGATAACATGAGGAGGGGTGGTTAGGAAGAGAGTAGATCATAAAGACAGAACCCTCGGGAATGAGATTAGTGCTCTTCTGAGAGAGGCCACACAGAGTTCCTAGCTTCTTCCGCCATGTGAAGATACAGTGAGAATTCTGTGACCTGGGAAAGGTCCCTCGTCCTGATCTTGGACTTCCAGCTTCCAGAAATGTAAGAAATAAATTTCTGTTGCTTATAAGCCTTATAAGGTTGTTAGAGCAGCCACTAAGACAGTTAATTTAGGGTAATTTTTTACTAAGCAATAACATACCACTTTATTCAAAACCAGTTTAAAAGTCTGCTTCTGGGGCACCTGGGTGGTTCAGTCGGTTAACTGTCTGGCTTTGGCTCAGGTCATGATCGCACAGTTCGTGGTCCAAGCCCCATGTCAAGCTCTGTGCTGACAGCTCAGAGTCTGGCACCCGCTTCAGATTCTCTGTCTCCCTCTTCCTCTCTGCACTCTCTCTCAAAATAAACAAACATTAAAAAAAAAGTCTGCAGCTAAATTTATCTATTTGATATAATGTGAATCATTTTATTCCACGATAATAATCATTTTCCTCATTAGAATCCTTCAGCCATCAACCAATCAGATGGAAACACAACCATAAGGAGTTGAATCAGTGGTATTTAGTTACACCAGCACTGAAATTTAAGAAAGACTGACATCTTAAGATTTAGTTATCTTCTACCTACCAATATTCCAATATTATAGATGAAAACTGTTTTAGGTGATTCTCCATTGTGATTTTAAATCTCATTCATTATCTCAAAGTTTGAGAAACATTTTACATCCTCCCCTTAATTCTATTTTAGCTATATTTAAGACACTAGAAGATACTAGAACTTCCTTTTTTCTTCTTTTTTATAATATAGTTAAGTCCTTTTCTTCCTGTTAAACAGACGTTTAGCCATATTAAAAATTGTTTCCCAGTAATAATGGGTTTTCACTGAAATGCTTCATTTTTTTCTTTCTCCTACTCATCAGCTGTTCTTCTGTTTCCTTTCCCCCAGCTGCTTATGTTATTACATGCTTAATTTTCCTTTTCTCTTGTTGATCTTCTTTCCCTCTGATGTTTTTCTCATAGCAACAAACCCATCTGATTGCATGGGTTTTAAATAAGAGCCATGTTTTTCTTACTGTATTTATGGGTTTTGCCTTTTCATCATGACCTTCTCAAATGACTTATGTATGCTTGACCTCTACTCGAGAGATAGTTGCAGAAACTTTGGGGAAAAAGATAGTTATTTCAAGGATATGAGTGCAGAAGTATGAATAAAAGGATGCACACATCCTTAATAGTATGCCTTCTAATGTCAGTATTCAGAAGAAATGGTTATCTGTAATATGTTTTTATCCATACTGCAGTCAAAGTTCGGGTACAAAGGGGTTTCTAGGTTGGTGAAGACACCTGGATGTCAGTCACTGTGTAAAGAGCCCTTGGAGATTTTAGTGGTAGAAATTAAGAAGCAAGGCCACACCAACTCTGAGAACAGTAACTGATCAAGATAATCTAAGTTGTTAAGGGTCTACTATACAAGCAAAAGCCAAATTATATACTCGTTTAAAAAAAACTCTGTGTTCTTAAATATCTTTTGTTATGGCAGACTGTATTTAGATATTAATATTTTTGAAGAAAAAAACAAATCAAAGTATAGTAGAAAGAGGGGGGTTGGATTTTAATTCCATTTCTGTTACTTTTTAGCTGAAAGACCTCATGTTGGTCACCTAGTTTCTATGGGCCTCAGTTTTCTTGGTTGCAAAATGGGAATAATAATAACTCCCTTAAAGGTAATGAGGAGTACATGGGTGGCTCAGTTGGTTAAGCACCATACTTCAGCTCAGGTCATGATTTCACAGTTCATGAGTTCAAGCCCCACTTCAGGTTCTATGCTGACAGCTCAGAGCCTGGAGCCTGCTTCGGTTTCTGTGTCTCCCTATCTCTTTGCCCTTCCCCTGCTCATGCTCTGTCTCTCTCTCTCTCTCAAAAATAAATAAATATTAAAAAAATTTTACAAAATAAAGAGTGGTGATAATGATTAAATGAGACAATGCAGTTGTGGCACACAGAAAGTGCTCAATTAATGGTGGCCCCTTTAAATTCCTCAAATCAGTGGTGAAAAGGAGAGTAACATGAGTAAGAAAAAAGCATTAGATTTCCCTCAGATGACATGAGCAGAATGTATTTTTCTCCCATTAATTCTCAAATCTTAAGCCTATCATGAAGTGTTTGCACTAAATCTCTGTGTTCACCATGTTTTTCATTATATAATGTTTAACACAGTGACATCTATAAAATCATTTAGAAGGAGGATACTGACATATAAATAAGTAACTGAAGTACAGAAGGTGAATCATGTCTGAAGTGTTATATGAACCCCTTATCAGATATATCTTTGCAAATTATCTTCTACATTCGGTAGGTTGCCTTTTTGTTTTGTTGATGGTTTCCTTCACTGTGCAGAAGCTTTTTGTTTTGGTTAATTTCCAAAATGTATAAAGAACTTGTATTTCAAAAGCAAAAAAAAAATAATAATAATAACCTGAATAAAATGAGCAGAGGGCCTGATAGACATTTTTCCAAAGAAGACGTAACACAAATGGTCAACAGATACATAAAAAGATGCTGAACATCACTAATAATCAGAGAGATGCAAATCAAAACCACGATTTCACTTTACATCTGTCAAAATGACTAGAATAAAAAGCGCAAGAAATATTAAGTGTTGGTGAGGATGTGGAAAAAAGGAACCTTTGTGCACTATTGGTGGGAATGCAAATTCATGCAGCCACTGTGGAAAACAGTATGGAGGTTTCTCAAAATAGCAAAAATAGAAATATTATATGATTCAATAATTCCACTACTGGGTGTTTAACCAAAGAAAATGAAAATACTAATTTGAAAAGAAATTGAAAATACTAATGTATGCGTCCCTATGTTTATTGCAACATTATATACAATACCCACAATATTGAAGCAACCCAAGGGTCCACCCATAGATGAATGGATAAAGAAGATGTGGTATAGATATACAGTGGATATTACTCAGCCATAAAATAGAATGAGACCCTGACATTTGCAACAACATAAGTGGACCTATAGGATATAATGCTAAGTGAAATAAGTCAATCAGAGAAAGACGAATACCATATGATTTTATGATTTCACTCATATATAAAATTTAAGAAACAAAACTAATGAACTAATATAGAGAAAATGAAACAAAAAGGCTCTTAAATATAGAGAACAAACTGGTGGTTGCCAGAAGGGAGGTGGTGGGACACAGAAAGAGTGAAATAGATAAAGGAGATTAAGAGTACCCTCACCTTGATAAGCACTGAGAAATGTATAGAATTGTTGAATCATTATATTGTACACCTGAAACTAAGATAACACTGTATGCTAATTATACTTGAATAAAAAACAAAAATAAAAAATAAAAAGTGTTATGTGAATACTGAAAACGGATTGACTATGACTTAGGTTGGGATAGGTGGCATCAAAGAAGGTGCAGTGCCCAAAATTGCCTGCAATTAAAATCACTTTAGGAGCTTAAAATATAGAGAGCCTGTGTCCCATACCTAGAGATTGATACTTAATTGCCTGAGTTGGCCTGGGTTTTGAGATATTTAAAAGACCCTCAAGTGATTTTAATATGCATATGAGTTTGGGAACCACTGGCATATTTATTTCTAAAGTTGTGTATGGCTGAGTACAGAAAAAATAGTGAAAGATGAACCTGAAATGCCATGTCACACAATTTGAACTTTGTACTCTAGTCTTGACATTGTTTGATTATATAGTCCTATAATTTAAAATTTTGGTGTGCACCCTAAATTTGTATATGCATTTATTCATTAATATATATGTACTATTGTATAATATGTAGAATATCGAATGTACAATATACCTATATTATACACAAAAATTACAAATAAGAATGATTAGCAAAAGAATAAAACAGCATTTTAAGTAGCAAAAGAATAAAACAGCATTTTAAGTAGTTATTTTATTTACTAATGGTTAAAAAATCTTCCTTCTCTCACTAAATTATCTTTAAAATATTATTTTTGTCTAAGTAATGAGAGGATACGCTTCATTATTTGTGACAATCTTTGATATTCATAGAGATTCATAGTCTCCTTTTTTGCAGATTTTTCAAAACTTGGGTTGCAGGATTTTTATATGTAAAGCCAAAATTCTCCAAAAAAGGTAGATACAAATGGAAGAAATGCATCATCGGCTGAATATACTAAGTCATCTTTTCTATTTTCAAGCTCATAACCAATTATTTAAGAATTTTTGTTACAAAACAAGAACGTTTGTTAATATTTGGCTATCAAATTTTCAACTTGCCCTAATGTCTATCTTTTGATCATACAAATTTATCAGAGAGCATTAATTTGTTTAATAAATAAGCTCAAAACACACTGGGACTTGGATTTTGGAATATTTCTAAACCAGCTAAAAAACATAATTTCATGCTTTTAAGTGTGTTTTGAAATGGAGAGGAAGAGGACAGTTTCCATGAGATAGAAAAGATGAGAACTTCTCTCTTTGAGTAAAAGAGACATGTTTATAGAGATTTAACACCGATCCAGTGAACATGATTAAGCTCATAAGTGCCAGACACCTCGTGAACCTCGCAGGTCCCTCATTTTCTTTTTTCAATAACCTGTGTGCTACACATCTCCATCTCATTGTTGCACCTGAGGAGATATTAGCTAACAGCAAGGTAGTAACTACAGTACTAACAATGCGACAGAAAGGTTTGGAACTGGACAACTGAGAAGTCCAGAAAAAGGCTTGCAAAGGCTACTGGGAGACCACAAGAAGTGAAGGACATCTTCCTGAGCCATGCTCAGATGTGTTTAGACAGCATGAACTTGTGGTGGGAGATATTTAGCATATTTTGTGACTTTCTTCCACATGTTGGCAATTTGAGAGTTAGAAATTAGAGAGAGGGATAGAGAAATCAAGAGACTGGAGAATTCCATGATATTGGCAAAGGAGCTTTTGTAATAGTTTTCTTAATGGTGTGGGTTTTGCAGGTGAGGGACCCAAGGAAGGCTCTGTGCTGAAATGGAAGAAGGATGAGAAGAGGGAAGCAGAGGAGGGCTCGGTGTGTGATGGGAAACACAAGAGATGAAATATGAGGTAGTTGGGAAGGGAGATGCTTTAGGAAGCAAAAGCACAGGTTTTCTTATTCAGTAGACCTGAGGCTGAGTCCTGAGTTGGCCAGTTGTTTTGTGACCTTAGAAAGTTACATAACCTCAACTAGAAAATGGGAGTTACAATAACCCAGCATCACTGAGTTGTGCGGTTTTTACAGAAAGAGCTTGACAGGTATAACTGCTCAGACATACAGAAGGAGCTCAATAAAGGATAGGTGCCATTGTTATTATTACCATTATTATTACTGAATTTTCAGAGACAGAAAGACTTGAAGATGACAGCCAAAGTGTGGCAGAGCAAATGAATGGCCAAAATTGGTGGAGATAAAGGTTCTTTGAAGGGAAAAAATTTAAGAACTAGGAGTATAAAACACATGTTTATAGATTGAGATAAATCCTATGATGAAAAAACAGGGTGACGTGATAAGGAGAATGAGGGTTGAATAGTGAAGGGGCAGAGAAAGTCGCCAACAATGATGGCAAAGAAGAAAAAGTTTTCTTCCAGATTTCTTTCTATAAACTACATCATTTCTTGCAGGGTATAATGACATAATTCCTGTGATAAGTTAGAAAAATGAAAAGCAGGTTATGTCATACCTCATTTAAATACTTTTCTTTGCCTTTAAAATAAAATAAAATCCAAATTCTTCGCCAGGTCTACAGGCTCAGATCTCCATCCTCAGCACTACTGCTCTCCCACTCGCTTTTTCTGCTCTAGCCAAATCTTCAGCTTTTCCGATTTTAGAATAAACCAAGCTCTTTCTTGCCTTAGGCTCTTTACTAATCTCTCTGCCCAGAATACATTTTCACTTCCACCATCTGCCTCCGGCTCCCACCTCCTATTCTGTTTTTGCATCACTAACAATTCATGAGTTCAAATCTCACCTTCTTAAGGAACCTTTCCTAACCATACCATCTAAAGCAGCACCTCCTCCTCCAGTTACTCTGGATTCCATCTCCCTTCTAACTCCTTCATAGGACATATCACAGTCTGTGAACACGTTAATTTTTTACTCTCCAACTACCAAGTGAATTATAGGAGGATATGAACTTTGCTGCTGCTTTTCATTGTTGAAGCCAAGCCCTGGTAACATCTGGTAAACGATAACATTCAGTAAGTATTGCCATTTGAATACATGAATGATGAAAATACAAGAAATGAAATCTTCATCTGTAACATCAATGAATAAAACATTTGGTTCTCATTCTCCCCAAATCCAAAGCCAGACAACTTCACAGACCCTTTGGAACATTATTTTAAAACTGTAATGGTCTTTTACTGAATGATGATTTCCCAGGTAATATATTTTGGTCTCATAAATAGAGCTTCCACATCTCTGCTGCTCTAGAAAATACGAGAAAAACAAAACCAGTACCCCAAACAACTGTTAAGAAATACATTAGAAAAGATAGGAAGGTTTGTCTCCAGTCATTAGATCGATTCTAGACTCTCAATCTCCTAGATTCCCAAACTTCAAAAACGTAGAGGTCATCTTTGGTCACTCCTCTTTCTCCATTTCCATCACCTTAAATGTATAACTTGAAAATATCTCTCAGATTCTTTTATAATTTTTTTGAGTAAGCTCCATGCCCAACATGGGACTCAAACTCACAACCCACATGCTCCACTGACTGAGCCGCCAGGTGCCCCACCTTTTATAATTTTTTAAAGTAAAGAAATAAGGAAAGGCTTTCTAACTCACACACAAAATCCAAGTAAATTTTTGCATGAAAAATTCCATAAGTGAAAAGAGAAATTCAAATCACAAAGGGCAACTTTCCCAGTATATTAAAAACTCTTGCCATAAGGAAATACTAAAATCTCAGTAGAAATCTGGACAAAGATAATAAGAGTTCAAAGAATGGGAAACCTAATTTAAACATATGAAAAGATCAAATTCACTTAAAGTAAGAGAATTGCAAATTAAATCAAAAGATCATTTTTTATATTACCAGGGAGAAAGGTTCAGAGTTTTATAATATTTTGTATTAACAAGGCTATGTATGGAACAGGCACTTTCATATGCTGCTGGACAATGTGTAAATTGTATAGTATCTTTAGGATACAAGCTAGCAGTCTCTATAAAAATCACTTACATATCTTATCCCATCTACTTGAAAATTTGTTTGCCTTATCCCATTTACTTTAGAGAAATGTATCTCAATATGTTTACACACATGTGCCATGAACTAGGTTAATCACTGCAGCACTGACTTTAAAAGTAAAATGTTAGAAACAATCTAAATGTCCTTCAGTTGAAAGCAACTGAAATTATGCTACATCTACATAGTGGAAAAATATGCATCAAGAAAAATGAAGGAGTACATTTTTTATACTGATATAGACAAAACTCAAACATGTGCTGTTAAGTGAAAAAGAGAAAGGTGCAAACAGTATATGGAATATTACCATTTGTGTAAAGGAAATGAGGCACATATTCATATTTCTTTGCTTATGGATTGAAAAAATCTCTGGAAAGATCAACAGGTCACTAATAGAGGAGTCATTTCTTGGTGAGTATGGGACTGGCTCGATAGGGAAGGTAGAGGGGCAGTGGCAGTGAGAAAATATTAGTTCACCTGTTTGAAACTTTATTACACCTGTTTGAAACTTTTACTTTTTTTATAAAATTTTTTTAAATGTCTACTTATTTTTGAGGGAGAGAGAGAGAGACAGAGTGCAAGCTGGGGAGGGGTAGAGAGAGAGGGAGACACAGAATCCGAAGCAGGCTCCAGGCTCTGAGCTGTCAGCACAGAGCCCGACATGAGGCTCGAACTCACAATCTGTGAGATCATGACCTGAGCCAAAGTCGGCCGCTCAACCGACTGAGCCACCCAGGCGCCCCTTGAAACTTTTATTTTTGAACCATGTGAACTATCTATTTAAAAATAACAAATTTTTAAAATTTGGCGGTGAAGATGAAATATAAGCATTGAGAGTGCTTCCCAACAGCTTTCCTCTTGAATAACTTTGGGAGCCAAGGGGGCTTCCTGTTACTAATTAGATGCATCATAAATAATAAGTAAACATTGACGGTATCTGTGAGGGAATAAAATGAGTCCCTTCTTCACTGAGTTATTAAAGGCCTTTCATCAGCTGGATCTACTTTATCAGCTCGATTTATCTTTCACTAGTCTCAGAGACAATCCATTTTTTTTACTGTCCCTATATCCACATTCTTACCCTTGCTAAGGAGGTTCCCTTCACCAGGCGCCTTCTTTTTTGTCAATCCAAATCCCACCTTTCATTTAGAGCACAGCCTCACATCCACCTTCTGAGGGACTAAAACAACAGAAATGTGAACAACTGTCTCAGTTCCAGAGACTAAAAGTCTGAAATCAAAGTGTCAACCGGGTGATGCTTCTGAAACCTGTAGAGGAGAATGCTTTCTGGCTAACTCCTAGCTTCTGGTGGTTTGCTGGCAATCTTGGCATAACTTGGTTTACAGCTACCGCACTTCAGTCTCTGCCTCCACCATCACAGTGTTCCTCCCTGTGTATCTGACTTTCTCTCTTTTCTCTTCTTCTTATAAGGACACCAGTCATATTAGTATCCTAATTAACTAATTAGGCCCATCTTCATTATCTATGGTCTCATTTTAACTTGATTACATTTGCAAAAGTTCCACTTCCAAATAAAGTCACATTTACAGGTCCTGGGGGGTTGGAACTTAAACCTATTTTTTTTGGGGCACAATTCAACACATAAAACCTTCTGTAGCTGATGCCACCCGGTTTTTGAACTGTTTCTGCTAATGTTAAATTCTATAGCGTATAAATCTGCACCCTTAGAGTCTCTCTTGTTTAATAACTAATTCATCTAATATTTTTTATTTTTTTCCAATTATGTATTATATATATATAAAACATATAATACATATGTATTGCAATACATACATATTATATATATTATACACACACACACACACACACACACACACACACATTCTGTCTCCGAAGCTAGATTATAAGTACCTCAAGGGCAGAAAATATGTTTTTTCCTTACTTTGTTGGGCCAGGTCCTAGATTCACAATAGGAACTCAAAAGTGACTAGGTGAAGGATGGGATGTATGATGTCCTAGAAGGCAGACACAGTGACTTTTATAGATTTTAACAATCATTCATCCATGACAACAACCTTTCAAGGAGCTGAGAGGAGAGGAGGTTCCTTGAGTCACTCAGAGTGTGAGAATCCAAAAGTAGCATTAGCTCATCAGTACCACACAGCAAAGGCTCCACTTGAAGGAAGGATCAAGATCAATAAACAATAGATTTGGTCCCAGGAATGGAGGTAATTGCATGGCAGGGAGGCAATCTAGTCTTCAGTTTCATGTCCAGCTGTCCAGATGCAAGGCAAGTCCCTGCCTTAGTTTATAATTATGGACAAAGAAGTTATCATTAGATTTATGTTGTTTTTACTCAAAATACATGCATATATCCACATGTATGCATATATGTGTAATATATGAATTGATTTCTGATTAAAATAAAAGCTAGATATTTCTTCAGGCATTTAAGCCAACAGATCACAGTAGGATATGAACAGCATACAATATGGTAATTGGCTGCTGTCTCAGTTCCATCATAAGCAATCAAAGGCTCATGGTGGAGCAAGGAACAATGAGGAAGACACTTACAAGTGCAAGAAAAGTAAAACAGAAGGGAAGGGCAGGACAGAACAAAGAAGAGAGACACTGAAAGAGAAAATCCAAAGAGGAAAACAATTAGCCCAAATACCTAATCTAGGAACACATAATTATGTACTTCATAATAATGAATTACATACAAATGAGTCATATTTGTACAAAGTTGACAAGGTATGTCATTGTGTTATTGGAAAATTCTGCTCATTTTTAGTAGTAAAATAATCACAGGAGAAACGATCAGTGGATTAGAAAATATAAATTTTAAACTCTTGTATATTGAAAATTAACAAAACTAAAGGAACAACCACATGCTGGAAAAGTTGTTTGCATCAAATATAACTTGCAAAGGATTTTTCTCTAATGTCTAATTACTGTATTCAAATATAGTTTTAAAAATTTCAAAAACTCCAAATGAGCACAGGACATAAACAGACTTTTCATTAAAAAAAAGTAAGAAAACTGATAGATGGGAAACTGTAATCTAATAAATGCAATTAAAGCAACATGGATTTTTTTAAATATTCACTAAATGCAACAAAAATATCTAAACTTTATACTCAATTCTGATGACTATAAAAGAGAAATGAATATACTCACTCATTGCTGGTTATACTGCCAATAGATAATACACGAAATCAAGAAATATACAGCAAGTATTATAAAGATGGTCATACCTTCTGAGGAAACAGTAATGTCCTAGGAATTTATGTTACAAAATAGTTTAAAAGAAATATAAAGGTACCTGAGTGAGAATATTCACTGAAATTCTGTCTATGGAAAATAAGTGAAATATCCATCTCTAGGATAATGATTTTTAAACTCATACGATATTATAACAACATTAAAATTATCATTCTGAAGTTTTTGAAAAGTCATGCAAAAGCGTTACGCAGTTGGGGTAAGCAGGCAAAGCAAAACAGAAGTAGTAGGAAAGTAAATTTCAACTACAGAAAATAGGTATTCCTATAGAATATCATATATCCATTCACTAAAAATGTACTAAGCAACTTTTACCTCCTGGGCCTGTGTTAGGAACAAGGAATATAGTCTCTAAAGTCACAGTCACAATCTTAAGGAGTAAAAGCATGTAAAAGTAAATATTACAATATAGAAAGTACTCTTCCTGTATTTTAAAATAAAAATAATTATATGTTGGGATGGAATTACATGTGATATTTTAAATTCTTCTATGTGTTGTGTCATTTTTTTCCATTTATTCTTTTTTCCTTATATTATAAGAAAATAACATGTTTATTATAAAATACTAGGAAAACATATAAGGAATCAGAAAAGAATCTGCATAGTCCTAGCACCCACAGACAACTACTTTAACAGTGTGGCAAATTTTCAGCATCTTTTTAAGATAATCATTTCTATATTGTTTTAACAGTTAGATGACATATATATACATTTTATAATATATTATTATCAATTAAAACTAGAGCATAAGCAAGTTCCCATACTATTAAAAACTATGGGAAAATGTTTAATGTTTCATAATATTCCATAGGTAAAATGTAATCTACTTAGAAATGCTCCCGTGGTCAGATACCTTGCTTCCCAGTCTTTATTAGCATTAATAATGCTGCCATGACTATCTTTATCTCCACTACCATTAATATTATTATCATAAACTCCTAGCGTGTCACTTAATTTATAAAGCTATAACTTAGTAATATAACTCAGAGACATTTTACCAAATGTAAAGTCTTCATAATCCTGAGTATAAACTATGTTAGTTATAGTAATTCCAAGTAAAGTACTGAGAATTAACATGACAGTGACCTAAAGAGAAAAGTAACATTTAATACTATCATAGAACATGCACAGGCATTCTTGTTATAGCCTCCTCCCAAAGAGAGATGAGAAAAAGCCAGTAGAATAATCGCTAACTCAAATTTGAAAAAGCCACAAACATTCTAAAGTGCACAATTTTTCCCATAATTTATATATTTTTAGAAGATTTTACAAATTTCAAATTTCTAAGACATGTATTACTTTTAATATGAACATGGTATCATGAAATAAGAGCTATATATATATTTAAGACCACAAAGCACTGGAGCATATTTAATTAAAATTCGGTGAATTAAGAATCTCTTTCTCTTTAGTGGCAAAAGCCTAAAGTTGATTATAGCACTTTTTCGGTGGAAAAGGAATAAAGGGTTAAAATATCTAATGAGACTTTTCCTAAGATATTTATGACTGCTATCATTTTTCTAGGTGATATATTTAAACTTGAATAATTTGTTTGAGGTCATTGAAATAGCTAGTAAAAATGTTTGTCTTTTCTGTTCGAAGGTCATAAAAACTGAAGCTTGCTTTAATGAGCATTAAGTTCTCAGCGCAACCTCCAATGTCGATGAAGTAAATTCAGCAGATAAACATCCTTGGCATAAGGAAACTGAGGCCCAGTGTATACTGATGATGCACCAAATCTGATACACAGTGGGGCATGGCATGGTAGAAAGAATTTGGGCTATGAAATGAGAAAATACAAATCAATGACTTTAGGAAGAAGCCATTAGAATTGAAACTTGTTGGAGATATGTATAATGCACAGCATCAGGTTTTCTTTTCATAATTCTGTGACAAAGAAAGGAAGGGGGACGTTTGAAACCTGTAATGAACATTCTTGATGCAAATATCATTTAAACTCATTAATTGTTGAGGATCTGTATCTGTATTTATCTTTAAAGGAAAGCATAAAAAGCTCTGTTATCCCTTTAGACATAAAAGAGATAAAAGAATGAAACTTGAAGAAAGGCCATAAATGTAGGAATTACAACATTACTGCCTTAATAACAATTCTTCACTAATAGAATACATGACACAGTACCTTCATATAATGAAGCCTAAACATAGCAGAAACTACATAATGGCTGTACCACTGTAGATCAATTTGAGTCTAACATAACAGAAATGATCACTGATCCCGAGACGTTATGGAATAGTAAACTTAAGATATTGTGCGGCTTTTCAAGTTTATGTGACTATGATTATTTAATTTTCTTTTGTGCGTGCTCAAGTATAGCTGTTATGTGACTACACATGAGAGAACCTGAAATTAATTTGTCTGTATGAGATCAGTGACTGTACAAATTCTTATGAAAACTAACATGCCATGACAATAGTAATTTTGATAAAATTACAGCAAGTACTGCAATTCTCCGCCATCTGGCTGTCTCGTCATAACTACTTTGATGTGCTTTTTATTACTTATTTATTTACTTCCACTACTTTATCGGTATAGTTTTAAAGCATGCAAATTACCATGATGGAAGGTTTTAAATGTTAAAGGAAGACTATCTTCATATATAAATGTTGAACTTTTCACTAAATTATGAGACTCTAGCCTTTTTGATGGGAAAGATATTACTCAAGAAAATGGCATTTTGAGGAACTTTCTTAATTCATTTGATATAATTTATTTAATCCTTGAAGCACAGCAACCCTCTCAAGTTGTCCGTAAATTTCTTCCACAGCAATGCAGTACCATATATTTCACTATTGTTTTGAACTTGAATTTTGAATTTAATATCTTAAATCTGATTATATACTTCCTATATTTTCCATCACCCAGTAGTTGCTTATTAACATGAATATCAATTAAACCAATATCATTTGTACTCTTTGTGAAACGTGGATGTCAAATCAAATCTTTATCTACCACAGATTATTTTTGTTTTAGAGGCTAAAGGAAATGACCTGATAATTCAAAATGCTCAAATAAGTCCATAAAAGTTCCTCTTCATTTGTTTAAGATTCCATTTTAATTTAAGGCCTAGAAACTTCTTTTCCTTATGGTCAAATGATATCTCTTCATGACAGTCATGTTATCTAAATATTCTGCCTCCGACTCTCATAAAAATTTGAGTCTCCACTATGTGTTCAGGGCACAGAAGTTGAATTATGATATACACCCTTGCAGAACACTTTTTCAAATCTGGCAGGTAGAATACATATTTAATGATAACTCTTTATTGTCATGAGGAAAAAGAGTTGCTGGTATTATTAGTCCAGTTTCCATGGGTCAGTGTCTCTCTCATGGACTTCACAGAAATAACACTTGTTGATAACTTGGAAAGAAAGCAGAGAATTGTCAGTAATGTGTCTTCTGACCAATAAGAATATATTTAGAGTTGAACAGTATTAGCGAAAAAGCAATTCAGTGACATCTCGATGGTGTGTACAATCAGGACACTTGATTGTCTATGCTGATAAGATCCATACCATAATACATACTAAATGAAATTTCAAAAACCTCTCTTGACTCAGTTGGCATAAAAAATTTCTTCTAGATGGTAGAAAATAGCTTAGATGTAATTCACTTGGAACTAATTTCAGTCATTGCTAAAGCATGCTGGGTTGAAAATTAGTGTCAAACGACAAAATGGCATGACTTCTTAAAAGCATTTGAACTCAAATTTTATGTGCCCACAATGCACCTGAATTAAAGTTTCCAGGATTCAGGACTGAACTATAGTTACATACTGCCAACAGTATTCTCTTAAAGAAAATTGCACCCACGATTACACCCGAGATTTGGAATGGCAAATCTAAGAGACACCATTGTTTATTCTCTTCTAATTCAAAGCAGGGAAAATGTATAAAAAACAATAAAAATGATATATATTCAATAAAAGAGTATTATTTTAGATTTTGGGCACTGTAAAATGACCTATAATAAAAGCTATCTTTTCCAGCACAAATAAAAATTGTTGAAATAACTTCTAGTTCTTAACAGCATTTCAAAATAAAGTCAATATAAGCTGTTTTAAAATATAAATGCCTAAAACTATTAGATTATTTTAATGATAGAGATACTGTTTTATATTATCCAAACACTTTTTTGATTGCTTAAATTTACCTTTGTCATACAGTTTTAAAAAGTTTTCAGGTCGTTAGAAACTGACAGGTGTCCTCCCGAAATGTTCAGAACCATATTTGTGAGTATCATGTGGAACATCCTCACCACACACTCCCTGTCAAATACACTAAATAGAGTGACTCATGCCTCGCCTGCCATCTTTTACCACAATTTCATATCTGAATGTACTAATCATTTAGTATCCTTTAAACCATTCCCATTTTCACTTTTTATACACAGCATGACAAATCTGGGGTTGTTTAATTAAGAGAGAACGAAATAAAATACCTGGGTTTTTAAACCAAATAGCAAATTTAGAATGTGGAAACTAAAGTCACACTGCGATAAACCTATTTGATGTTTTCTTCTTAATGAAATAAACATGCAAGGTCTTGTTTTCCCCATAAATTTGAATTTCTAGTTTTGAGCTTGTGTTTTCTACTAAATGGAATTTTTGTACATGACTCTGGAAGTGATTAATGAAATCTCTGTATCACTAGGGAGTTCTGCGTGTCAGAATCTAAAACTGTAACAAACTAAAGGGCTTGGTTGGGGACTAATTAATATTAAGGAGTACATTTTGTTCATGGCACTGTGTAATAAGTCAACATGCTTTCAGTCTACCTCCTGTTTGAACTGATTGCTATGTCAGGCTTGCCTCTAGCCACATACGTTATGAAGAATAAAACAGATGTTACAGATTTTGCATCTGATGATGCTGAAAGGAAAAGGAAAAGAATTGCTTCTTTAAACTTCCTTTCAGTGCGAAGGAATTTGGACCCTCTTCCTGTTCCATTCCCTATTCAACTGTAGAAATAAAATTTATCAAATCTCTCTCTCTGCCAACTCAAAGGTCAACACAAATGATATCTTTTTAATCCAAGTGACCTTCTTCTAAGGCAAGAACTCAAAAACATGCCCATTAAATATTTTATAATTTCTGAAATAAAAGTCCCTTTCAAATCATAAGCACGATGGGGTAGGGGAATGGAAAAAATGTAGAGGCTATTTCTTAATTACCATTACAACAAATTTAAGTAGAAAAGGGAGACTTTAGTGATTAAAATGCTGCCCTCTGTTAAGTGGCTCTTCAGAGAAAAGGTATCTTTTCAGAAAACAGAAAACAGTAGTGGTGATGCCGGTAGTGTTGGTTATACAACAGCAGTGTGCAAATGTCTATACTCACTTGTGGAGGAAACAAAAATAGTTTTATGAGTTCCTTACTATACACTTAAAAATAGCATTATTTTAGCAATGATGGCATTATTTAACAAACAAATTCATTGTGTCAGAGATTCTGTTTTGCCTCAGTTCTTCTTTTGCTAATATAAACTCGAAGAATTATATTTACTTGCTGAGAAAATATCAGTCATAACTGTATTCACATCAAATCAAATTCTTAAGCCCCTGTGATTCTACCTAATCCTTCTTTGCAATAATAAAGCACATTTTGAGCTTTGCTTTTCTCTTGAATTTATGACATTTATGCTTTCAATGAGATTTTTGCCTTCTATATTTTTAAAGAATACATTATTGACACAGATGGTATGCTTTTCTTACTATAGAAAGTCAAAAGAAGAATTTTTTTCTTTACACAACCGTAAGAGGAATTTTATTCACGTGGTTTCTATTACGAGGACACAGGGACAAAAAGAAGCCCCCTTCCATAGAAGATGATAATTCTCATAATATACACAGTCCAACTGGTAAAAGCAAGATCTTCGAAATTCTTCCATTTTTATTTCAATTTGAAATAAAATGATGTGAAATACAGTTATTGCGGTAACGACTTGAAAAAAGAAACGTTTTATATACTTAGACCAATAAGTCGTGTATACGAATCATTTTTTTTTTCTGGCAATTTTGAACTGCTTATCTTTCATAGGATTTCTTATGGCTATTTACATTTTCACTCAGTGAAAATCAATTACCTTCTTGCAATAAGCCTCATTTGCTACCTTTGAGTATAATAGAAACACCATTAGGATGATGACATTACCCAAAAGAAGGGCACCACACAGTTGGTAGACATAAATTAAGGGCCCTTTCACATATGCATTAGAAATACTGCTGTGACTGAAATATGCATAAAGTCTGTATCTATTAGAGCTATTAGTGTGTGGGGGTGATGATTTTGAAGGGGGAGGGAAGCACTGGTAGATTGTGATCTACTACTTTGACAAAATTATGTATTTCCTTTTTTGCCCGGTACGTGCCATTGATGCAATAAGCCTGGGCCCCCAGCTGAGCTGCATTTGGAAATGCCACTGAGCATGGTATACGCGCTTCACTTGCCTTTGCCGAAGCAAGACACTGTCAGGAATAGAGTGCATATGTGCCGCCAAACCCGCTCCTCCTCCATCACCCTAACCTCCGCAGCTCTGCGGATGTCTGCCTGGGTGACGCCACCGCTCATGCGGAAAACAGCTCCCGCAGATCAATTCATAGGATTTAGGGACATTTAACTTCCATCAAGCCCACATCATCTTATTGGTATTTGAGGACTAACTTATTACTGAACATTAATGGCCATAACATAGAGAATTGTATATTTCCCAGGGGAAGAAAAAAAACTAATCTAGAAATTTACCCCTCTGAGACTAAAAAACAGAGGCAACCGCACTTAAACCCAGTTATTTTTATCTGAGTTCTTATAAGCTTAGGTAAAACAAAATTATAACATATTGACCCTAGGGGTGTGAGTGAAAGTTATGTATCTTTTCAAACGGTGTTAGAATTACAAAAATTTTTGATGAATTATCTTCAGAATCCTTTACCTTTCAGGCAATCTTAAAAATACAGGAGACATGTGGGTAGTTAAGGAATTTTGATTCATGAACACAAGGATTACATGAAAGCTTTAGAACACGTATAGTAGAATGGGAGAAACTAACAGGTTGCCATTTTTGAACCTCTGAAGAATTGGCAAGTACTAGAAATGTATTTGCTTTTAAAAGGACAGATACTTAAAACTTTTTTCTCATTAATGACTTCTCAAATCCATACCAATAGGCTTTAAAAAAGAAAAATCTCCTAACTTGGTAATGTTAAATATCCAAGATCAAAGAGCTGTGTATATAAGCCACTAAGCATGAGTATAGTCTAATTCTAGACATTATTATACTTTTACAAAAATTTCCTATAAAAGTTTCTTATAATGACTCCAATTTTTGGAAAAACTTTTATAATGTTAACACAATCTAACAAAAAAAAACATTTTAAAAAGCAATGCCAGAAATTTGTCCTATAAAAGTCACTTTTACCACTTTTGTGGAAAGCGAAAGTTTTAGAGCACAAACTTCTATGGCTTATGTAATAATACTATCCCCAGATGCCATCATTAATCCATATATAATATTTGATTACTATAAAGAAAGCAGAAAATATTATGAAATTAATTTCACTCACCATTGTATTATTATAGAAAATTTAAAAGAAAGTTTCTCTTACACAAGAATTGAACCCAAATCTCTATTGGAATAATAAACTGAAGTTAGAAGGATAATGAAATTCATACTGTAAAGTCCATAACTTTAAAGCCACTATTATATTTTTCTCTTTTGTCATCAGGGACAAAATAAATTATGGAATCTTATCTGCAAATATATTGAGAATTTTAATATGTTAGAAAATTCTGTAAATGGTATTTTTCTAAGTAGGGCATATTTAGTTAAATAAATTAACATAATGATACCACTGCACACAAACTCAGTTCTGTTGAGAATATATTATAATGCAGTAGGCTTCACTTAGTCAACCCCCTTTGTGCCAGGAATCTGGCATGTGGGGTTGAACCCATATGAAATCTGGTTTGCTTTATATGCCCATCAAATAAACGAGAGGTCCACAAAGTTCAGATAGAGCAGAAATCTGAATGAATTTCCAAGAAATATTGCTGCAGATTAATGACTCAGAAACTATATATTTCAAAAGGATATAGGTCATAACACGTGAACAATTAATTTCCATTAACATTTCAAGCACAAATATTACATGATATGGTATATTTTAATTTTAATTTACCAGCTCGAGTCTTGTATACTGTATTCCCTAATGTTTTTCTATGCAATTTCCTTTAAAAGTCAGAGTGCTATGTAAGGAAGACATTTTACAAGAGAGAAAAGAAACAAGTAACTCGTCAGACTGCTATAATACAATTATTCCTCAGAAAGAGGAGTAAAAAATTCTGCAGGGAAAAATACTAAGGAGATAGTGTAAACAAAAATAAAAACTGAAGGTATAATTGGGGTAAGCAGACAAACGATGGGAATATAAATGACAAATGGACTTGAACATATTTGTTTATAATTCCTTTGCTATAACTAGAGGTGACTTTCTTGTTCCCACCAAAGAAAAGTTGTTTTGAAGTTGTGAGGACAGTTTCCTTTTTCTTATTTTAGTGAGTTTGGTAAACTGGAGTTTAAAGAGCTAACAGGAGGATAAAATAAACCTCTGAGTGCTTGCAAGTACCTCAGGTCAGTTATCTTACCCTTTTTAGACCCAACATCATCAGTGCTCCTAATTTAGTGGATTTTTATTTTAAAAGGTAGCAACCCCTGCCCCGCCCCTAATCCTTGTGAAAGAAGACACACCTGGCAGAGGTGGGAGGCCAGGACTGTTTATCAAAAGGGAGCACAGCCCTTCTAGCAATTTCATCCCAGCTGTTTAGGGAGGGCCGACTTCCTCTGTCTCCAGGGCAGAAGTGGTAAATGAGCTAATTGCAGCAGCAATGATTTATGCACAAGATTGTACTTGTCTGATAATTGCAGGCACAAAAATTGCCCACCCCACAAAGCTGACCCAAAGAGGTCTCTTTTATGTGTAGAGAGGTAGAACTTAAACCTTTGTCACAAGGAAATTCTAGACAATTACTAGAAAAAATATTATATATATATGTACATGTATATATACTCTTTTATAAGTTTCTATTTTTATATTGTTTCTATTTTCATGTCATTTAACATCTATTTCAAATTCAAATTCTGTGGAAATTACCTCCCAATTGGGATTGGCTATTTATTATTTGAAGGTTTCAAAGATTTTAGTAGCCTAACTAATATGTCAAATGAAGATAAGAAAGTGACCTTGTCATTGCAAATATATTCTGCATGGAATATTTGTTAATGATGGCTCTTTACTACAAAAAGTCTCCTTGTCCAGTCTTCATATACACATTCTATGTACATTTTATATATACACTAACTGCCTTGGAACAACATGGCATTGTTTGGTGAAGGGAATTATGAAAAATACATTTCTGAAACACGAGAAAGTATCCAGAAAAATTCTACAAAATCGCGCAAGATTAGAACTGTTTTTTTCAGATCTCTAGTTGCTGCTCTTGCTTTGTTTCAGAATCTTACCTAAGAAACCTCAGAATTTCAAAAGACAGAATCTATTTTTTAACTTTTTGAGATAATTTTAGATTTATAGAATTGTTGTGAAAATACCACAGAGGGTTCCTGTATATCCTTCACCAAGTTACCCTTTATGTTAACATCTTACATAACCATCGTACGATTATCAAAACTAAGGAATTAACCTTGGTGCGATACTATTAGCTATACTTATGCTTTATTCAGATTTTATCAGGTTTTCCACTAATGTCCTTTCCCTCTTCCAGGATCCAATCCGGGATACTGCATTGCCTTTGGTTACCATGTCTCCTTTGTCTCCTCTAAGGATGATAGTTGATCATTATTTCAAGACCTTGAAACTTTTGAAGAAAACTCATCCGTAGAATAGCCTGCAATTTGGATTTCTTCAATGTCTTCTCATGATTAGACTGAGATAATGGATTTGGGTGGAAGAGCATTACAGAGGTCTGTTTCATCAGGTCATTTGGGAAGGTACGTGATGTCCATTTGTCTTATTAGTGGTGATGTTAACTGATCATTTGGTTAAAATGCTATCTATCAAGTTTCTCCACTGTAAAATTACTATATTGTCCCTTGTAGCTAATAGATATTTAAATGCTTATGTTCCTAAACCTTATTTGGAAATACATTGTTTTACCTTAAACTTTCACCTACTAATTTTAGCCTCTGTTGATGGATCTTGCCTCCAGCAATTAGTGCTATCCTATTCTAATGATGATTTTCTATTTCCTTCACTCCTTCTACATTTATAACTGAAGTTCTCTTATAAAGAAGAGTTGTTCCTTCTCTCTCATTTGATTACTTATTGGGGTATGCGTTTGTAGAAGTATTTGTAGAATATTTATTTTATTCTTTGGCTTATATTTACCTTTTTGCCCACATTTTTCCAGCTTTGGCCATTGAGAACTTTTTCAGATTGGTTCCTATGCCTTTTCAGCATGCCTCCATCTTATTTTTTAAAGCAATTCCTTTACTTTCTGGTACTAGTCAACTCTATTTTCGGTACTCATTTTGAAGTTGCTTTATTCTATAGAAACTGAATATTTCATCAAACTGCTTATTCTTTTGAGACTGATCATATATCTTCTCATACCTCATCAAATGTCAAGTGACAGACATTTGTTTAATGTGCTTCAATGAAATCCTTGTTTATTCCCCTTATTTATTCTGAACTTGAGAAAGATAAGTACCATTCACCATACTCTGTGTATGTCCTTAAATAACATGACTATTAAATCACTGCTCTCTTTTCTTACATCATATAGAATAATCCTAGGTCCTGGGGCGCCTGGGTGACTCAGTCAGTTAAGCGCCCGACTCTTGATTTCACCTCAGGTCATGACCTCACAGTTCGTGGGATTGAGGCCCAGACCAGGCTCTGTGCTGACAGCATGGAGCCTGCTTAGGATTCTCTCTCTCTGTCTCTCTCTGCCCCTCCCCTTCTCACACTTGGGCACGCATGCATGCACTCTCTCACCCTCTTTCAAAATAAATAAATCAACATTTTAAAAAAAGAAGAATCCTAGTTCTTCTGACCATTATGTGGAGAGATTATTATCAATACTATTGTTATTATCATTCTTAAAAAAATCCATCATCAAACCTTGATCTACCTATGTCTCAGTAACAGATACCTGTAGAAAGCAAATCACAAAACTGTCTTCCCCTCTTGTCCCCTGACCAAACGATTCAAAATTATAATACACAAACACAATATACATGCTTTAAGAATCTTAAGTAAAACAAAGTCTATAAAGGAAAATCAATATGTATGATTTAAAAGAACATGGTATGTAGTTTAGTAAAGAAATAGCAGAAGTAGGACAGGGACCCTCGTATTCCTTAGCCCTTAGGTTTTATAACTACTGTATCTTACAGTTAATGGCTTTAAGGGTTTACTTTTTTTGTCATTTTGCTTTGTTTTGTTTTAGCAAATCTCTTTGTTCATGTAGTTATTTGCCGGGTGTTTATTAAATGCCATGCACTAATCTAATCTAACTTAGAGTTAAGTACCATCATACAGAAATGGAAAACTGAGAGACAAAAGTAAGGTACTTATCCAAGGTCATAGAGCTAGTAAGTGCTGAGTTACTGTCCAGTATTTGGGACTGAGGCAGCCTGACAATAACACCAGAGCACTGCACTGCCTTCGTAGGAACTCAGCATACAAGGCAGAGGTGCTCTAGCTGAAGTAGAGGAATGGAAATGCTTATTTTAGCCTCTCCTCCAGGCTCATCCCCAGCGTCCCTGAATCCAGAGGTCTCAAAACCCAAATTCTAAGTCATTCCTATTCGTCCTGAGGTTTTGACACTCTGAATCCAGAAATGGATTCTACTCAAAGTGGAGCCAGCTTTAAGGCAAACAGATAGGTCTGTAATTGTACGCATGCGGGGACATGTTGAAAGGACACAGAAGCCAACTTGCTTTTTAAAATTTGGTGTTTCCAAGAGCTTCCTGAAAGTCTCTTATCTCTGCAATGTCCCAAAAGTTACTTTGCCAGATGTGCTCGTTAAAAACTTAACATTTGTTTGTTTGTTTGTTTGTTTCCCTCCGTGAATTATCACATCTCTCTAATCAATGGAATTGGCTTGCATCTGAATATTTCTTCCTCTTATCAGGACTATCTTTAATTATAATTCTTATCTTCCTAGATGCTAATCCTTTCCCATCATTCATCATGGCTTTAAAGGTGATTCAAGTAAGCATTAGTCTTTTATGTAGCAGATTTTTTTAGAACAACAGAGAAGAGAGATAGAAATTTGAATCAGTTAAAGAATGGAAATGCACATATCAGAATTAAGCATTTGGATATGTGAAGTATATTTGTTAATTGTTTTATTTTTTTTTAGCATCATTCTCGGTTATTTTCTATATATTTAAAATCAATTGAAGAATATAGGATTCTTTGGAGAAATTTTAACGTTTCGTCCATGCTTCCATGTTTTAAAATGCCTGCCAAATCTTTGAAAAGCACAAGATTCGAGGAGAATCTCGGATTATCATAACTTGTTTGGGCTGTGAATGTTACAAAGATGAAAACTTGATTCTCTGGGTCAATTAACAAGGAAAATACACTAGAGGCCGATGGTAGATTTCATCACTGATTTTTGGAAGAGGAAAGTATCCAGAAATTATTTCGTTTGACCTGTTTCACTTCCTGGCCTCTCGGCAGGCTCACAGCCTTTTGTGTCAATGTGTCTCTATGGTTAATAGTGCTCTAGGCGTGGAGCGCAGTTGAAGATCCAAATAGTAAATTTGTCTCAAATCCTATCTCCTCACAATAAGACAGTTCTCCTGGGGATCTATACTATTGTTGGAAGTGCTTTTCTTTGGATACACCTCAAAAGAAGTACCCTTTTTGATAGAGCAAGCAAGTGAAAGCTAAAAGTGAAAAAAATGGGACTTACAAAAGAAACAGTTTTTTTATGTCATAATTCAATTTTTTTCTCAACTTAAAATTTCATAATTTTAAGAAGTAACTGTCAAATGCTGACATCTAATCAGCATTATAGTAAGTGCTTCTTGTGGATATTGATTTATGTGAGAATTAATATAAATATGATGAAATAATAAAAAGTTGTACCCAAAATTATCATTTTAATTTATTCATCCCTTATTAAACTCCTACTGCATACCAGGCTGTGTGCACTATATGGTTATAGGCTATGGTCCTTGATCTACACAACTTTACACCTTAGGGGATTTTTTTTTTAAGTTTAGGATTTGAAATGAAAGAAAAGAAAAAGAAAACATCAAAATTTTCTTTTAATGGGATATATGGAAAAGAACAATATAAGCAAGGTTTTTAAAATATGATGTTTTAAGAGGTCATGCTCTAAGTTTCTGATTCTCCCCCTTACTAACTCTTTGACCTTGGACTAGTTCCATTCTCTCTCAGTCACCAGATTTGTAACTTAGGGATAGTCTTAACACCTAAATTCAAATGGTAAAAAATGAAAAATGAAGTCCTGACCTGAGTCGTGGCAAGCACTTAAGAAATCTTAGTACAGCTTTTAAAGAGACAAAGGGAAATGAGTGAGAAATTCTAGATGAACAGCATTTGAAAATTAAATAAGGTCCCTAATGAACAAGAAAAAATACAGGGAATTTTAAAAAATAATACAGTATTCACAAAGATAATGGGTATTATGCCAAAGATTATTGATGGATGCTGACTATTCATGCTTTTAAAAGATAATAATCAGGAAATGAGTATTAATAACAAGCACTTAAGATAGTGCCTGGATCATTCATAAATGTTTTTAATAAAATAAAGTGATTTAGTCCCATCATTCCTGGGGGAAAGAACAAATTTATATACTCATTTGTGTTTACCAAGGTGGCAAAAAGAATACAATTAATTCATTTCCAACGGGGCTACAATTATTAAAACCTAAACCCAAAACATGAAGACTAATGAACTAATAAAGAGAAATTTTTTTTAATTTTATAATAGTTTATTTTCAAATTGGTTTACATATAACACCGAAAAAGAGAAATTTTTAATATTATCAGACATGAAACAATGATAGCTCAAGCCATAGCAATAATGAACTTCAGATATATATTGAAAATAATATTGGCCACTTAAAGATGGAGATATAGTTATTTTTGTTAAATATTCAAAACCAAATTTAATGAAAACACTAAAATAAAGGACAGTAAAAATAGACCTAAGACATCCTATGTTTTAAGAAAAAAGTGCAACTGAAAATGTTATTAATATTACATCTTTCCCCAAAATTGTATTAATACTATATCTTTCCTGGTCATTTAACTCACCCAGTCATCTACCTGGCTAGGCCAAATTATGTAGGCTTGTGTGTTTGTGCGATGGTTCTCAGACTTTAGCTGGTATTATCTGGAGGATGCACACAGATTGCTGCCCTGACTGCCACCCTAGATCTGGACCAGGGTTTGAGAACTCATTTCTAGCAAGTTCTCGGGAGATGCCGACGCTGCTGATCTGGGAATCATTGCTATAGTAGGAAAAAAGAGTGGATTTGGCCTCTGCAGACTGAAGTTCAAATCACAGCTCTGCGAGTTACTAGTTGACCCTAGAACATCCAGTAGATTCTCTGGGCATCATTCTCCTCATAAGAAAAAAAAATGGTAGAAATAACAGTCACCTCCAAGAATTTTCATGAGATTAAATAACAGAATATATGAAAGTGTGTAGCACTGTGCTGGCACTCACAAATTTGCTGAATTTATATGTGCTACTAATTTCAACCATAATTTTAACTGATGGCAATCAAAAGTCCTTGTATTTTTTACAGAAACACAAAAAGGAGCTTGTACCAATAAACTGTTATTTGTGAAATCATCAATAATTAAGGGTTTAGCCCTTTAATGCCTAGAGCTGAGAGGTCTTGCTGCCAAAATACAAGATAATATGACAGTTGACTTTGTCAGTTAGCCATGCTTCGGGAGAAAAAAATAAAAACATGAAGCAAATGTGAGGGCATCCTAAATCTTGTTTTATCCCAGAGGTCAGACACTATACCAGGAAACAGCTGTGAGCTAGAAAAGCTAGGTCAATAGCGTTAAGAAATTGCAACTCCTCTGGGGTTAATGTGGTAAAACACCAAGGTATTGTATGCATTCATGTGAATAGGAGAAAAGATCTCAATTATGCTTTGCTCAAGGTATTTATAGTATGTTAAAATCCTAAATGAAACTATGCATTCTGATGCATGTCATAAATGTCAAATTAGCATAGCTAATCAAGGAAATTTGTAAGCATTTCATTTAGAAATCTAGATAAGGCCGGAAAAATAATTAAGACTTCTCATTCAGAGGCATTATCATGTAGCAGTATTACATTTAAAGTACTTAGGGGATTTATGCTTACTTTCCTAGTTTTAATCATTAATTCATTCAGCAATATTCTTGAGTTTGTCATCTCTATGTAGAGCAATGTTTCAGGCTCTGCATGTACAGCAGTGAAAGATGGGACAGTCCCTGTCCTCAAGCAGTTTATATTTCAAGGGGAAAGACAGACAATAAGATATAATGAATGAGTAAACAAGATGACCTTAGCGTTAAGTGCTATGAAGGAAATAAAACAAGGCGATAGGGTGTGACTAGGGACTACTACAAACAACTCTCATACCAAGCATTTACTATGTCCTAAGCACTATTTCTCAGCACTTACTCATTTGTATGAGTGCCAGTTAGTACAGGTACATATAAATGTACCAAATGTTTTCCAAATATTGATACTCTTAATCCTCAGTGATCCTGTAAGGTTGATGTTATCATCATTTCTAATTTACAAATGAAAAAACACAAGCAGAGAGGTTAAGCAACTAGACCAAAGTCACACAGCTTGTAAGAAGTTGGACTGAGGACATTTGGCTCCTAAGTCTGTGCTTTTACCTACCATCATATGTTGCAGCTTGATTTCATGTATTATCTCATATAATCCTCACCACCACCATCTGAGGAATTATACATCAACTTGTAGAATTGGCAACTAAAACACAAAGAGAAAGAGGGGCTTTGCCAAAGTTAGAATTTTTACCCAGCTAGTCTAACTCCTTTCTCTTCCTGACCATTTCATGTTATTACCTCTACGTGACTTCTGTGAGAAATCATCAAGGGGCAAAAACTAAAATAAGTAAAAACACTAGGAGAAACAAGATAATACAGAGTTTATAGGTTCATACAAAACGTCAGACTAAACAACTAAGCCTCATCTCTAAATTTTCCCATCAAACACCCTCTTACATTTGCTATTTGAAGCAAAGCCCACAAATACAATTTACATTCTAATGAAATACAGTTATTAAGTATTATAACTACATTCTTCTCTTCCTTTACCTACACATTTACTATCCTTTCTATCAACAATCAGGTTCTTCAACAATGTAAGATAAAATTAAGACAATATTAAAATATTAAACATGGAGGATATGGAAGTATTGGAATGAGACATAAAACCAGAATTCTTGATTAACTACCTGGGTGACCTTGGACAAGTTACTAAACTTCTTTGGGCCTCAACTTATTCACCTGCAACTGAGAAGTCAGGAGTATATCAATGGCCTTCAAACTAGTTTATGTAATGGAATACAGAATTTTTTATGCTTTTTAAGAGAATGCAGTAAAATATTAATATATATAATTGTAATAACCACAAATATAAATCTATGCTAAATCAGAGATCACCTTACCATTTTATACTTGGTTCTAGAATAAACAAATGCTATGAAGTGGCAGAGTTATTTAAAAAAAAGTTTCTGTGAAAATAAGGAAAAGTTTTGGCAGTTTCTTCTGTAAACTGGACAATTGGACCAAACTTTCCATTTTTCCACGAATAGCAGCAGAGGGGCACTGAGGTTCCCCAGAGAATAGCTTGAATACAGCTAAAATAGCTCTCTAGCATTCCTTTCAGCCCACTATTGCTGCTTCACTCTCCTGAGCAAGTGAGATATTTGCATATAACCCATCGGTATTTATATCTGTAAAAATATCTTTTGAATGGTAAAGACATTGCTGTGGACATTCCTGTGTGTGCTGCTCAGCATCCTTTACTGCCTCCTGGCAACCTACCCTTCTTTCCTTCTGGGAACCACCTCGCCTTTACTCTCTGTCCAGGTGGTTCCAGGGAAGCTGACTCTACCCCTGACACCAGACTTGAAGCACGTGACCTGGTTCTAAGCCAATCAGCACACCAGAGTGGGCCCTTCAGAATGGCACCTGACGCAACAGAGGCTTTGTTTACAATTTGGACTCTTCTGGTACTTCTGGGAAGAGTTCTGTGGCCCCCGGGACCTGAGAACATTCCTTTCTCATGAATCCTGAAGGCGGGCTTGAGCAAAATGGGATCTAACCAGCTGAGCACCTAAACCAACATTTCCCTTGGGGTGCCTTTGGATTACGTGCTTAAACCAGTTTGCACTGGGAATTTTACCACCTGCATTAGTTACACAGGCATCGGTTATACTGTTGAGTTCTCAAACTTGATGGCCAGTAAAATGGAAAGCTCATTACATTTACTGTCATTATATTCCATGAGAATTTTACATTTTTCCCCCTCCTCTGTCCCGACTGAAGCCCTACTGTCAGTAATGTATTGATATTTAGTTATTGTTGCTGGCCTAAACTTTTAAGCTGTTAGACATGTTTGGTGGTTGTTTTTTTTTTTCACACTTTAAATGCCATTTTCTATTTTTTTCTTTTCTATGATAGTGTGGATCACAAGAATTCTACAGTTAGCATATAAATGAAGAGATTATCTAAACTAGCCCTTTCCCTGGAAGCAGCAGTATTGCAGGCAAAATTCTAAAAATGGCTCCCACAGATGTGCCGCCCTGATCCCTGGAACCTGTGAATGTGAGCGGTCACGCCCATAATCATATTATGTAATAGAGTGCCGCTGACTTTCAGGTATGGAAACATGCTGGGTGAGCATACTCTACTCACACGAGCCCCTCTAAAAGCAGAGTTTTCTCCAGCTGGCAGCCAAAGGAAAAGTCAGATTCAAAGCACAAGGAGAATTTGACACACCATTGCTAGCTTTGAAGATAGAAGAGGCTGTTTAAGTTATGTGGGCATCTTCTAGAAACTAAGATGGCAGCCAGCAAGGAAAGGGAGACTCAGTCCAGCAACGCATAGAACTGACTTTGACCAACAACCTCAACTAGGCTAGAAAAGATTCTTCCTTAGTGCCTTCAGGTAAGAGTCCAGCCTAGCCAATGCATTAACTGCAGCCTCATGAAGCCATAACCCAGAAAGCCCCTTAAGACTTTTGACCTGGAGAACTGGGAGATAATAAAACTGGGATTTTTAAGATGCTAATTAGTAGTATTTTTGTCACTCGGCAATAGTTATTATTACAGAAGCATGTGAGGCTGATGTCTTAGGATAATGATAATCCAATTATACTTTCATGACACAGTGAAAGAAATGTTAGAAATACTTTTTTTTTAAACTGTGGAATAATGAAATATGACAGCCTAGAAAAATCACAATAAAGTATTTTACAAGACTTATATGCATAATAATATGAGACTTTTTGTCTCATATTATATGTTCATATGTATCAATCTGCAGTCTCATAAGTATCTTCGTATGTATGTGTGTGTATGTACACTTCAGTATAAAAAAAAATCACTTCAATCTCACTTATACAGAGTGTGCGCATGCACACACACATACACACTTTTCTCTACATGCGTTTCCTGTGAGTAAAGGAATAGTCAAAAGAATCTCAAATTTAGGAATTTAATTTTCACTCATCCTAGTCCAAGTATTTTCTGCTTGTCTGACCCACCTCTTATCAATGATGTAAGGCAAAGTCCTCCCCTCTCACATACTTCATTGAATTTGGCCCTATTTTGTTATTCTTATGGAGAAATGGACTTCCGATGAATATCTCTAAATAGCTTAGTCCAGAATTTCCTATTAGAAATATATTAAATACCTCCATCTGCTGTTAGAACCAGATGCCTGGGTGCATGGGTGGCTCAATTGGTTGAGCATTGGACTCTCAATGTTCACTCGGGTCATGATCTTGCAATTTGTGGGATTGAGCCCCGTGTGCTGACAGCACAGAGCCTGCTTGAGATTCTTTCTCCCTCTGTCTAACCCTCCCCTGCTTGCTCATTCCCTCTCTCTCTCTCTCTCTCTCTCTGTCTAAAAATAAATAAAGAAATAAAAAAGAACTCATTTTGTAGCTACTTTGAAGCCTACTTTTTAAAAATGTTACAATGGACTGACATTAATTTAAAGAAACATCTGGTGTCTAGTGCTAATGGTCTTTTTCTTTCAGAGGCTTCAGATAAATGTTTTTATACATTAAAAACAACAACAAACAAAACAAAAACAAAACAAAACATTTCTTAGGAGTATTGAACCTTCCTAGATCAGGAGTATAGTCAAGTAATTTTCTTTCTGAAGAACTCTCCTTTCACATATATTCTGTTCTTAGCCCTGTCTATTTTCTCTTGGGGAAGGTTTGATTTTCTTTTTTAAATGTTTCATTTTGAAATAATTATAAATTCACATGAAATTGCAACGAAACATATACAGAAGTACCATAAATTCTTCCTCTAGTTTATTTCAATAATAATAATATCTTAGACAACTACCCTACAGTATCAAAACCAAGCAATTCACATTGTCAGAATCCATAGCCCTTATTCAGATGTCACCAGTTACACAGGCACTCGTGTGTGTGTGTATGTGTGTGTACTGCTGTATGAAAATTCTGTTTGAGATTCTTATTATTAAACATCTATATTATGTTTCAAGTTTCTATCTGTTTATTGCCATCTTGTTTTAAGAGCAAGAACCTGGAAACAACTTAAAGTCCTATAATGTGGCACTGGTTACACAAATTAAGATTTGTACTAAGTAACAATAATATAGGCATATATTTAATGCTGTGAAAAATGTTTACAGGACATTTTAATGTCTGGTATTGTCATTATCTAAGACAAAAAATTAGCATTCCCTGTTTTTATAATTATGACCATAACAAAACATAAAGAAGGACAGAAATAAAAAGTTAAAGATCTAGAATTATGTCTTTTCCCTCTCCTTTGTATTTTGTTTTTTCCCCAAAAGTTTAATGATAAACATGAGTGATCAAAAACAGTAGCAGTGATTGAAGTTTTAATCTCTTTGCTTTGTCTCTCCAACTGTATTTAAACTTATTTGAGAATAGACTATCATACTTATTTATATCCCCCATCTTGGTGATATAAATTATTTGGTATACTGAATTTCTTTTCTTCACAAAAACTAAGAACACATTTTTAGGGCAGGATTATCGTTTGTCAACATTAAGTTTTTTCTTTGTGAATATACATCTTTAGTATGTCTATATTCCTTAAGGTCTGTGGGATACTTTTTAAAAGACATACTCAGGGGTGCCTGGGTGACTCAGTCGGTTAAGCGGCCAACTTCAGCTCAGGTCATGATCTCATGGTCTGTGAGTTCGAGCCCCACGTCGGGCTCTGTGCTGATGGCTCATCAGAGCCTGGAGCCTGCTTCAGATTCTGTATCTCCCTCTCTCTCTGCCCTTCCCCTGCTCACGCTCTGTCTCTCTCTCTTTCAAAAATAAATAAACGTTAAAAAAAAAAAAGACATACTCAAATACTATGTAGTATAATTCCCTATATCCAATGAGAACTCAAAAATTACTTTTTGAATAGCATTAAAAATGTAGCAGTGCATAGCTTCCCCTCAATGAGATTTCAGAATTTTTAAAGGCAGGAATTGCTTTGCATCTTTATGATATTTTGCATTTAATACTAATATCATACTAATAATAGGACATCATTATCATCATAAAAGCTACCATTTACTGAGTATTAACTATGTGCCAGGAATTGGGCTAAACGTTAATATTCATGATATCATTTAAATTTCACAATAATTACTATCCCCCTTTATATATGAGGAAATTAGCATCAGTGATATTAATTAGCTTGTCCAAATTCAAACCATGAGTACTTAGAATGAGGACTGGAAGCTGGGCTAATCTGACTCCAGATTCTGAGATGTCAATTAGGAAGCTATATTATATATCTCTTAATAGAATAGGCACTCAAAAATGTTTATCAAATGAATGAATGAATATAAAAATGAGAAATTAATGCTTATTATGTATCACACATAAATGAATTGACTCTCAAAGATTAGCAAGTAATTGAACAGGAGAGAATACAGTGAACAAAGTTTGGCAATGGGAGTTAAAGATTTAAATTTTGATATTAAAATCACCAAATCAAAAATCTATGTATTCTGAGCTTATGGATATTAGAATATTGTTTTGTCTGCTCAGTTGATCCCCTTGCCTCTAATTCACAGAATGGCCCAAGTGGAGACCTTTGTCAAAAAAGAATGGACTCATGACAAACATACAGATGATATTGAGTCAATCAAAAGGAATATCAGTTAGTTTTATTCAAACTGCTAAATTGATAGACAAATGAAATGATCAAAGGTACCATAATGTAATTATAGTAACCTAACTGAAGACAAAATGATTTATTTTTCATAAATATTTGTAGAGACTATTTATTATCAAAGGATGATTCCTGGTATCTCTTTTTTAAAAAGTAAGAATAAATTTTGTGTAAGTCATAGTTTGGCTAATGCTGTAGTCAAGTTTGAAAACATGAAAAATATAAAGGATGGCTTATACTTTCAGAAAGAAAATAAAATGCTATTAGAAAGTCAGATTTAGGCCTCTTCTTTGATTAGCTAAGTTAAAAAATAGAAAATATTTTTTTAAATGTTTGTTTATTTTTGAGAGAGAGAGAGATAGAGCAGGAGCAGGGGAGGGCTAGAGAGAGAGAGGGAGACACAGAATCCGAAGCGGGCTCTAGGTTCCAACCTGTCAGCATAGAGCTTGATGCAAGGCTTGAACTCATGAACTGTGAGATCATGACCTGAGCTGAAGTCAGACGCTTAACTGACTGAGCTACTCAGGCGTCCCCCCAAAAATAGAAAATATTTGTAAAATAGAAAGTAAAAGCAGTAACTCAGGGGCATCTGGGTGGCTCAGTCAGTTAAGCATCCAACACTTGATTTCAGCTCAGGTCATCATCTCACGGTTTGTAGGATCAAGCCCCGTGACAGGGTCCTGTGCTGTCAGCATGGAGCCTGCTTGGGATTCTCTCTGCCTATCTCTGTCTGCCCTCCCTCATGCCCCCTCTCTCTCCCTCAAAATAAATAAATAAACTTTTAAAAAACCCAGTAACTCAACAAACCTCATAATGAACACAATTTTTAAAACCTTATTCAGATTTTTCACTATAACACGGTAGGGAAATGTTGTTGACACTATGAACTCAGGAAAATCAGAGACTTTTTGTTTATATTTTTTATTCTTAGTGCCCAACAAGGTTTTGGGCAGAAAAAATAAGGTGCTTACTAAATATTCAGAGACTGAATGAATGCATTCTTGACAAGAATCAAAGATGTGTGTTACAGTGTAATTTATAAACTTGAAATATTGAAAATTACCTAAATTGTTCAATAACCAAAGAATGCTTAATTTGTGGTAATATTATTACACATTAAAAACAAATGGTAAATTTATACCTGAAAAATGCCATAATACACAATAGGAATTCAATATATGGATTCAGGATCAGATTAGAAGTTGGAGAATTAATTGATTAGCTGAGAGGCAAGTCAAAAGAAAATATCCACACTAAAGTGCAAGGAGATAAAAGGTGAAAAATACAGAATAGAGCATACGAAACAGAGTTTAGAGTAAAAAAAATTTTTAATTTGCACGTCATTAGTGTTCCTTCAGAGAAGAGAGATAAAATACAGCTGAAATAGTATTTGAAGAAACAACTGCAGAGAATTTTCCAAAACTGGTAAAATACTGTAAGCCATTGCTTCAAGTCCTAAAACCCTCAGGTACTATACATATAAAGCAACAAATCAACAATGACACTAAAGGGAAAAAACAAAACAAAATAAAACAAAAACTTCACTAAGAAAAAGCATAGTAAAAACCAAATACAAAGAGAAAACCATAAGGTCAGCCAGAGAAAAACAACATTGCCTTCAAAGGAGCAATAAGACTAATACATGACTTCTCAATTAACATAAACAAAATGGAAGCCAAAGACAATAGAATGATATATTCAATATGTTGTGGGGAAAAAAAGTAGCTGACAACCTATAATTTCACATTAGGTAAAAATATGAAAATGAGAACATGGAAGTGAAATATATATATTTTAAAACAATTAAAAACAGAGAATTCATGAGCAGCAGATCACACCAAAGGAAATATTAAAAGATGTTTTGAGGCAGATGGTAAGTGATTCCTGATGGAAGTCCAGAGATACGGAAAGAAAGATCAACAGAATAGGTTAAAAATGTGACTAAGACTTGGGGCGCCTGGGTGGCTCAGTTGGTTAAGTGACCAATTTGTGATTTCAGCTCTGGTCTTCATCTCATGGTTCAGATTGAGATCCAGATTCAGATCCAGATCAAGCCCCCACAGCACCTACTTGGGATTCTCTCTCTCTCTTTCTCTCTGTCTCTTTCTCTTTCTCTGTCCCTCCCCTACTCACATCTGTGTGCTCTCTCTCTCAAAAGCAATAAATCTTTTTTAAAAAAAGAAAAGAAATAGGCATAAAATTAATAAAAGGAGAAATAGATAAATCTAAAATTATAGTGTGAAATTTTAACCATATTTCTCTCAGTAAATGATCAAACAGGAAGACAAAATATCATTGAGTATACACTAAAAATATTTATCAAACTTGATTTAATTGGCATATATAGAACACTGCTCTCCTAGACTACAAAATACATATTCCTTTCAAGTACACACGGATCATTTATAGAAATTGTCCAGATATTTAGTGGACCATAAGGCAAATCTAGACAAATGGCAGAGTTGAGATCATACCAAAAGTGTTCTTCGATCACAGCGAAATTAATCTAGAAGTCAATAACATACACATGAACTAGAAATGTTTCATATATTTGGAAATTTAAGAAATATACTTCTGAATAATCATTGGATCAAAGATTATAACAAAATGGAAATAATAATGAACATATGACATTAAAATTGGTGGAATGAAGCTAAAGCCATGCCTAGAGGCAAATTTATATCCTTAGACATATATATCAGACAAAAAAAAGGGTGAAAAATGCCAATGAAAATGGGCCTTGCAGAAGGTAGGATTTTAGGTAGGAAAAAGGAGATAAGGACATTTTGGTCAAGCAAACCAGCATAATCCAAGTACAGTTAGCCTGGGATGGATAAGTACAAGAAGGTTCTGTGACAAGAATATAGTGTGGTAGGTGTGACAGTTGATGTTTCATTTAACTTAGTAGGGAATGGGTGCACTGAAGAATTGTGAGTTAATAGCTGAAATGTTCAGAGTCGTACTTCAAAAGCGTATCACCAGGGCGGAGTGTTCTGGATGAACTACCTTCTCCCTACAATACACTCATCACCTTTTCTCCTGTAGTGATTTGTTTCATATCTCTCTTCCCTGTTAGAGTCTGTGGGGGCAGCTCTCTGAGGCAAGAAAGTATATCTGTGTTTTCAGTACTGAATCTCCAATGCCTAGGACAGCACTTGGAATATATACAATGCCCAATAAATATTTGCACACTAATAAAAGATAAAAGAAATGAGAGATATAGAAATCAGAAAAACGTTGTTATAGGTTCAGTTTGGGATTGACACATGAATAGGTCACAGGGCTACAGTTATCCAACAGTGAGGACTGTTCATATATATGAATGGTCAGATTATATATATGAATCAGTTCATCTATATGAATGATCTGATTAATTCCTTTTCTATTTTCTTATTTCCACTAATCACATTACTTCAACTCATTTATTCATTCATTCAACAACCTTGTATTGAGTGTCTACTATGTACAGGTATGTTCTGGCCTAGAGGTACAGATGTAAATAAAACAAAGTTACTGCTAAAATGGAGTTTACATTCTAATAGGGCAACTCAGACAGTAAATAAATAAGTATATGATAGGCAAAGTGAGTACCTTGAAGAAAAATAAGGCAGGGAAAGAGAGTGACAGGTCGTGAGCACACAGGGCAAAGCTGAGACACTGACAAGAAGCCAGGCTGGCTAGAGCAGAGGAAAGGAAGGGAGAAGGGTGTTCAGAGAGATACCATGGGTCTGGTAAAGTAGGACCATGTAGCATTTAGTAAAGGCTTGGATTTCATTCTAAAGAAAATAAAAAGTCATTGGAGGATTCAAAGATGAGGACTCCCATGATCTGACTTATGAATATGAAAGGATCACTCTGGCCATTAAGTGGAGAACAGATTATAGGGAAACAAGAGTCAATGGACGTAGACAAGTAGGAAGCTAACTACAGGTCACCTTGACTGTTCGAACTCTGCTTTTATCCAATTCCCTATATTGTCCTAACATTTCTCCACCAGTCTCCTCCTTGTCCACATACATTACTCAAATCTAGAACCTCATTACCTACTACTTTCACTATTATAATACTATATAGACATTCTAGTTTGGGGCCTAGGAGTTTGAAGAATATAGGAGTAGAGTTTCCCACTCCTACCTTGAATAGCTTTATAGACAATACTGAATAAAATAGATAAATAGTACATTTTAATATATGGAAATTAAACAGCATAACTGAAGGTTTGGGCAGCAAGTGAGAACAAAAATTAATCATAAAATGCTTATTTGAAAGCCTTTGGTAATTTCTGAATCAATCCACATTTATAGATATAAACCTAATCATTTGGAATGTTTGGTTTTGACCTTTTTTTTCAAAGAAGCAGGTGAAATTAGATGATTCGTTTGCTTTATTTTAATTCATAGAGAACATATGGGAATTAATTTTAAAATATACCGAAACACGAACAGGGAGCAGTATCAACCAATAATACCAGGATATTTGACTTTTCTAATTTAAGAAGGAAAAGAAATATAAACATATCTCTGCATCCCTAAAACACATCATAATTTTGTGTTCTTAAATACAACACCATAATCTTGTATATAGTATAAAGGAGCTAAAAAGGCCAATGATTAAAGTTGAGCATTTCAATAGCTAGGAACAGTAATTTAACCTAATATGAGATTTTAATCCTAGGAAGTGTAATTGGATTTAGCAAATATCAAAAGCAATTATTATATTAACATTTGCCTTAAATGGCAAGAGTCGTAGAAAAGAATTTGAGTGTGCCATTTTAAGCAGTTTGCTGTCCTTAAAAAGACAAAGTCTGACTATTATCAAAACTGACCCACATATTCACTTTCTCCACGAAAATTGTGTTGATATATGATATACACAATGAGAAGAATGTTCTAGTCAGAAGATCATCAACTATACGCAGAACTATATAAATTATTTACCAGAAAAATAAACCATATGCTACTGAATACTAAAGAAAACCAGAATATGACTTTCCATTTTTAATATGTGGTTTTTCACAATTTATAATTATATAGACATGATTATTATTTGTCTGCTTAAAGAACTTCTCATTATGATTAATTTACTTTTCTTTGAAAAGCAAGAGACTATAATACAGTCCCATTACTAGTGCATCTCAGAACTGTTACTGAGAGAAAAACCTCGAATGCAGAAGAAAGCATGTCATTTCTTTCAAGCTTCTTTTCTTCTATTCTCTCATGGAGGAAAAAAAAGGCCTTGTAAAAATTGACCAATGCAGTATAGTTTGGATTTATGTTCTCTTGGAAAGGTAAATACAATTAAGTGAATGCCACATACTCAGTGTTTATTGCATGCCAATTGTGGCCAGATTTAATTATGCTAGAAGAACTGATTTTATAGCAATTGTAAAAATTTAAATAAGGCTTTAAAACCGATTCAGGAATCATATTTTATAAATGAAGCTTTGATTTTAATTTAAGTAATTCTCTTAGGGTATGATATGCATTATTCAGAATGTTCTGCTTTTGTTGGGATTGAAATAGTAGTGATATTTCAGGAAACTGGGGGACAGAAACACCTGTTTCTTATCAAATTACATCTTCTAATGATTATAACAATTTAATGCACTAAGTTAACTTTAAAATGTAAATACTGCAATATTTAAAAAGTTTAAATTATTAGATGAAATTTATTTTAAACATGTATCAAAAGCATCTACATTAAAAGTGCTTTTCATAACATATGTTGACTTTTGTCCTACTGCAAATATAATAACCAGTTAATAAAATTTGGAAAGTAATAACTAAAAATTTAAAACTCAATAAAAGCTGTCAATAATTTGATATATATTCCTTCTAGTCACCTGCCCATCTGGTTAGCTATCAATTTCTCTTTACCTTTATCCATATAAAATGAGGATAATACTAAACATGTTTTATAATTTGTTGTTAGTATCAAAACTAAGGAGATATTGAAGTGCATTCTTAAAATGAAAAAAAATCAAAGAACTTTTAAATTTATGTTCCTTTTTGAAAGAGTGAAGTACATGCCAAGTGGAGTCATGAAGAGAAATGTCAATGTGATCCGTGGCAGCTGCTTGCTTCCCTGGGAAGGAAGGGGCCGCTTAAGAGTACAGCAGCTAGCAAACCCCTCAGCGCTCCCCAAAGTCACTAGTGGGAAAAGAACAAAGGCCTTTCCAATGCAACTAACACAGATGTGCCCAAAGGCAAACTGTCAGAAACAGTTAAGATGACAGCTACTCACAGTTCATTATTTCCTTCTCACAGGTCACTGGGTGACAAGCTGGGTCAGTGTGCTTTGTCGGCTGTCCCAGTCCTTCCCCACCCCCTATTCAATTTGAATAAGGTAAAGGGCTCCATTGGATAAACTAATGTAAACAAACACATTCCAGACACTTAAAGATGCCAGAATATGGCATTTATTTTATTTTGGACCAAGGTTAGAATTAAATGTACACAAAACTCACTTTATCCAAGCAAGAAGACAACCACGTTTCTAGACCTCACTGACAGAGGAAGAAAAAAACATTTCAAGTGTTGCCGAAGCAAACGAGAAAATACAATCTGCTATAAACTAAGAACTTTAAAGACCTCACATAGTAAGATATTTTCCTTTTCCGTTTTTTCAACAGGAACAATAATTTTTCCCACATTACAAAACAAAAATCAACAATCAGACTGCTTTCCACAAGTATTTGAAATGTAAATTAAATTAAATGATTCTATAGATGGGAAAGCCTGGTTTGTGTGTTTGTGGTGATTGTTGATTGTTATCGTTTTTTTTTTTTTTAAAGGATAGAATTCCAAATAAAGCACCCATCAAAATGACAATAGTTCAATCAAATTTTTATGATGTAATATGCATAAAATTTTAGTAATAATTTAAGATGACTATTCAATATCATGACATTCTGTTACAAAAATCACTGGAATAAATACTACTAAGAAACTAGGAATGAGTAGTAAAACAGTGGTTAGTTGAGAGCATGGTCTATGGATCCAAATGGTTGTGGGTTCAAATTCCATCTCTCCCATCTCTAGCTATGTGACTGGGCACATTATGAAATCACTCTGAGCCTCAGTTGCTGTATCTTTATGGATTTTAACAGTACCTCCACCATCGGATTATCATGACAATAAATAAATTTATCACAATGTTAGAAGAATAACTACTTTCAATAGCAGTTGACACATCGTAAGTATTCAACAAATAACAGCTATTAGCTAGTTATCACAAATTTGGTATATAGGAAGCTGAACTGAATCACCATTCAAGGTGGGAAATACCTTGGCATCATGGTATAAGTATATGGTATATGTCAATCATGACATAAGTTACGGTTACATTATTAGATAGAGATTTTTAAAAATCTCTAATCCATTCAAGTATAAGCCTCTATACATCAGTATATCTAGACTGCTGGATTCAATAAGAAGTCGGGGTTCAGTCTCCCATAATATTTTCTACCTCTTATTTAGTCTTCATTGAAAGCTGCCAACATTGACATATCTTTTACCATTCCTTTTCTAAATTGTACCACTGTATTTAAAGGTCCCTTTCCAAGATATCCAGTCAAAATGATAGGTCCCATTTGAAAGGCTAAAAGATTTGGAATAATCACCAAGACAAGAACATCAATGGTTAGGTAGAATAATATAGACACTTAGAAAAAGACTTTGGGCTCAGATAGGCCTGCCTTAAATTACTAGCTGAAAGTCCTTAGCAAGTAACTTAATCTCTCTGTCCCTCAATTTCCTTATCCGTAAAACAGAGATTAATACCTCAATTTTATGTACATCATAGGTTCTTCAGCAATAATGCACATAAAGCACTTAAGAAAAATCAGTGTATGTTATTAAAAATTGAATGTTTTCTTTCATTTTCACATATTACCTGCCACCAACTACCATATCTCTCTGTCTTTCCCCAATTTGGCTATTTGTGCAGTTCTCTCCTTCTTTGGCTCCTTCTAAGGAAATACATACATTTATTCTTTTTCAATTATATGTTCTTTCTTCAGAGTATTTGCTCATTAATGTGTTTGTTGTAAAATTCTACTTCTTTCTCCAATTTCCAAAACTCAGATCATTTTATATTATTCCTTTACTTCTTGTTATGATTTTATTCTGTATTTTGTAAAGTTATCATTGATAAAAGTAAGAAAATATAAAGCTCTCTCTTAAAGGTGCAATAATACAACGTGTTGGGCAGAGTGTAAACCTAACCAGACAACTTAAGGTTCAAAGTAATCAATATGCCAAAGTCAGAACCATGTTCTAATTTTGCCCAACAATTCCTTCCAAAATGGGAGGAAAGTAATTGCTCTAAGTTCTTACTCTTTACTCAAAATAACTTTGTTAAGGAACAGAAAGAGAAGGAGAGAAACTGAAATTACATCCATCATGGTAAATTGTGGGTGTGGAGAGGAGAAAGAAGATAAATCCCATGGCTTTAAGAAAATGGAAAAAAAAAAAAAAAAAAAAGAGGGCTAGAAGAGTTGCTGGAGTCTGAGACACAAACGCTGAGGGATACTTACTAAGATAAGGGCCCCGGGACTTTTCTTATGAAATAAAATCCCAAACATGGTCAGTCAATTCCTATTGACTAAAAATCACAAATCTAACTACAACCCCTATTAAAAACTGTTTTCTACTCTCCTTGCTTTCAAGCCATTTTCACAAAGACCATTCATTGAGTGCTTGCTACATTCCTGGAAATTTAAAGACATTTAATTCTAACAACTCAAATAGGTCTTGTGTTATGTTAACTAACATTAACTGCTTTGTTGTTTGGTTTTCTGTTTGTTTTGTGGGGTTTTTTGGCTCACGTTCCCTAGAGAGAAAGAGAGAGAGAGAGAGAGAGTGGGGGGGGGGGGAGAGTATCACACTATATATATATATATATATATCACTAGCATCCTGACACACTGACCCACCAGGAGCAGGGCCAGCAGGAGACAAACACAGAAATCTGGGAGCAGAAGGAACCTACGCCTCCTTGAGTAGAACCAGGATAACAAGCCCCAGCATGCTCTCAAAAAGTGTAGAATATAAATGGCTGCCAAGTGAGTCTAGAAAGATAGGCCAACAAAGGTCTTATAAAAAAAATTAACTTCCCCAGTGGCCCAGTTCTCTCTGAGTTTCTGTTTTACATGAAAACCTCAAAGACTGCTCCCAAGGGACTTACCTTATAGTGACCTGAACAGAGTGACCTGGGTAAATAGCTGAGACCTTGTGGTTGTGTTGTAGGGTATCGGAGGATTGAGATTCTTATACATGATTAAAAAGCAAGTAGCAGGAATAAAAACTAGAACTTAAGTTTTTCTATAGGTCCAGGACATCCTCAGACTATGATAGACAAAGGTCCTAAATTTGTTCTTTTGTTTATCTGTGAACTATCTTACTCCAAACAACAAAACCAATGTGAGGTTTAAATAACAAAGAGATAATAAATTGAAAAGTCACTTTTGTTATCAGGAAAAAAATGTTCCCCTCCTGTTAAAATCTGAGGGAGGAATATATAATTTAAGAATATATGATAGCTTTTCACTGAAATAAAAGTCATACTGCACACTTTAAACTTATACAATGTTGTATGTCAACTGTATCTCACTCAACAAAGCTGGAAATATTTTTAAAAAAATGAAAAGTCACTTTTTTCTTTCTCCTTGCAACTGACATTTCTATCTACAGTTAGAATATTTAAACTTATGAATTCTCTTGAACTTTAGTGAGATAGTAAGAATTACATTACTCCTTTAAGAGTACTTCAGTCAATAGTTAATTTCCAACAATTATTATATTAAAATTGCAATTTATAACATTATTTTGTTATAACCGAACACCAATTAACAATAACTCTACTACTACTACTAAACATAAACGTTGGTTTCCCAATTAAATAAAGAGGATCAGAGAAATAGTTCTATTGTCCAACCAAGGGTGAGTTTCAGTTGGTTGGCCAAATCATTGGTTAGTTTTATTCTATAGAAATTATGTCCATTTGTTAAATTATCACTGCTTAAGACCATCTATTGCGCACTTATCCTCAGGTCTAAGTATAATAATCTCCTCATGGAACACAAAAAGGATTGTCTATGGGTATGATGTTTTTACGGACCTCTCGGGATTTTCACAACTAGATATATACTCAGTATCACCTTACTTATGTTATTTCAGAGTCTTTTAGGGAGATCCCAGGTCAGAAACTCTTCCTAAGGAGTCTTATAAACAATACCATACATCAAACTTTAATGAAACACACATAAATGTCACCTCTCTTCATCGAATGTGACCTGAAAACTACCGTGCTTGAAAGCCGAAGGGGTTTTGAGATATTTCAATAATCTTCAAGAAATCAATCTTACATGAAACTGAAGGAAAACATCGAATGTCATTGAGCAATAAAGCTCCGTTCTGTCAGTGTCCTACCTCTGAGCAGAAGCCTTAGGATGTTTCTCTCCAGTTTCCTCACCAGTGCCACTGTCGGCTGCCTTGTCTCCCCAAGAGAAACTTCTGGCATTAAATGGGTGTCTGAAGGTTCTGGCAGCTGCTTCAGACCAGGGATGCTGGCACTTTTTCCCAGAACCTAATAAATGAAATACAAGAATAATGTAGGTAATTTTCATTGAGTGGAAATATCTAAACTACATATGCCCCAAATTTAACATTACACTTTTCAGGGTTCCTCCAATCTGCCTCATTCAGCACAGAAATAATTTGTATGTGGCCAAAAGAAAAGGCAGCAGTTCTACCAAAAGTTACTGGGTCATCCACTATTTAATAAAATAATGTTAATATAAATACATATGGATGTTTATATAAATATAAACTTGCATATAGATATTTACATTAGTGTCTGATTTTAAACAATCAGTATTATTAAGATTTGAATTTGTGCTTGTCTCCTGAAAACAACTTGAACATTTCGTCTTTTCAAAATTCATTTTAAAGATCTATTTCTGTCTTGCCTCTGGCTCAACACACTGACCTCTTCTGCTAAGCTGCTATCATGATGAGCTGTAGTCTGGGCATCATGGTGAATGTGATACTCCGTCTGGGCCACATCCACTTGTGCATTTAGTTCCTCCAGGTAGGTCAGAACAAACTGAGGGTAAGCCTGTAGAAAAGGAAAAAAATAAAAAATAGTACGAACCTTGTAAGTAACAGCTAATAATCTACACAACTGGAATTATGGGGGAATAAATTAGATTAAGAGTAAAAAGTTCTGGCTAATCAACTGCACTTTATTATCTATTTCAGATCAAAAACTCAAGCCAAATAACTTTAATATTAAGATTTCTAATTAGTTGTTTAATCTGAGCAAGTTTAACTAGATTGCTAATCTTCATTCTCAGATAGATGATAATATTAAAGCTATTTTATATGATAATAATATCTAACATATATTGGGTTATTTCTACATAAGATGTGCAATTGCTGTATTGTCTGGGAGTGTTCGATTCTGTGTAGAAGACAAGAAAACAAATGGGATGGACGAAATTCATTAGCTGCATTAAGCATAGATAAGTAAATTAGTAACCTGAGAAGTATCAGACAGAAAGTAAGTAGAGCATAAGTCTATGAACATAGATAGAAAGGGGTAGAGGGCAAAATAGGCATTTAAGAGTCATGATGTGCTAAATAACAAATGAAGCAACAAACGCTTATGATACACTAAGTATAAATGAAGCACATGAGAATAAATGAAATAAATGAAATTAATGAAAGATCTTTAATTGGACACCTATTGCTGACTCTGATGTTGGATTTTCAGCCAAATAACATCCACAGCTGCCCATCAGGCTAACTGGGGAGCATAGTTATTGGCCAAGTGTACTTGCCAACAAGCTTTCTAGTGAAGCAAGTGTGTGTCATTTCTCAGACACCTTTAGTGCGTTGGGTCTCTTTGTTCAAATTTTCACTCTGGTCCTTGTAACTACATCATCAGCAGAGTGATGCAATAGAAAGAGAGATATGTTGGGGTGCCTGGGTGGCTCAGTCGGTTGAGTGGCCGACTTCAGCTCAGGTCATGATCTCACAGTCTGTGAGTTCAAGTCCCACATTGGGCTCTGTGCTGATGGCTCAGAGCCTGGAGCCTGCTTCAGATTCTGCGTCTGCCTCTCTCTCTCTGCCCTTCCCCTGTTCACGCTCTGTCTCTCAAAAATAAACAAACATTAAAAAAAAAGAAAGAAAGAAAGAAAGATAGGTTGACTTTGCAGAGATTCAGGTATTATGATCCTTCAACCCACTTGCACCTTAAGTTTATTTACCTAACCAACCTCTCTTCCCATACATTTTGTTTTGTATTTTAAATTGACTTAATAGGGGCACCTGGGTGGCTCAGTCAGTTAAGCATCCGACTCTTGGTTTCAGCTCAGGTCATGATCTTACAGTTTGTGAGTTCCAGCCTCGTGTTGGCTCTGTGCTGGTGGTGCCGAGCCTGTTTGGGATTCTCTGTCTCCCTCTCTCTCTGCCCCTCCGCTGCTCATGCTCTCTTTCTCTCAAAAATAAATAAGCATTTAAAAAAATAAATTAATAAACTGTGATCTGAGCATTTTATTTGGTCTGTGCACCTTTCTGTTCCATGAGATCTATGATAGTTTATCTAGGATCATACTTGGAGGCTACTATTGCATCAAAGTAATTTCCACATGACCATATGTTTACATGTTAATTTGCTCAACAGCCCTTTGAAATAGGTACTATTATTTTGTCCATTTTAAAGATGAGGTAACAAACACAGGGAGTTTAAGCAACTTTCTCAGTGTCATTCAGCTTGTTTACGAGTCCAGTAAAACCTAGAAATGTTGGCTCAAGAATGACATAAACTTTTTTAAAGTGTAGAACTAAAGTTCTAACAAAAAAATATGAAGAGATGTTCAGGAGATAATTAAAGGCACTAAAGTCCTTACATTGTTCTGGAAAAAGAGATACTGAACAACTTCAAACTTTTTTTTAGAAACTCTGTTAGTAAATATGCATGTTAAAAATGTAAGGGGCTCCAGAATCTTAAATGCATATTACTAAGTGAGAGAAGCCAACCAGAAAAGGCTACATATTGTATGATTCCAATAACATGACATTCTGAAAAAGGCAAAACTGTGGACACAGTGGGACAAAGATCGACACTTGCCAGGGGTTAGGAGGGAGGGAAGGATGAATGGGCAGAGCATAGAGAATTTTTAGGGCGGTGAAACAATTCTGCATGATACTAGAATGGTGGATGAATGTCATTATGCACTTATCCAAACCCATAGAATATACAACAGTATGTGGGGACCCTAATGTAAACTATGGATTTTGGGTCATAATATGTCAACGTAGATTCATCAACTATAACAAATCACCACTCTATGGGGAATGTTGACAGTGGGGGGGGGGGTTGTACATGTGTGAGGAATTGGCGTATATGAGAACTCTGTGTACTTTCCATTTGATTTTGTTGTGAACTTAACGCTGCTCTAAAAAATAAAAACTATTAAAATATGTAAGAGACTCCACCAAATTACAAGTGACAAAAGAAAAATAGATAAATTACACTACATTAAAACTTAACAGTTCGTGCTACAATGTCATCAAAAATGAAAAGACAACATACACCATGGGAGAAGATATTTTCAAATCATATATTTGATAATAGGTGTGTGTATTGAATATACAAAGAACTCTTACAGGTCAGTAGAAAAAGATTAATATCCAAAATATTAGCAAAGGATCTGAGTAGAGAATAATTCTCCATAGATATGCAAATGGCCAACAAACACATGTAAGTGACATGGTTCTGATTCTGACAGCTGTAAATCCCTTATATTCTGATAGTAGTTTCAGGTCTTGTATCCTCTAACAGAGGTAAAGATATTTCATCTAAGTTTACTTTTGAGGTATATTTACCTCTTATTGGAAGAAGCATATGTGGAATATGGGAAACTTGAATATGTATCAAATGAGATGGATAAGGCAGTGCGCAGAAGGTAGAGCCATGATGTGTCTGAATATTCTGCTAGCAGAAGCAAAGACCAACTGAAGAAAGAAAAAAAAAAATCACGTGCTTTGCTTCCTGGAGTTGACAGTCAAGCAAAGGTGGCAGACATACCCAAGTAACAAAGACCAATTCTATTATTCATCCTCCTACCATGCATTTGGAGAGATTTACAAATTGTTCTGGCATTTTCCCTCTGGAATTATTCTAAACTATTCTCACCCCAGGTAATGACTAGTCTAACATTTCTAGTATAGAAATGTTCTTTAGTATTCTTCTACTCCAAGACCAAGTTAATCTTGATCTCCAACAAGGCACCTACCAGTTCAATATTCAGACACCAGTATAAACAACTCTCTTCTCCAAAATCTGTACTTCTACTCTTTTCTTCTAGGGAGTTGACAGCCTAAACTTTCGACTTTCTCCCATCATTCTAATTTGATGTCTAATGTCAACCCTCACTATTTTCCAAGTCCTTCAGCCCTTTGGGCTTCATTACATTCTTATTGTTCTAATCCACTTTTACTACCAGAAGATAAATTTCAATAATTTGCATCGTAACAATGTATGCAGTAATACATCTTTGATCACAAAAAACCTTAAATACTACTCCCAGTACATACTGATTAACAGTGCTGTACTATTCTGGCTCCAAATTCCAGCCGGGCTGTTTACTGGCTTTGCTACTGTAAGTGCCTTGAGGGAGAAGTTTTCTACTGAAAACTGGGTAAGAATCTGTTCAGAATTTCACATGGACCAAAATCCCCCTAAGAATACAGTGACAACTCACTGGTTGCTAAAAACAATCCCATCCACTTGTGAGATTTGTTTAACCTAACAGGGCTGGGGAATCTTCTTCATCACTCCAAGATGTTCATCCTATATACATTAAAAAGTCTACATATTTGACCTAACCTAGGGCTCCCTAGGAATATTTATTTACTCATAAAAAATACAGCAAGCAGGTCTACAGAATCTCACCTGAAATGTTTTACACTCTAAATACTCTTATCTCCTCTTGGTCAGTACATGATCAGGCATATTCTTAAAAAGTGCTATCTCACTCTAAATGCTTTTTATAGAAAACTTATAAAATACAGAAAAACTTAAAGAAAATAATTATTCATCCTCCTACCACCTGTTTTATGTATAAATTTCCAGTTTTGTTTCTACACACACAATCTTTGATACAATATAAATATATGTTCTCTTATCTGATTTTTCTCGAGATTAACATTTTGCTGTCATCATTAATTATTCTACATCATTTGCAATACCAGTATATAGTATCCATGATAAAGACATACCATAATATACTTATGCAGTCTCACTGTTGATTATTTTACCTGTTTTTAAATGTTCACACTTATAAACAAAGCTCTAATAAATACGCTTAAAGATATATTGTGATACATACTATTGATTAATTCCTTGGGGTAAGTTTTTGGGAGTGGAATTTCTGTGTCAAAAGGAGTGTGCATTTTTACAGATTTTGATAAATATCGCTAAACTGACCCTCAGAAATATCCCAGTCTCCCAGATAGCATCCAGTGTTCCTGCCTGCTCATACCCTTGTGTGGTCCCTTCCACATCATAGCAGGATTGGTATATGTGGCCCAGTGAAGATGCCAGAAGTGTAGTTACATCCCTTCTGAGATTAGGTTATGAGAGACACTACAGCTTCCATTTTGTTCTCCTGTTCTCTTTTGCTCTCTTTGATCACTCGCTGAGGTTGTGGACAGCACCTTGGAGAGACCCAGATACCAAGGAACTGAAGGCTCTTGTCTATAGAGTAAGTATGCTTCAAAGCAGATCTTTCAGCCTACTTAAGTCTCAGATGACTGCAGTCCCTGTTGACACCTTGACCACAGCTTCATGAAAGACTCTGAGTTAGAACTATCCAGCTAATCCACTCCCAGGTTCCTGGACCACAGAAACTGAGATAATAAATATTTGTTGTTTTAAGTTACTAAGTTTGAAGGTAATTTGTTACACAGCAATAGATAATACAAACAAAATACCAAAAATCTCCCACAAGTATAAATACAAAAAAAAAGGAAATGTGCCTACTCATTTTCTCACATTTTCATCAACATTGGATATTCTTAGTTTTAACATCTACCAATATTTAATAGGGAGAAAACACTGTCTTGTGTTACATTGCTTTAGTTTCTAGTGAGGCTGAACTTTATTAGGTTTGGCTCTTCTAATTTTTCTTTGGTCATGTATTTCCTTTTCCTGTCCTTCACCTATATTTCTATCAAAGTGTTTATCCTCTTCTACTGTTTTATCAGGCTTATTATATATTAAGGGCACTATACTGTCTCTGATGTTTATATTGCAAAGATTTTTCCTGTTTGTCATATTTCCCTATTTATTCTTCCTTATGCTGTTTTAGGTCAGGAGTTTTTCAATTCTTATATACTCAAAGCCATCAGTCTTTTTCTTTATGGATTCTGTCTTTGTTGGCAAGCTCGTGCAGAGGTCTACTCGCCACTAGTCTGGGTTAGATGTTTTAATCCAGGCTTTCTTTTAGATATTTATGGTTCCATGTTTCAGTTTAAATCTTTGATTTAGCTGAAACTGGTAGGCTGTATAAAGGAAGTAATCCAATTTTATCTTTTCACAAGTGAATAGAGGAATAGTTAACTTTAAAAACAAATTGAATAGAAGGAACAAAACTCATCCAAGTAAAAACAATATAACAAAATGCAATATTATATTTAAATTTGTTCATTATTATTATCATCACTAGTTACAAATTATAAATTAGCAAGGATCAATATGCCAGAATCTATTGATAGGCCAGAATCTGAGCCAAATACTCAAAATGTTAGCATTAACATCTCCATTTTGCAGACAAATAGTGTGATGCTTGCAAAAGGCTAAATGACTTGTATAATGCCACACAACTAAGAAGTGGTGGAACCAAAATTAGTTATTAATATCCTAAAGTAATTCTGTCTTCTTTTTTAAATAAATGGAATGAGCTCCATTTATGATCCAGCCGCAAATAATTATCAAATTATTCTCCGTTTTAGCCTTAACTAGATGGATATAATTTTGGATGTGACTAAATTTAGATCTAATCAAAATTTCTAAACCTCTTAAAGAATAAAATTCCTCATTAATAGTTTTGTTCTGTGAATTGTAATAAAAAAAAATCAGCAATTGTGTTTGGGAATGGAACATTAAAATTTTTAGAATCAAAATCCCCTTAAAAATAATCATGTTTGAAACACAAAAGTATGAATTATTTGCTAGCTACTGATGCACTGTTGAGAACAATTAGAAAATTATAAATTACAAGAAAGGGAGAGGAAAAAAACGAGAGCAGAGTAAAACTGGATATTTGGGTACCTGAATGTGGGAAGAGAAAAGAAGAAAATACACGTAAGCCTTGGTCCTGCTCTTCTGAGTCTGTTGGTGGGAAAATCAATACTTATTTAGGATAGAATTATGTTCTTGGATACTAGGAGTCAGCTCTTTTTCCGTGTATCTCAGAATAAAGTCCTCATGTGAGAGTACAGGCCAAAGAGCTAGAGGGATATTTTAGTATCAAAATTCTACTTTTGAGTATTTAGTCTCAAAATTCTACTTTTTATTTTTACAAAGATGAATAAGTTTCGGTCTTTCTGTGACTCCCTCTCCACTAAGATAGAGCTTCACTCTGATTCAGGAATGTAGTGGAGTCAGAAACAGGACAAGGGAATAGCTACGGTGAATCTCAGCATGAAGTTAGATAAAGACTGTTTTTAAAATGCTTTGACAGTTGATGCCTATGTCAAATTCCCTGCTTTGGAACAGAGCTAAAAGTGTGTAGGCCTGGTTGAGTTAGTGAGTGGGTTGAAGTTTTAACCAGTGTGCCAACAAATAACTACTCGAGGAAATGCTATTATCTTAATTTTCAAATTTAAATTGTGTCAAACTCTCTAAGTTTCTAAAATGGTGCAGGTCAGGAAATAATGGCTCAATGTGTAATTCTAGAACACTAGAGAAATAAGGCTATTATTTTTATCAGTCAGGGTCTAATAAGAAGATATAAACTACACTGTAATTTGAGGAGGAAAAATTTAATATAAACAATTAGTAACAGGGGCTTAGAGAGTCAGGAAGTTGGCTAATAAGAGTTTAAAAGAATACTAAAGAATATATGAGTAGCAGATATAGGGAGCAGCCAGTACTGCGAGGCCTGAGATAGAATGTTCAAGGAAGAGGCCTGGCCCACAGCTGAGATCCAAACCACACAGAAAAGAGCACAGCCATGGCTCATTAGATGGTGACTAGGTCCCTGAGTAAGTTCACCCACATTTTTCACCATCTATTCACCTCTGTAGCTTCAGGGGAATCCATCCACAGGGAGGTGCCTAGCTGGTGACACTCCACTATAGAGCCACCCATGAGGAACACGCTCGAGGAAACCATTCACAGGAAGGTACCCCACTGGCAGTACTCTACTATGAAGCTGCCTGAGGCAGGAGCCTGGCAATAAATGGTAGATCTGGAACTGAGAAAGAATGCATTGATAACTGGCATGCTCTGTGTTATAAGTTGAGTTATGTCCCCCAAAAAGTACACTGAAATCCAAATCCTTGGTAATGTGAATGTGACCTTATTTGGAAATAAGGTCTCTGCAGATGTAATCAAGTTAATATTAGAGTCTTTGGGTGGGCCCTAAGCCAAAACGACTAGTGTCCTTAGAAAAGTTTGGACACAGACACACACATGGAGGAGAATGGCACGTGAAGATGGAGGCAGGTATTGGAGTTATGCTACCACGGTCAAGGAACGTCCAGGACTGCCAGTAGATGGAACGGGCCAGGAAGAATCCTCCCCGGGAGGATTCAGGTGAGCACAGCGCTGCTGGCACCTTAATTTCAGATTTCTAGCCTCCAGAACTGGAGAGAATACATTTCTGTTGCTTAAGCCACCCACTTTATGGTACTTTGTTACAGCAGCCCTAAAAAGTACATACACCATGTATGTCCAGGTTCATTCATCAAAGTAATTTAGCATTTCTGAAATCATAATGTTGGGATCCTAAGGCAAACACTAACAAATACCATGTGATTAATCTGATTTTTGCCTTCTTTAAATATTGATGATTAGCTAACATTGCATTTCGACTTGGAATCATAGGCAAGGAAGAAAATCTTGAGAAGTCAAGGCCAGTATCTTCATTTTATGTAAGCAGATTTTTATATAAATAGACCTACGGAAGAGTACATAAATCATAAGTATACAATTCAATCCATTTTCAAATCATGAATACCTATTTAATTTATCACCCAGGTCAAGAAAGGGACATCACAACACACCTGAAGATTTGTTGTTTTGCTTGGCATTAAAGTTTAAATAACTGCAGTCACCCAGTGTGCATTCTCTTACATCTGGCTTCTTTGTAAACCATTATATTTGTGATATCCATATGCATTGTTACAGGTAATTATAGTTTGTTTATAGGCATTGCTATCCTCCAGAGTCAGAAAACTAAGGCCCATGATCCAAATCTAACTGACCACCTGTTTCTGTAAATAAGATTTTATTGAAACACAACCACGCCATTTATTTATTTACATCTTGTCTGTGGCTGCTTTCATGCTGCAAAGGCAGGGTTGAGAAGTTGGAACAGGGATTGTATGGCTCACAAAGCCCCAAATATTTAGTATCTGGGCCTTTACAGAAGTTTTCCAACTCTGCTATACAGTATTCCATTGAATATATGTATCAAAATTTATTTATCCACTTATTCAATTGCTAATGAGCATTTCCATAATCTCCACGCTGAGACTACTACAATTAGCACTGCTATTAACATTTTAGTACATATCTTTCCCTTAAGATATGTAGTTATTTCTCTTTAGCATTAAACTAGTAGGGGGATTACTAGGTTGTACAGACATGTTCAACTTTAGTAGCTATTGCCAATTTTCCAAAGTGCCAATCTCCTCATTTTAATGAATAAGAAAACTGATGTGGACACTGAAAATATATCTGCACTCCTATGTTTACTGCAGTCACAATAGCCAAAATACAGAAACAGCCTAAGTGCCAACTGATGAATGGATAAAGATGTGATATATACAATAGAATATTCATCAGCTGCAAGAGAGAGGGAAATCCTGCCATTTGCAGGATATGGATGGACCTTGAAGGCATTATGCTAAGTGAGAGTGGTCAAAGACAAACACTGCATGATATCACTTATATGTGGAATCTAAAAAAGCTGAACTCATAGAAGCAGAGAAAGGAATGGTGGAGAGAGAATGAGAGAATTGAGATATTTACCGGTGCAAATTTGCAACTATTAAATCAGTAAGTTCTAGAGTCCTAATGCACAGCATAGTGATTATAGTCAACAATAACATATTACATACTTGAAAGTTTTTAAAAGAGTTAATCTTAATTTCCAAAAAAAGGCATGATAATTATGTGATGTAATAGAGGGGTTAGCAATGGCTATGATAATAATCATTTTGCAATATATAAAGTAACAAATCAACATGTGAAAACTTACAAAATGTTATCTGTCAATTATACCTCAATAAAAATTAATAAATTAAATTAAATCTAAAACTAATAGAGGGGCGCCTGGGTGGCTCAGTCAGTTATGTGTCCGACTTCGGCTTAGGTCAGGATCTTGCAGTTCATGGATATGAGCCCCACAGAGGGCTCTGTGCTGACAGCTCAGAGCTGGAGCCTGCTTTGAATTCCGTGTCTCCCTCTCTCTCTGTCCCTCCCATGCTCTCTCTCTCTCTCAAAAAAAAAAAATAAACATTTAAAAAAAAGTTTTAAAAATAATAAAAAAAAAACTGGTTCCCTGAAATGCTGGGTTGTAATAGAGAGATGGATTAGAAAGAATTATTTTTGGTTTTGGAAAACTTGTATTTTAAAGTCAAACAAAACCTCATAGGAAAGTATTGAGTTAAGTTAAATTCTAAATTTCTGGGCACAGGGAAATATATGTGCAGAAAAAGCATTTCTTGCTCCCGACAATAGGCAATGCATTTATAAGAATCTGGGAACAGAAAATTTAAAGAATAAAAGCTGTGGCTTACAAAGTCCTTACCTTAGAATAAATGCAGCTGTCAGTTCCAAACACCCACTTCTGAGAATTATCTCCTTCATGTCTGAAATGAAAACGTAATTTAGAGACTGACAACTTTTCTCCACACTGAAACATTTTGTAGGTTTCAAATGAAAGGATCATTTTCCATATCTTGGCAGGAAGAGGACTACCCATACGCTACCAAATCCCTACTATCATCATTCTACTATCATCCTACCGTTTCATTCTACCATCATCACTGCTATCTCAGCAACTGAAATCTTCCTTCCCTAAGACAATCAGTTTCTCTGGTACCCAAAGTAGTGGTGGCGGTGGTAGTGGGGTGTGTATTACCCATGGCAACAGTGATTAAGAGTTTTAGAGAATAAATAGAATCAATAAAAATATTATAGAAATTTGTTTCTGAAAATGATCCTCTCTCTATGAGATAGAAAAGAAGTAGAAGTAAGTATAACTAAGTAAGTATAAGGATTAAGACGATGGGATGGAAAAGGAGACCATGGAAAAATAGGAATATGAGGCACCTGTTTCTGAAATGACCAGAGAATTTATTAAGGAGTATCAGACTTTTTAAACTAAACCTGAGTAAAAAAAGAAAAACTAAAATGTGATAAAACTAATCAGGCCTAAATTAACTAATCAGGTATCCATTAATATTTAGAAACCTTACAAAGGTAGGACAAATGAATTAAATTAAGTGTAATGGGATGTTAAACAAGACTTTTCCTACTGCCTCCGAGTTTTGACAGAAACATCAGCGGTTGGGAATAAGAGGTGTCAGGTAACGCTCTATTCTAAAGCAAGGCGCTTTATGATCTGGGCAGAACACACCGAGGCAGTGCCCAAACTGGCTCAGTGTGATTAATCTTTCACTCACATCCAATTTATGTTAGAAAATGTGAAGAGTTCTTGGGCATTTTGAGATAGATGCTTGATAATACTGTAGGTTTCCAAGCCCCTATCCTCAAATTTTGATTCTGAAGGTCTGTACCACCACCCCACAAAATCTACACTAACAGGTATTGCAAGTGATTCCAATCATGAGAATTCTAGGTAATTTGGATGCGTGTGGTCTACGGACCAGACTTTAAAAACACTAAACTAGAAGAGTTGAGAGCAGTGCGAGAAAGAAAGATCACATCCTTATTATAAAAGGCGAACTGATTTGATGATTGAATAAATGGGATTGGGATTAGAAAGAGAGGGAAGGATAAGTCTCAGGTGTCAAACTTGGGTAAACTAGAAGAGAACATGACACTATTGAAAGAAAATGAAATTAGAATGGAGAAGAGAGGAGCAGAAATGTGAGAAAATATGAAGAATTCTAATACTTACGTAAAATTTTTTATGAAACATCTTTCAAGGTTTAACTGAAGCCAAGAATCTCATTCTCAGGCTTTCAGTAAATGTAATTGCTGCTCAATTTTAGCATTGGGTAGGGATGAGGGAGGTATTAGGGGAGTTAGTCTTTCTGGAGATCTGTGTAATTTGTAATTAAAGGAAAAGAGAAGGTTTAAAAAAAATTGGCGGGAGCGCCTGGGTGGCTTAGTCAGTTGAGTGTCCAACTCTTTTGATTTTGGCTCAGGTCATGATGTCAGGGCTGTGGGATCAAGCCCCTCACCGGGCTCCCTGCTGAGTGCAGAGCCTGCTTAAGATTCTCTCTCTCCCCCACTCCCCTGCTCACACTCCCTCTCTAAAATAAAAAAATATATATATTGACTCAGGGTCCTGAACTAAAATTTATGATTATAAAAATAATACTCATTATCCAAGACAACAACACAAAGACTGAGAATCTGAAGGGAACTGTGGTGAATAAAGTGAGATACAGAGACATGAAGTGAGCTGGTCAAAAATCACAGAGCTAGGTAGTATCAAACAGGTACTAGAACCCAGAGCATGTGACTTTCAGCTTGATGTCTTCTCAGATAGATTGGAAAACTACAACACAAATTACTTTGTGTTACTTGAAGATTAAAAATGGAATAAATAGTTTAGGCTCATTGATTAGAATTTGATGCATAATCTTAGTGACCCCAAAACATTTTGATATGACGGGTACTTGGATAGACCAGTCAGTTAATATGTGACTCTTGATTTTGGCTCAGGCCATGCTCTCATGGTTTATGAATTTGAGCCCCATCTCAGTCTCTGGGCTGACAGTGGGGAACTTCCCTGGGATTCTCTCTCTCCCTCTCTTTCTGCCCCCCACCTCTCTCTCAAAAATAAATATATAAACTTAAAAAAATCCACTTTGATATAAATGTAGTTTTTCACACAACTGTGTTTATATATTCACTAGTTTCATACCTGAAATGCTGAAAAACCTCGTATTTCAACCACTAAATAAAGAAATAATAAAAACAACATTATTGCTGCCTTTAAGGCTGTCAATCCCGATCTTACAACTACAGTCCTTTTAAAAATAATAATAGGTAGGGCTCCTGGGTGGCTCGGTCAGTTAAGTGACAAACTCTTCATTTCGGCTTAGGTCACAATCTCACAGTTAGTGAAATTGAGCCCCAAGTTGGGGCTTACTTGGAATTCTCTCTTTCTCCCACTCTCTCTGCCCCTTCCCTGCTTGCGCTCTCTCTCAAAATAAATAAATAAACTTTAAAATAATAACGATAATAATAATAAGTGACTGCTGTAATGCTTTGATGGAAATGTGCTGGGTTTTGATAAAATTTAGATCACTTTAATGCGGAGTAGCTATAACTCAGAACAACTTTATTGCTTACAGGCAATTCCTCCTGTTGCATAAATTATTGTGAGCATATTTCTTCAAGATAAATAAAATGGAAAATGATCATTTTTCAAAGTGTAAGACTCGCAATTGTTAATTAATATGCTGATGCTAACTGTCAAAAGCTGTAAAATTCAAAATTTTGTCTTTTAATTGAATTGTAGTGTTGACTTGAGGATGGATGTGATTATACAAACATAAACTACATGAATTTCAGTTTTGATTTTCTGAATTTGTAGCACCTTTTCCCCAAATAATAATACAACAGAGAGATATTAACCAGATTGTCAACAGTGTGAGGGCAGATACCACATGTGTCCTTAGAGCTGATCACAGTCGTGATAGGGGAATAAAGATATGTTTGAATAAATAGATATGTGAATAAAATGTCAAAATGTCATAACTCTAAAAAATAATAAGACCATTATGAAAAATGTTTTGAATTTAATATATGGCAGTTTATGGGATCTTCTTAGTGGGTAGCAAAAGAACATAAATTATAACTTGGTTAAGAAAATAAATAATTCTGAAAGAAATACAAATTTCCTAGCATTTCTCAAATTTCTCACAGCTCGAATTCTGCTCAAGAATTGCCTAGGAAATTTTGCAAACAACATGTAGTTTTATATCATATATAAGCCTTATGAGCTTATTAGTAGTTTTTCTATTAGGAGTCTGTCTCTCCTAATGTATGTCTCCTATATAGACATATATCTATAAATGTCACCTTTAAATTTTATTACCAAACTTAAAAAAAACAAACCTCTCATGTAGTGTCTACACCAGGCAGGATGAGAAGATATAATTCTAATATATAAAAACGTCTTGAAAAAACTAAAATTCCTACAGGGGTGCCTGGGTGGCTCAGTTAGTTAAGCATCCAACTCTTGATTTTGGCTCAGGTCACAAACTCATGGTTAGTGACATCAAGTCCCACATCAGGCTTTATGCTGACAGTGTGGAGCCTGGTTGGAATTTTTTTCTCTCCCTCTCTCTCTGCCCCTTCCCTGCTCTCTCTTGCTCGCTCTCTCTCTCAAAATGAATAAACATTTCAAAAAATAATAAAAAATAAAATTCCTACAAACAAAAGTGCATCTGTTCCTTTTTCAAGACATTTTATATGTAAAGAAATCAAATTTAGATCCAATATGCAGTGATGCTCATACGGAACTGAATTAGAAAATTCCATAGAATTTTCTCTTTTTGGTGAAGAGCAAAAAACTAAAAATATTCTTTCTTTATGTTTTTTTAATGTTCATTTATTTATTTTTAAGAAAGAAAGAGAGAGCACAAGCAGGGGAGGGGCAGAGAGAGAGGGAGACACAGAATCCGAAGCAGGCTCCAGGCTCTGAGCTGTCAGCACGGAGCCTGACCGTGGGGCTGGAACTCATGAACTGTGAGATTGTGACCCACACTGACGTTGGATGCTTAACCAACTGAGCCATGCAGGTGCCCCTAAACAGATTTTTTATAGAGAAACAAAAACAAAATTTAAAACTAGCAATAATAATACCAATAATGACAAAAAGAGAGGAAAATGAAGAAGCAATATTCCATCCAAGAATCAAAGTCATAAATATCATATACATGTGCTGGACCTATGGTTGAGACACTTAAGTTCCCATCCTGGATCTGACATTTACTAGATTAGATACATGACCTTTCTAGAACATTTAGTTTCTAGTAGACTTGGGATTTTTCTTTTCTTTTCTTTTCTTTTCTCTTTTCATTTTTCTTTTCTTTTCTCTTCTTTTCTTTTCTTTTAATTTTAGAGAGAGAGCATGAGCTGGGGAGAGGGGCAAAGGAAGAGAGAGAGAGAATTCCAAGCAGGCTTCATGTTTACTGCAGAGCTTGATGCGGGGCTCAATCCCACAACCCTGGGATCCTGACCTGAGCCAAAATCAAGAGTCAGATGCTCAACCGACTGAGCCACCCAGGTGCCCCTGGGCTTGGAATATCTTATAAGATAATGATATTATTATTATTATCACAACCACCACCATCACCACTGTTACTACTTCTACTGGTAAAGAAGGCTTCAGAATAGATGTTCTTTAGAGTCCTTCCTCCTCTGAAGGCATACAACTTCCAAGACTAGTCACATATTCTCTCTCCTTTCACAAATGAGGAAATAACTATCTGGCCTGGGAATCTTACTCATCGTAACTCACTGAGTATGCATATGCATTATACTATTCCTATTGGGAATCTATAAAATAGGTGTATACACACACTCACACACACACACACATACATACTTTTTTCTTTAAAATATGCCATTTATCAGAAGGTTGAAGCAAGAAGGCAGCCCATAACTGACAGTTCAGTTAAGGGAAATTTCCTAGGCTAAAATTCATTATTTCCCAGTTGACTGTAAGAAGGATCAACATCATGCTTCACAATTACAAAAGGATTTTTCCAGACAGCTTCAAACAACTCTGGTGTCTTCCAATCCTACCCAGACCAAAAGCAGGATTCATAGAGAACAGACAAAGGGATTTCCCTTCCATGATTCTTAACACACTAGAAGTAGAGATAAGAAATTTCATCTTTCGATCCAACTGTGAAGTTACACATAGACAATTTTGTATTTGATATTGACATTTCTGATAGTGTTGTCTATATGTTTGAATATCACTTACATGTCCAATGCATGGCAAATGGTCCTTTCTATATTGTGCAGTTTGTCATTCTGCTTTATTCTCTTAGCCTCCTAAACTTCAAGACTTGACCGAAGGGATGATTTTCAACCTCTTTGATTACCTGGTAATATGTTGTCTGTTTACCTGTCTTTTCATCTCTGCACCTAGCACTACACAGCTACACTTGGTGATTTTAATTAATGGTATCCCTAGAGTAGTGTTTGTTTAACCTAGTCTAGATTAATGTTGGGCAGTTATCACTCTGTTTCCAGCAAGACCTAAGTGGGGGGAAAAAAAGTAGATCCAAAACACCATAACCAAAAGATTAACATTGAAATAAGAAAGACAGTTAAGATTATCATACATGTAACAGAAATGAATAAAGCAGGCTAGAGCTAGTGTGAGGGTTATTACCTGGAACAGTGAAGAATAATGCAAACTGGAGGGTATACGTTCCATTTGAATCTGTCCCTGCATGACTGGTGTCATGAGATGATGAAAGTCCAGTACTGCCCATTATTTTGATTTTTTCAAGAAAATATAGAAATATGTAATTTTTTTGCATAAAATCTCCCTATTTCTATAGGCCCACAACTAATTTAAAAAATTATAATAATGTGCAGCCAAATAAAATCTATGGGTCCCATGTTTGTTGTCTCCATAGTCTAACCTCTGTGTATGGAGGTATGGGGGGTATGTGTGTGTGTGTGTTGCTTTAATTAGTTTGTGAATTTAACACTAAAAGCCAGATCTTCCATATCCACATTCTTTAAAAATGAAGCAAAATAAAGGCTAAATGTGGCCTTATTAAAGGACTTTGATGCAACTGGTTTGTAAGATGTCCAAAATACCTTTTAGAAAGAAGTGTCTTTGACTTTAAGGTTTATGATTTTATAATTTTCTATGATTTTCAGATCACTTGGTAATGACATCATTGGTCTGCCTTTCATCCACTCATGGCCAGATGCACATCACAGAAAAAATATTAAATACAGTATGTGCAAGCACTTGCTATATTGAATAAGATGAGTGACACCAAATGAGACATAACCGAACTAATGAGGCATGATATGTTTACAATAGTCTTTATGAATTGTCAGGTTGCTACTTTAAGTGCTAGCTCTATTATTTTTTATTTAAAAGACTATGTCTTGATTCATAGCTTTTGTTAAGATCACATTATACTACTTAGGAGAAAAGGAAAAAAATTGTCTCTAGAAGTTGTATGAGGATATTTACATGATTTAAAATAAAATATGGTTGTGTTTAAAAAAAAATAAGCCACATGAGCACTTCAGATATTCTGGAAAAGATAAATATACTTGAAAGTATCAGAGGTGAAGTATGAGCTAAAAATCTTGGTCCCTACTGCTTTCTAAAAAACAAAATGTAGTTTCACAGTTAGTGAGAACTTCTAGTTTTCCAAATTTTCTACTATTTGCTCCCATTTCACAATATATTTGGCTTCTTAGATAAAAATCAAGTTGCATTAACATAAAGGTAACTAATCTTCATTTGCATAGGTATCCTCCCTTTCCCCACCACCCTGCCGCCCTTCCTACCATTCTCCTTCTTTCCCTCTCTCTTCTTTCCTTCCTTACTGAATTAAACCAAAATTTTCTTGTAAATGGAGATTTTTTAAATTTTTAAATTTTTTTTTTTGAGAGAGAAAAAGAGAATATGAGCAGGGAAAGGGCAGAGAGAGAGGTAGATCCAGAATCCAAAGCAGGTTCCAGGTTCTGAGCTGTCAGCACAGAGCCTGATGTAGGGCTTGACTCACGAACCAGGAGATCATGACCTGAGCAGAGGTTGGACTCTCAATTGACTGAGCCACTCGGGCACCCCAGAGATTTTTTTCAAGTTAGGCTTACTATAGTTTTTTTAAATTTTTATCTCTTTTCTCATTCAAGCTCTCTTTCTTATAGGCAATGAGGATATCAAGTTTGTGGCTTCAGTCCTACCTGATTCTGTGACCATCCGGGCCAGAGCAGGAAGTAAACCTCAGTGGAATAAGGCAAGTTCAGCACTAATTTCAGTATCCAATAAGCCCAGGAGACCTCTGGGCATGAGAGCATGTTCTTCAAGCTATATATATAAAACCTTTCCAAATACCTGCCATTTTGACCTAGAGCACTGATAAATTCTTCCACTGAGAGTAGTCTTCCCTCACCACTTCCCCCTAAAGTAAGCCCTTAGTCATTCTTTACCTACCATTTTGATTTTTTTTGTTTGTTCCCCCTAGTTTGTCTTTTTGTACTTCTAAAAAACAGCTTTTTTGAGTCCTAACTGACAGACAATATTGTAAGATATTGCACAACAGGCACATATTTGAAGTGTAAAATTTGACAAGTTTTGAAACATGTACATACCTATTAAAACATCATGACAATCAAGATAATGAACATACCCATGTCCATCTCTCCCCAAAAAATCACCCCCAAAGTTTCCTTGTGCCCCTTTTTAATCTCATTCTACTATCCTTCTCACCTTCCCATCTCTAGGGAAGCACTATTCTGCTTTCTAGATTAGTTACCATTTTCTAAAATTTTACATAAATGGAATCAAACAATATACTCTCCCTTTATGATTTCACACCTTTTCCTCAATATAATTACTTTGAGATTCACTAATGCATGCATGTATCAAGAGTTGGTTCCTTTTTATTGCCAAGTAATAGTTTATCATATAGATATATCATAATTTATTTATCTATTCACTTATGGATGTACACTTGGGTTCTAGTTTTCACTTTTGACCTTAGAAATAAAGCTGCTATGAACATTCATATATGAGTTCTTTGTAAGGATATCTACTTTCATTTCTCTTGACTGAATTTCTGGAGTAGAACGGCTTGGCAATAAGGTAGATAAATGTTTATACCTGAAACATGTATGTATCTGCATATGAACATGTATATACGTATATATTTTAGGAAAGTAGGAAAGTAGCAACTCTTCCAAAATGACAACCATTTTATATTTCTGCCAACTAGGTATGAGTATTGTAGTTGCTTCACATCTTCCCAACACTTGTATGGTCAGTCTTTTAAACATTAGATATTCTACTATATATGTAGTGGTACTTCATTGTAGGTTTATTTTGCATCAAATAATGATTAACACCTTTTCATATGCCAACTGTATCTCTTACCTGTTAAAGTATTTGTCCAAATCATTTATCTGCCAATGTTTTCTTGAGTTGTGTGTGTATTTTGCAAATATACATTATTTGCAAATATTTTTTCTTTCTGTGTAGCCTCTGTCAATCTTTAAACAGTATCTTTCAAAGAGCAGAAATTCTTAATTTTAATGGAGTCCAATTTATCAATTTATACTTTTGTGGATCATGCTTTTGGTGTCATGTCTAAGAAAGTTTTTTTTTTAAATTTTTTAACGTTTATTTATTATTTTTGAGAGACATAGAGACAGAGCGTGAGCAGGGGAAGGGCAGAGAGAGAGGGAGATACAGAATCTGAAGCAGGCTCCAGGCTCTGATGAGCCATCAGCACAGAACCCGACGTGGGGCTCGAACTCATAGACTGTGAGATTATGACCTGAGCTGAAGTCGGCCGCTTAACCAACTGAGCCACCGAGGCACCCCAGAAAGTTTTGACTAATACAAGATCATCAATATTTTCTTCTATTTTCATCTATAATAATACAGTTTTAAGGTTTTATACTTAGGTCTATGATCCATGTTGAGTTAATTACTATATATATATATATATATATAGGGTGGGAGAGGCATGGATCAAAGTAGTTATTTATTTTTATTTTTGCATATGGATATTCAATTGTTCCATCACCATTTGTCAAAAACATTCTTTCTCCAATGAATCTCCAACTTTCATCAAAATATCAATTGACCATATATGTGTGGATCTATTTAGGGATACTCTATTCTGTTCCATCAATGTAATTGTCTAATTTGGTGCCAATAGCACACTCTTTTAATAATTATAGTTTTATAACTAGCCTGAGGCCACGTTAAATAGTTCTTCCATATTTCTTCTTCTTTAACAAAGTTATTTTGCGTATTTTAGATCCTTTGCATTTCTATATGAATTTTTAAATCAACTTGATAATTTTTATTAAAAAAACCTTCCAGAGTTTTGATTGAGATTGCATTTAAATATATGGAGGAGGGGTGCCAGATGGCTCAGTCGGTTGGGCGTCCGACTTCGGCTCAGGTCATGATCTCGCGGTTCGTGAGTTCCAGCCCCATGTCAGGCTCTGTGCTGACAGCTCAGAGCCTGGAGCCTGCTTCGGATTCTGTGTCTCCCTCTCTCTCTGTTCCTTCCCCACTCACACTCTGTCTCTCTGTCTCTTAAAAATAAATAAAGATTTTAAAAATTTAAAAAATAAATATGTATATATGCTTATATACACATACCCCTGGGTATCTCAGTTGTTTAGGTGTCTGACTTCAGCTTAGGTCATATCTCTTGGTTCAGAAGTTCAAGTACCACATAGAGGTCTGCTGGCAGCTTAGATCTCCCTTCAGATTCTCTGTTTCCCCCTCTCTCTCTGCCACTCTTCTTCACTCTGCCCTTCCCCTCTCTCTGTTCCCTTCTCTATGCCCCTTTTCTAAGCTCCCTCTCTCTGTCCTTCCCCCCCCACTTCCCTCTTTCTGCTCCTCCTTCCCCTCTCTCTGCTCCTCCCTCTTTCCCATGCAGAGACTCTCTCTCTCTCTCAAAAATAAATAAACATTAAAAATAAATACATAAATATATGTAGGATATGTAGGAGGATAATGGACATCGTGATGGTATTGAGTCTTCTAATCTATGAACACAGTATATTCTAGTATCTATTTCGATGTTTAATTTCATTTAGCAACATCTTGTAGTTTTCAGTGTAGATGTTATACACATATTTTGTATGATTTATCCCTATATATGCTATACCTTTGATGCTATTGTAAATGGTGTTTTTAAATTTCAATTTCCAAAATTGTTTTTTGCCAGTATATAAGAATACAACCAATATATGTATATTGATCTCAAGTCCTCGAACTTGCTCAACTCATTTAATAGTTCTAGAAACTTTTTGTACATTTCATAGGATTTTCTACATAGGAATCATGTTATCTGAAAGTAAAGACTAGTTTAACTTCTTCAACTCCTATCTAGATGTCTTTTATTTCTTTTCCTTTTCTTGTTACACTGGCTAAACGTTTCAATGCAATGCTGAATAGATCAGAGTGGACAACTTGGTTTTTTTCCTCATGTTTCTTGTGCTTGGAAGTTTTTGAACTTCTCGAATCTTTTCACAAAATTTGGAAATTTTTCAGATATCATTTCTTCCAATATTTTTTTTGTTCCCTCCTTCTTCTCTTCAGAGATTCTAATTACTCACAAAATAGGCATTATAAATTTTCTCATGTCTTTGATGGACTGTTCTCTGAGAAAATAGGCAACAGTCTCTTTGACCTCGGCCACAGCAATTTCTTACTTGACACATCTCCAAAAGCAAGGGAAATAAAAGCAAAAATGAACTATTGAGGCCTCATCAAGACAAAAACTTCTGTATAGCGAAGGAAACAATCAGCAAAACTAAGAGGCAATGGAAGATATTTGCAAATGACATATCAGATAAAGGGTTAGTATCAAAATCTATAAAGAACTTATCAAAATCAACACCCAAAAAACAAATGAATAGACACTTTTCCAAAGACATCCAGATGGCTAACAGACACATGAAAAGATGCTCAACATTGCTCATCATCAGGGAAATACAAATCAAAACCACAAGGAGATACCACCTCACACTGGTCAGAGTGGCTAAAATTAACAACTCAGGAAACAACAGATGTTGGTGAGGATATGGAGAAATGGGAACCCTCTTGCACTGTTGGTGGGAATGCAGACTGTGTATCCACTCTGGAAAACAATGTGGATATTCCTCAAAAATTTAAAAATAGAATTACCCTACAACCTAGCAATAGCACTACTAGGAATTTTTCCAAAGGATACAGGAGTGCTGATTCATAGGAGCACATGTAGTCCAATGTTTATAGCAGCACTATCAACAATAGCCAAATTATGGAAAGAGCCTAAATGCCCATCAATTGATGAATGGATAAAGAAGATATGGTGTATATATAGATATGTATATATATATACACACATATACATACACAATGGAGTATTACTCAGCAATCAAAAAGAATGAAATCTTGCCATTTGCAACAACATGGATGGAACTGGAGGGTATTATGCTAAGTGAAATAAGTCAGAGAAAGACAAATACCATGTTTTCACTCATATGTGGAAGTTGAGAAACTTAACAGAAGACCATGAGGGAAGGGAAGAAAAAAATAGTTACAAACAGATAGGGACACAAACTATAAGAGACTCTTAAATACAGAGAACAAACTGAGGGTCAATGGGGGGTGGGGACAGGGAAAATGGGTGATGGGTACTGAGGAGGGCACTTGTTGGAATGAGCACTGGGTGTTGTATGTAAGTGATGAATCATAGGAAATCTACTCCTGAAGCCAAGAGCACAATGTATACACTGTGTTAACTAACTTGACAAAAAATTATATATAAAAAATTGCTTTTTCTCTTTGGCCTTCATTGTAAATAGTTTCTATTGCTATCTGTTCAAGATCATTAATATAGTTTTCAACAATGTTTAATCTTCCACTAGTCACAGTATATTTTTCATTTCATATACTGTAGTTTTCATCTCTAGAAATTTGATTTAAGTCTTTTTATATCTTCCAAGTCTCTATTTAACATTTCCATCTTTCCTTTAGCTTCGTGAATATGTGGAATACAATTATAACAACTGTTTTAATGTCCTTTGTGCTTTAATTTTATCTTTTATGTCATTTCTGGGTCAGTTACAATTGATTGACTTTCTCTTTCTTATAACCGTGGACAATATCAACTGAAGCATCTCTGGTTCCATGTTCAATGGTTTGGACTTGTCATTATCACTGGAAGATGATTCTTGGTTTGTCTCCAGTTTACAGCACTGATGCTGCCCCAGAAATCTTGTTATCCACTTCACATAGAGCACCACATCAAATTGGGAATTACTTTGGGTCTGTGTGCCCCTCCTTAGGAATTATACACATATTTTGTATGATTTATCCCTGTTCAATGGTTTGGACTTGTCATTATCACTGGAAGATGATTCTTGGTTTGTCTCCAGTTTACAGCACTGATTCTGCCCCAGAAATCTTGTTATCCACTTCACATAGAGCACCACATCAAATTGGGAATTACTTTGGGTCTGTATGCCCCTCCTTAGGAACCATATGTTTAGCACCCTACTAGCACAGCTAGGTTGCTATGATGCCAGCAGACTGTCTCCATCTACCTTCTGCCTCGGTTTCTTAATATTACCTACTCCTCCACTGAGGTATTTACTATCACACATGGCACTCATTAGCAATTTCTTGATTGGATTTTGACCTATATGCAGTGTCTCCTTATGGCTAAGAGTGGGTTATAACTCAGATATTGAGTTTGCATTCTTCTCCAACCAGTTAGTAGGCATGACCTTGAGTAAGTGATTAACTTCTCTGTACTTCATTATCCTCATCTGTAATAATAATAATAATGGTAACTACCTTATCAGGTTGTTATTAGGATTAAATATGACAATGAAATATAAAGGAATTAGAATAGTGTCTGGTTCATAATTTTGTTGTTGTTAGAGTAAGAGGTATAGCTAAGATTTACACCAGGGAATCTGACTCTGTAGACCACATTGTTAACCTTTACATGATATTCTAATACCTGTGTGACAATCTGCTTTGTCTGTTAAAGAAAACACCCCTTCTATATTTGTAGTTGGGCTGGTGTCTTTGATGCGTAAGTATCCCAGATCTGGTTTCAGCCCAAAGCACATTTTATCCACCCAAAAGTGGTTGGATACTAGTTTTCCAAGTCCTGAAGCACGGGACTTGTTTTTGTCAATGCTAGGTGAAATTGAAGACAAATGAGCAAGAAAAACAGTTTCTAGGAAATAATATTTCCAGACTGTTGGTGATAAATTTACTTCCTTTCTCATTTCTAATTTTTTCTAAATCTATTTTCATTTTTAATTTGATTTTCTCATGTCAGCAAAAACAAATAAAAAGGAGACTCAATGCCCTACAAATCGGCAATTTTTTGTCTCCTCAATTTTCTTTCACGGTTCAACGTTTCATATTCAGAAGAGTTAGAAAAGGTTAAGAATACACACAGAATATTAAATATTTAAATTAACAACCAACCTGGATATAAAGAAATGAGTTCCAATAATTATAGAGTAGAGCAGCAGCTTGTCGACAACATGGGTACATGTTGAACGCCAACATTTCACTTTTAAAAATACCTAAGAAATGCTACCAAACTAGGTAGCATACATTTTCAGGTTTATTTTAGATCGGAAATTAATATTGATATTATGAACACAAATTTAAGCACCTAATGAATATTCCATCTAATCTGGGGGGCATCATGATTTGACTGCTCAGAAATCTTGAAATTAACATTCATTATTTTAGCTAAATAGCTCATACGCATTACCTTTTCTGTAGGATTAATTTATATCCTTCTAGTGATGTTCCCTCGGTAGCCTTGACTCTGATCGGGTGACCAATAGCCAGGCAGCCCTGCGTTATCGCCCGGCTCAGGATCATTCCAGTCTTCCAATGAATAGAAAGGGGGGAGAAAGGTCTAAATAAGTTAAAAGAACCAGAAAATTCAACAATGTGTCACAACTAGTGAGGTCATTATGCCTGGATAAGCCCGGATATTAACAGTTGCTGAAAGTGAAACACTACCCACAAGTTAGCAGTCAGTGAGCCCTGCTCAGAATCAGTGATCTTCTGTCCGACAAGGGTGGCATTTTACAGTTCAGCGCAAAATAAAACAGACCTTGATATCTTCATTTGTCCTTTTTTTCTGTGCATATTTCACAGGGCAGCAATTTGAGGTCTATCATGTGTCACTTGTTAAAGTTATGACTACAGAGCTTATGCGAAATATGTATGCACAGAAAAAAAGAGCAGTGAACTGAAAAGACTGAAACAAATCCTTAACCTTTGTACCAACTTAAAGTTTTCCTCTGGGTCTAAATGCCGTGGGTTAAACATTTTTAGGTGGTTCGTGAACTGCTGTTGCTTTAAACGTTAAGATACTCTGAATAGGAAATTGATTGGGAATATTGCTTAAATGGCCGTTTAACAATTTTCTTACTTAGAGAATCAACAACACATTTTAAATGAGCGACAACCACTAAGTATTTATGGCATGCAAAATCATCCATCCTAACAGGTAAAAATACGTATTTTGAAAAAAGGGAGAGAATATTCAATCTAAAAAGATTTTCAAACTTGTTTTATTTTTAGCATGTAACTTTTATTTTTCATGTTTTTCCTATATGGCAAAAAAAAAAAACCCTCAAAAAACAAAAAACCCAATAACTTGGGAAAAGTATTTTTTTAATTTTGGTTCTACTAAGCACTGGATTGAATCTTCATTTGAACATGCTTATCTATATTGAAAGTAAACTGCTTTGGATGAGGAAAAAGAAACATTTATTAAGCACTTTCTGTATACCAGACACTACGCTTGAACTTCACACATGCTTTCTTATTAATCATCATAGCAACTGTGCAAGATAGATATGACTAACTTATTTTATAGAGAAGGAAACAGTGATTCAGTGCAGCTAAGTAACTTTCTCAAGGTCATACAAAGGATTCTAATTCTGATCTATCTAACTCCAAAATCCATACTCTTTTTAGTAAGCATTTCAATTATTTTTAAGGAAATTTTAGATAGGTACAGTTTTTTGCTACCATAAAATTCTAGGAATAGATACCACAGAATTACAGAATATGAGATCTAGAAAAGAACTTTCCACATCAACTGGTCCAACTCTTTTCAGATAAGACTAAAGCACAGATACAGTGTATGACTTACCTGAGGTCACATAAGGGTTCAGTGGCAATGCAAAAAACTAAATACTTCCATAAATTGGTCAAATATAGAGCAGCATTCTATATTACAGTAAAAAGGCATAAGTTTTGAGTCAGACAAAGAGTCTTTCCTCTGCCACTTACTAGCCTTAGTTTTTTCAACTGTATAATGTATGAGATTAAATAAGATAATAAATATGTAGAAGATGCCTAACATATAGTAGATGTTTAACAAAATGGCAAATATTGTTATAAACCTGAAGCTAACACAACTTAAAAAGGAGTCTCCAAGTTGGAAGTAGATTGAGGAAATATCTCATCTAACCTCATTCTGCCTTGATATATGAATGAATATTTCTTGGTTCCTTTGTATCTTAATTACTCTATACATTTGTTTTTAACTCTCAGAGAATCAAAAATTAACAGAGTTAAGAGGAATCCCAAATTTCATTTGAGAAAACAGTTTCAACCTCCCTCCACCCCAACACAGTGGCAGCAAGTGTGCCTGAGTGGCTCTGCACCCATAGAAGTGCTAAGAAAAGGCCAAAATAACCTATAGTGTGGGGGCAAAGGAAGACAAAAGAAGGGTAGATAAAAGCTGCACCATCTCTTTCTAGACATAACTATTTCATGGCAATTACAGAACACATTTCAATAGTAAGAGGAGAGGGGATGGGCAATTACACGTTCTCAATTTAAATCAGATCCAGTAATATAACAGTAAAGTTAAAAAATTAAATGGTGTCAATACATAGGTGTAAAATGCGTTAGTCATTGTTCACATTTTATACTCAGCATTTTTCTTAAAATTGTCCTTATGAAGACCACGCACTATCATTTCACGGTGCTAATCCACCAGGCTCCAGAAAGATCAGCAATACAGACAAAGGAGTGGAAGTAAATGACATTCAGACAAATCTCATGAAAATGGTGAGTCTGCGAACTGTACATAGGCTGAGTTTAAATACACGCTGGATATGAACTCATCGCCACATCTGAAAGTGAACCGAATGCCCCCATGGGGATCTACAGAAGCCCCCTGCACCAGACACACCAAGGGCAGAGAAGTAACATTCGTAACAGCCAACAATCTATTATGCTTTCACGTGCATGCTTGTGTGCATGAAGGCACCAGGAGCTAGAGATGCACTGTGACCAGGGAGCATGGGCAGTCCCTCAGGGGGAGGAGACACTCTTGGGTACCTTTGTGATCAGCCATATACAGGCTGCAGGCCACAGGGTTGACGGAGCTATCTGGCTTCCACTGCTCACTTCCCTGTTTGAGGAGCTCCGCTTTCTGATGGAAACAGAGGCATGAAGGACAATATTGGGATCCACCTATACCATGAAAAGAAGTATGCATTGTTAAACTCACAGTCTGAAAGTTCACCCTCTTCAACACACGTGCCCAAAGTAAGTTACCCTAAAACATTATGTTTCTGATTGAGGTCTCTTTGAAAACAATAGTGCTCAATCCCATTTAATTCAATTCAATTAATATTTGTTGAGCATCAGCTTTGATATGGAAGGCACTAGACTGTAGTGTGGGATACAGTACTTTTCCTGCCCTAGAGAAACTTGTAACAGAAGAGTCAATAACACACACACACACACACACACACACACACACACACACACACACAGGCATAAATAATGGATTACAGAATGGGAACATCAAAGGAGAGCAGTTAAAAGTCCCCACCATCTCCTTAGAATAAAGGGATATGAGTTGAGAATTTAGCGATGGTTGTAAGGATGGATAGGAGGGGACCAACTGGTAAGACACAGTATCTGTGTTCCCCATATTTGTTATCAGACTACATACATCAAAGATATGGTATACTTTCTAGCATTTCTCACTTCGACTTGATTGTAAAATTAATAGACAGTCACTTCACCTGTAGAAATTCTACTTAATATTTAATAAACTTTTCCACTAACTTATATGATCACTTTTCCTGAGTAATCATACTAAATGTTTAAGTACCAATATTTGTTTGTATAGGATTATGGGAATATGTCAGTTTGGCTTTAAGCCAAATAAATGATGTTGCTTCAATAACAATTTAAGTTATTTTCTAACACTAACAAGTATATTCTAAATCTGTGCTAATACTAGATATTTGTTGAGTAGCAACCGATTCTTAAAAATACAAAAATTAAATGACAATTTAAAAGATAATATTTACAAATGGAATCAGGCAATAGCAAAAGGGTATAGCTAATATATTTGGCAATTATTCTATAATGGAAGATAGTTACTCCTCAAGAGAGGAAAATGTCTTCTGAGTCCTGTATATGAAAGTAAAAATTTAAAAATACAGCACCCCACGCTGTAAACAGATTTGACTTGCAGCTCTTTGATTGTGTATTACCCAGTTAGCCAGTAGTGGCTGGATTCTGGAGGGGAATCCCCCACAGTTCCTGAACAATGGTAAACTATATTCTACTAATCCACCCACCACAGGACTCAGCATTTAAAGTAGCACTCTTACTCAACCTCCTAACTTCAAGTTGCCATCACACTCCAAACTCTCCTCTGCAACTGAGAAGAAGATTGTTTTGACTGGAATTAGTCAGACAGAAGAACCGTACTGCCAACTGCTTCTTTGTACAGCACCTGCTGCCAGCGCCTAAATTCTTGTTATCTCCACAACATGGTTTAATCTTTTAACAGTTGGCTTATTGGTGAAGAGCGAAGGGGTCCTTTGTGTCTGTCTTGGGTTGGCACCCAGTATTAACACCATGCTGTTCTTCGAGAGATATTTTGCTGGACAGTTCCCAAGTGATTCTACATAGACCAGACACAGCCAGGCCCACTAACTCAGCTTCATTGCCTATTATGAAGAAAAAAAATCTTGCCAAGTCTGGGGTTCTGATACATTTAAAATTGACAATGGCCATTAAATTTTAATTTGTGACTTCGCCTTCTTTTCTCTTTTCACTTTTATTGAATAGTTTAGATTTAGACCAAATATGTATGAAGGTGGGGAAAATAAAAACTGAAAACTGCAATTCATAAAACAAAAGTGCTCTGGCAACCTGAAACTTGGGACGCCATGTGTGTGCATGCACACACACACGTATGCGTACAGCAGCATTTATGTTGAGATTGTTTTCTAAATACAAACCATCACATGTCATTAGAAAACCGCTTCTATTCTTTTGAATCTCTCTGTCTCTCTCTATATATATATATATATATATACATACATATATAGCTCCCTTTAAATGACCAATATGATTTTGGTTGTCTGAATAAACTGTGCTGATATAGAAGCTGCCAGTGGTTTAAAAAATGATGCATGCATATTCTGGGCCTATTAGAACTCCTTACTTAATTTTCTTTTTCCAAATCACTAGTGAAAGTGGAGTAGCCTTCAATATGACTGTGAAAATTCAAAATAATAAGAGAACGAATTATGCTCTTACTTAGATCTACTGAGGAATAAAATATAGGACAATAAAATTTTTCTTGAAAGGAGAAGCTCTTTATTCTGAACAATCTTTTTTTTTGCTGCGTAGAAATTTTATAAGATTTTTCACTTTTGATAGTGAATTTAGGGCTAAGTTAAAAAAATGATACACAAATTGGGGCGCCCAGGTGACTCAGGCAGTTGAGCGTCCGACTTCGGCTCGGGTCATGATCTCACAGTTTGTGGGTTCAAGCCCCGCGTTGGGCTCTGTGCTAACAGCCCAGAGCCTGGAAACTGCTTTGGATTCTGTGTCTCCTTCTCTCTCTCTCTGTCCCTCCCCTATTCATGCTTTATCTCTGTCTCTCGAAAATTAATAAAGTTAAAAAAATAAAAAATTATACATAAATTAAAATCACAATAGTAAGAAATGTTATAACATCTCTTTCCTCATGCGCCTAATGTTCATTCTTCTTGTTTTCATTCTCTAAAGTTATAGATGATCAATACACCCAACTCAAAGCCCAAGAACTGGAGAAGTCTAAAGGCAGAAAATATCAGTGAGTACATAATTATGCAATCAAACATGTAAGTCCTCAAATAGCTTCCAAATATTGGTCTAAAACTAAGGAAGGGATTCAGGATTTTCTTGAAGTTCTGTGTCCTATTCTAATGGCAACCTGTTCAAAATTAAAAATAAAATTTTATATTTTCCCCAGTATCAATTATTTGTAGAAAACATTATTTTTCAATGACTTGCTCCACAAAGAAACAGGACAGTAAAAAACTGTTCATTTTTTCCCCAGCCTCCTTTGTGACATATAGAATAATTTATTCTGCTAGCATCCATGACTGCTGATTTATAAGTTGTAAGTTTATCACTTATAAGTAGTATGCTACAATTCTTTTTTTTTCTGCTACAATTATAAAGTTATAATTTGGTATTGTACTATTTCCATACCAAAAGTTGTCATGAATGTCCTACTAAAGTCTGATTATAGCAAAAGGTTAGGATCAAAGTATGTTTCCTTTCCATTTTGGCAGAATGTATTACCTGCTACCTGCTAAATACTGGAGTTCATTTTTCTGCTATTTTTCCCATATTCAGGTATTACTAAAACTATTTCTCTCATGGATTTTTTTTCTCTAACATTAACTACCATGAAGTTTAAATCTCATCCAGTGCATGGAAATATTTTATTTTATTGTGGTTAAACTGAAGCAATATAAAAATGTTGCCAATTTAGGTAACAATAGAGAACTGTTGAAAGATGGACTTGCCAAACTGTCAATTTGTGGTAGATTCCAAATCTTCTTTTGAAATGGATAAAAGAGCAACAGGTTGTAATTGTCAGGGTTATATCTATCTCCCACATTACTAATAGGGATTATGTGTTCCAAATTTTTCTCCGTAGGAAAGGTTTTACTTGTCAATAAGAGATTTAAAAGAACAGTCAGGGGTTGGGCACTGGTATCTCTTTCTCAAGCCAATTTTAAAACGTATGCATCAAGAATATCGGCTTTTGCCTCCCTCTCTCTACCCCTGTTGTAATCCTCTTAGTGTCTTCTTTACCACCATGAGCATCAAGATTCTACAATAAAAGGCCCTATAGATATCTATCACCTCTGCTAGAATTGCTCTTTAAAAGTGCTCCATTTCAAGTTATTAAATTGTTTTTTCCAATGCACCGATCACTTCTCTGTATATAATTGGAGACGCTTTTCTGAAAGGATTGTAAAGGTTTCATAGCTAGGGGAGAGTCATTTTTCTTTGAAATCTTCTTTTTACTAGCCTGTTTATCAAATAATTGCTTTCTTATTTCTATTTTGGTCAGACTAAAATTTTTTCAAAACCAATTTCTTCTTCTAAAAATATGATAGTGTACGAACTTTTATTTGAGTTTCTTTTTTTCACTGAATCATTAAAACCAGTTAATAATGATGAAATAAGTGGACTGTTATTCTCTCATTTTTCAACATCATAAAATATAGTTAACTTTTAAAGTCCTACATTGGCATAAAATAAAAAAAAGAAGCCTTGTTTGAGTTCTTTTCCTCTGATAGCTCTTTGATATTCTTTTTTTTTTCTTTTCAGGCTTGAGCTGGTTTCTGTTGAATGAGTTAATTAACCCGTGAATTCAATTCCATCTAGCTAGCTCTGAACATTAGATATTGCAGTTACGACAAGGATGACCAGGATGCCCTTTCACTTGAGAAAGACCTAATCTAGCAGGGAGGGTACAAAAAGGACCTCCTGAGTTATTCCCAACACAAACACCAAATCAGATCTTACCTCTGTTTGAATATTTCCAATGACCCCTTGTTTTCTATAGAACAATATCTGGAATCCTGAACAATGAATTAAGACCCTTTATGATATGATTAGGTTCTCAGTGGAATCTACCCTTCTTCCTTTTCTTCCTCAACGTGACCTGATATGTGTTTATACTTGGAGCACTGGTTGACTTTAAAAAAAATACTTTTTTTAATGTTTATTTACTTTTGAGAGAGAGAGAGAAAAACAGAGCATGAGTGAGGGAGGGGCAGAGAGTGAGGGAGACAAAGAATCCAAAGCAGGCTCCAGGCTCTGAGCTGTCAGCACAGAGCCCGACACAGGCCTCGAACTCACAAACCACGAGATCATGACCTCAGCTGAAGTTGGATGTTTAACCAACTGAGCCACCCAGGTGCCCTGACTTTGAACCATGCAAAAAATGCTTAATAGGAACACCATCAGGTTCAAACTCAGTATACGTAGCACAGAGTGGATGCAACGAGGATGTGATGTTATCCATAAACATCATAATTAGTTTAGAGATGAAGGTTAGTAAAGAAAGATCATGAAACAGGCACTAATCAGATAAGACTAGAATGATGGTCAGAATTTCAGCAAGCATTTAAAGAATGCCAGCTGTATGTCAGACACTGTGTTAGAAAATGGCATAAGGGTGTCAAAAGAAGGCTGGTGGGTAGTGACAAAAAAAGAGACTCCAGGCAAAGGGACCCATATGGGCATAGTAACAGAAATCACGAAGTACTTTCAGAAAACAACAAATGAACAATCAGGCTTGACTAACACATGAGGAACATATTAGCAAATATTAAGCCTTGAAAGATAGGTTGTAGCTAAATTTTAAAAGCCTTTCATCAAAAATGTATTGTGCACCTGCCCTACTTTCAAAAATCTGTTCTAGAATTCAAAAATACAAAGATGGATGAGACATAATGTCTGAGCCCATAATGTCTGTGTCTCAATTTAGTATAAGAGAAAGACCTAAAAACAAATGACTATACCAAAACACAAACTCTGAGGACGAAAAGGAGGTTCAATAATATGAGGCTCATTCTTTCTGGAGGACCTCGGCTTCATGATAGAAGAGGGAGTTGAATAAAGTCTTAAAAGGCAAGGAATGGTAACAGCGGTGGTGGCGTTTGGGTATATCTTAGACAAAGAACAACACAAGCCATGGTACAAGAGTACCAAAGTGAAAAACCATGTTATGGGCACCATATATTAGCTCTGACTGTAGTGTAGATTACAAAGATCATGAAGAGAAGACTGAAGAGGAGATTAAGAAGGCAAGTTGAGAGTAGAGGTGGATTAGAGGAGATTCATGGAGATCAATGAAGGCCTGATGAGGATTTGGAATTTCAGAAGGAAACTGCCAGGGATACAAGTTTTGTTGAATAGAAAATAATATCACAGCAAAAACCTAAAAAGGAAAGTCAATAGGATTGGAACTAAGGTAAAAAAATCTTAATGTCAGATAAATATAAAATACAAAAGGCATTAATTCTTAGTGTACCATTCAAGTTTTATTTATGTTCTAAATTTGCTCAAAATCTAACAGGATTAGAAATACTGTTGACCCTGAAATAACACAGGCTTGAACTGTGTGGGTCCACTTACATGTGGATTTTCTCTAATATAGTACAGTACTGTAAATGTATTTTCTCTTCCCTATGATTTTCTTAATAACATTTTCTTTTCTCCACCTTCCTTTATTGTGATAATACATGACATAATGCATATAATACATTTGCGGGCAGTCAAAAATTAAGTGTGGAGGGGTTACCTGGATAACTCAGGCAGTTAAGCATCCAACTTTGGCTCAGGTCATGATCTCATGATTTGTGGGTTCAAGCCCCAGGTCGGGCTCTGAACTGTCAGCACAGAGCCCGGAGCCTGCTTTGGATTCTGTGTCTCCTTCTTTCTCTGCCCCTTCCCCGCTCACGTTCTGTATGTATCTCTCTCTCTCTCTCTCTCTCTCTCTCAAAAATAATAAATAAAACATTAAAAAACAAAGTATCTTCTCAGTTGGAGAAGAAAATTCTTTACTGGCATGAGAAATTTCTAAGTGTAAATTAATACATAGACCTTTTGGATTGGACTGTCATGAGTTGGGTTTCCAAAGAACTTCTATTCCTTAAATACATTGATCCAAAGAGCAAATAGATCAATTCCTTGTTTAACAGCAATCTTAAAGAGTTTTTAAAACAATGCCGACTTAATACAGTAGATAGAAAGAAAATATGCTAAGCAATAGTACTTAAATGACATAATTCAGGTAAAAATTTTTCTAGTAGGAATACTATATGTTGGTTCAGTTTTAAAAGTGCTTGACGGGCACAGAGGAGGGCACTTGTTGGGATGAGCATCGGGTGTTCTATGGAAACCAATTTGACAATAAATTATTTTAAAAAAATAAAAAATAAATAAAAGTGCTTAATTAACAGGAAGTAAAGAATAATGCACCAACATTTGTAAAATAATTTCAACTTTTCAAACACTTTTGCAAAATCCACTCAGTCACCATGTATCGAATGATGATCTAGTACATAAAATACCTTTATTGAGTACGATAAATAATTCTGACCTTGTTCTGTAGAAAATGGTTCTCCAAGTCCACCTTTTCGAATTGATCAGGTATCTGTTGACTGGTACTGTTGAAATTAACTGGGAATCCCTCACAAATTTCCCAACTAAGAAAGTAAAATATTTAATTACTTTTGTTAAAATAAAATGTACTTAATTACAATACTCTTTAGTCCTCTAGTATAATAACTTATGTATCTTATACTCTACTAGGGAGAGAAAAACAAATGTATAGTCCATAATCTTTTTAAACAGAAATTTGTAAAGTGTTTTGTTACCCATAATTGGGAAAAGGAAGACTTTAAATTTATATCTTGCAATTATTTATGATACTGAAAGATACCATGTCTAATTATTAATAGAACAGAGAAACAAAAAATAATTTCTAATCTTACAGAATCACTCACAGTGGGCACCATCTTCATTGTTATATTTTATTCTAAATACAATGGACTATGAATAGTAACAGATGTTTTTATACATAGAATGGTGTGTTAAGCACATTATTTTGGTGATTTTTAGATAGTCTTAAGAGGCAGCACAGTCTAATGGGCACATGGACAAACCACAAACTGGAGGAATTGAGTTTGATTCTTACTTCAGCCAAATCACTTGTTTTAAAAGTAAACCAACCCTAACTCTAAAGAAAATTATCTGGTTCAACACTAATATGTTAACATGCATCACATAGCATGTTATTCAACAGAAACCAGTTCTGGGGCTGGTAATAGTATATTTTTTTTCAATCCCCTGGGAACTATAAATTAGATTTCAAAAGATGCACATTAGAGTATAGAAAGAAAATTCAAATGGAATCCAAAGATTATGTAAATTGTCTTCAAATAAGTTTGCTTTCAGTAAGGGCAGTTTCATATTGTTATGCTTGGTGACTTAGATCTAACTTAAAAACTACTCAATAAAACAGTACTCATTGTACCCAGGGAAGAGAAATTAAGAAGGAATACATGAATTAAAAATTAAACTCTTTGCTAAAACTTGAAGAGAAAGGATCTAGGCAAATTTAGTAGCTTGGGGAAAGATTGTGGCACAAGAAATAGATCTTCTTATAAATGAAAATGTTTATAAAAGAAATGCTGATATGTTATTTTCTATGTATAAAGAAAAAGAAGAAGACAAAACAGATTCTAATCTTGCCTGGAAAGTGGAGGCAAGTCACTGGGGGATAGAGTGGTTTAAACAACCAAAGAAGACCAAAGAATTTGTCTTAATAGACATGTTTAGCAATAGGTTGACGCTGGCTAAAATGAGTGACCTCATCAGACTGCTTATGGTTCTCTGGATTTTCGCTCCACCAGCCTTTTCACCTGTATATTAAGGAACACTAGGAACACTATAAATTGTTAAATTACAAACTATTAAATACAGATGGGACCTTAGAGAGAGATCACCTAACACTACATACTATCAGTGTCATATACAATAGCCACTAGCCATATATACCTATTTAAATTAGAATTAGAATAATTTAGGGGCATCTGGGTAGCTTAGTCAGTTAAGCATAAGACTCTTGGTTTTGGTTCAGGTCATGATTTCATGGTTTGTGGGATCAAGCTCCGCATTGAGCTCTGTGCTGACAGCATGGAGACTGCTTGGGATTCACTCTCTTCTCTCTCTCCTCTTTCTCTGCCCCTCCCCCTTCTCAAAATGAATAAATATTAAAAATTTTTAATTAGTATAATTTAAACAAAATTAAAAACTCAGTTAGTTTCATTAGTCATATTTTAAGTGCTCAGTAATTACAACATCTGCTTCCATCATCATAGAAAGTTCTATTGAACAGTGCTAGACAGTGGGTAAGCCCTTAGTTCTTTTTTTTTTTTAATGTTTATTTATTTATTTTGAGAGACAGCATGAACAGGGAAAGGGCAGAGAGAGAGAGAGGGAGAGAAAGAGAATACCAAGCAGGCTGAGCACTGCCAGCAAAACGCCCGACATGGGCTCAATCACACGAAATATGAGATCATGACCTGAGCCAAAATCAAAAGTCTGCTGCCCAAACAACTGAGCCACCCAGACACCCCAAGCCCATGGTTCTTAAAAAAGACAATCTGGGTTAGAATCCTGGCTCTAGCATGTACCAGTGTGTGAACGGACAAATCACTCCGCCCCTCTGTGCTTCAGAAGCTGAGTAATAATGAGATAAAGCAATGATGGGATTAAAATAATTGTTTTGAGGATTAAATAAATCCTTATCCAATTCATTTAGAACTGTGGTCAACACTTAGTAAATACTGAGTTTTATTATTTATAGATAAGAAGCTGACACCCATCTGCTCATGCACGATCATGAGCAGAGACGGGTCTCAGATCTTATAACTCCTGTTTTGCCACCACCCCACCCATTCTCTAGCATATTGCTTCTGTTCTCAATTGTTTCTGCTCTCATCATCATCAAATGAGATGCTTAAATATGAACACTCCTACAAGAAAACATATTATCTAATATTTGAATGATTTTAGTATTTAATATTTATAATTTAATGATTATTTTAGAAACAACCACTAAAAAGTTTTTACATTTCAAATAAAATTGTTACTTCTGCAAAGCAGAAACTACAGTCCACTCATTGCTTCATATCTTTTTAAAACTTAAGAAAATTTACTGATAAGTCTTTTTAGACACTAGCTCATGACATCATGAAATAAGTCAATAAAAGACACAATTGCTTATTAAGACAGTTAAAGAACATCTTCCAGTGTTTCAATCTCTCACTCTGGGAAATCTGAGTTAGGTAATTCAGATTACTTTAACCAAGCACGTGTTAATTTACTTGTCACATCCAGGTAGCAGAACAGCATTGGGATCCAGGAAGGTTTTATATGCAACTGTAATGCCATCTCTGTCAAATGCAGTCACCTGGTCAAAGGTCAGACTCAAAACAGGGTTTAGTGGAGATCTGAAAAATGGAAAAAAAAAATCAAAGTGATCTGCAAAATTATACAAACACTGAAATCTAAGTGCAAATAAACAATAAAACCTATAATATCAGTGAGTAATAAAGCCCAGAAATTAGTGAATTCCCTATTATAAAGCACTATAGTTGGTATATTATACTGATACCTGAAATGCACATTTCAGTTTATTTGGCTGATTGATAATACATCAAGGATAGTTGCAACGCATGTAATTTTTAAAAATAATTTCAATAATAAAAGCAAAGTATTTAGTTGAGAAAAATGAGCAAGTGTCATTCATACAAAGCAATACACTGTTAATATTCTCTGGAGCTGACAATTAAATGAATTCTTAATATTTGGCTATAAACTACTATTTTTTGTATGTTCACTAAATGCTGGGCTGATTTCATTTTTCATATTACATACTGTTAGGTATTTTGTTTTAGATTAATTTAATTATATGAGAATTAAAATCAAATGAGAAACGTCTTAAATAAAAACAATGGCAACTGGCATATGTCATCCGTGAGCCATTTTTGTCTAATTGGTGACAAAGACTAGATATTTAACTTCATAATTATAGGACTCAACCACATCACCTGTGTAGGGTTGTCAAAAATTTTTAAACTGAATCTAATCATGAGAAAACATGCAGGCAAATCCAGAATGTGGGACATTATACGAGAATAGTGCCTGAACTCTTGAAAAAAAAAAAAATCAATGTCATGAAAAGCAAAACAAAGGTGAGAGAATATTCTAGATTAAAGAGAACTAAAGAAAATAACTAGATGCAATACATGAATCTTATTTGGATCCTGGACTACAAAAATTCTGAAGCACATTTTGGGTAGACTAAACATAGACTGTATATTAGATGATATTACGTAATTGTTGACTGCGCTACGTATTATGATGTGGTGACATAAAAGAACATCCTATTATTCCTCAGTTACATGGCTGGGAGCATTTATCAGTGAAACTTTAATGATTGTCTGAAAATAATCTCAAACCTCTCAGAAGAGAGAGAAGGGAGATATAAGAGGTAAAACTAACTTGGCAACTTTTAAAACTCGTGAATGCAGGTGAAGGATATATAGGTATTCATTGTACTATTTTCAAGTTTTCTGTAGTTTGGATCTTGTCCGAAATAAAAATTGGGAGAAAAATAATTACAAGACTCAAAATAATAGCAGATACTGGCAAAATCATCTTTGCGTAAACGAGCAAACTAACTCCACATATCGACATATATATATTAGACATATTAGAATGACTGTCTAAAAAATGAACATCATTTACTTAGTACATATTGCACATTGTCTCAATATATTTTAAACTAGATATAGGAAATGGCTTTTAGACATAAATTTTAGAAATTCCAATAGTATCAAAATGCTATAATGGTTCCCTAGTGCTTTATATTGGGATCAAAACCAGAAAAAAAATCCTATTAAAATAACAATGATATATAAACAAATATACACTTAAGAATTCTTCCAGCTACAAGCCTCAGGTGATTTTAGCGTATTCTAGATACTTTGCATACTAGTTATACTATAAATACTAGTTATTCTATAAATATGATCCAATAAACCAAGAACAAGTGTGGTGGTCGATGTTATTAAAATAACAAATGTCATTAAAAATGTCAAAACTAGTCATTGCTTTTGTTTTAATACTACTTAAGAAATTATTAGACATACATTTTATTAAAGCTTTTCCTTATAATTGGAAGAGCTTGCTAAATTGTTCAAGAATCCTTGCCACTGTAAAATTCATCACCGTTCTACCACTGTAAAAACAATTCTCACATGTAATTAAATTATATTTTGAAATCTGTCTATGGAAGAAAACATCATTCCTTACATATATTTTTAATTCTATAAATTAAACAGCATAAGAAATTATTACGCATTTTAATTTTACTCTACTGGGAGAAAAGAAATAGCATTTTATAATATGCTACCCACAACTAATGCAACCAACCAACTTCTTCCAAAACCTTCATGAATTTCTGAGTAGATTTATTTCAGTATTTAAAATTTAGACTATTAGAGTATATAGCAAATCCAATCAGCTTCTAGTCTGTCTATGCTATTTTCATTATAATTAATATGTGATCAATTATACCTGATAGGCAAAATTACTTTCCTCTATTTCCCTTATTCAAATAAATAAAGGCTTAAAATTTTTAAAAATAGACAGAAAAGTGTGTTTTAGTTTCCTGACAAGCAGTTTCAGAGTTCATCTGGATGTGTCCTGTCAAAATATGCATACATTTCTAAGATATTCCACACAACAGCCCAGCTCATCAGTGCCTGTAGACTGCAGCCTTTTTCTTTTCCCAGAAACACAGATAATTTTATGCAGGAATTTACCAATCTACAAAAATTTACACAATGCTCAGCAATAACCAGTAATTATTGTGGGGTAATGTAAGGCACTTTTGGGGAACATAACTTTGACAGGATAGGGCTTACAAGCTTTGCCAATTTATCTTTAGCTCTCCTGTCATTGGTGCTTAAAAGGTTAAGACTTTATTTGTGAAAACAGAGAGAGATAGTGGGGAATCATGTTGTCTACAGCTTCATAAATCTTGCTTAAGATCCTTTTCAATTACCATCCATTTCTCCTTTAAAAAGGGACAAAAAAATAGAGGAGTGGAAGCAGGTCAGGGCAGTGTGTGACAATGACAGTGTGATGGGCTTGGGCCCCCCGTGGCGTTTCCATCTGCTATCATTAAGGTGACTACTCAGACATGAACAAATCCCGCTTGCTGTGCTGACAGGCAGACTTCAAGAACTATGACAAGGCATTAAGACAGAAAGTCAGAGAGAGAGAGAGAGAGAGAGAGAGAGAGAAGGAGAGAGAGAGAGAGAGATGTCATATCTCACAAACAATACTGTCTCACGAAAAACACCCCAGAAATTTTATTGGAATGCAGAATTTCAAAAAAAAAAAATTCACAAAGGGTACTACTTGGCTTCTTAACTCTCCTTTTAAATTAGCTTGCCCTGGAAAGATTGAGGACAGAGAATAAACACCTTGTTCCTACCTGTATGCTTTACCGTAAGAGACCCAAATTTTTTGTTCATTCTTCAGCAAAAGTGGATTCTTAATTTCTTGGCCGTGCTCATCAAAAAGCCGGATGGAAGAAAAATTGAGGCCTGGCGGGTTGATGGGAGATCCTTGAAGCCTCTGATGAATCTTGAGAAGTAACTGGTGGTGGGGAAAATAATGAAGAAGAAGAAAAAGAAGAAATAATATAAAATGTGAACATCTATAATAAACTGTCTGTCCTCTGTAACAAATGAATCCAAACAAATGATAATTAAATTCATATAGAATGTTAAAAGAAGTGTGAAATGATGGCAATATTTAGCTCAGTGTAAAGTAACAAAATCAGCATGGGCTTTTAACCAGCAGGGGGTGCCACAGGCTTGTGATTGAGCTCTGACCCTTTGGCACGGGGACTGAAAGCAGATGTGACAGTCTTAAAGAAAGAGCAGTTAGCTTCTACACACAGTAACAGTCCTCTTTGATGAGGGTTATGCTTTTCTTGTGTGAGCTACACATTTTGTTAGGCCCCTTCCAGAGCATGTTCCAGTTTTACAACCGGCAACCTCCCCATCACCAACTAACCTCAGGTAACCAATGGTAGAACAATTCACCACTTATGGGACTGCAGAAAAAAACATGATTTTCAACCTATGTCGATTCACTTAGATGAACTCTTCTTGAATGTAGTTTAATTAAGAGCCTTGCAAAAGCTTGTGAGCTGCTTGAACAACGAAAGTGTTTTCAAGTTGTGAGTAAGCCATAATTGAAATGTGACGTATGAAACGCTTCCATTTAATATTTTAAAAAAGCACTGTCAGTGTTTGCTTCGATCTTACACTCAGGGTTGCTAAATTATCAAGATATTTCTAATTTAAGGCACATTTTAAATGAAAGTAATTCTGACTGAAGTATGTTGCATATGGAATTATAAAGGACATTTTTCCTTATCCATCAACTTTGTTTCAATGTTTAGGTCTCTGCTCTTTCCTGCTCTGCACCCCGCACTATCCATCACTCTGTTCTCCTGGGAGCCTTCTGTCACAGGCTTCCTTTTCTTCTCTCCCTTGTCAGTTCTTATGTCTCTCAATTTCTTGTTACTCTGTAATCTCAGCAGGGATGCAGATACAGTTGTGGCCTTTTCTTGCCTCGCTGCTGTTCAGGGTGTTTTTTTGGCTCCTTTTATTAATTCCCATTGAAGGAATATTGAGAAACTAAATGCCGGAGCTTCGAGGAAAGAAGACAAAGTTGCGATCCTGCCACACATCTCAGGCTTCCTCACCTATTGGCTATAAGCTCTTGTCCGAGTAAAATGTTCTTTGATTAGCAACTATATTTATAGAACACCTCAGAGTCAGTGTTGTAATTAGAGATAAATAACCATATGTCTAACTTCATCAGTTCTACATTGTTTTCATCACCTCTGTGTTGACCAGAGTTTTACCTGCAAGCATCAGAAAGGCTGAAAACAAAGACACATTTTTCATTTCATTAATGTTTCTCATCCAGCCTAACCAACTCCTTTGAATTAAAAATAATGATTACTATGCTCTTTAGGAGTATAATAGGGAAGGTGCTAGAACAGATTTAAAAATCTGCATTGTTTTTGGCTTTGTTCCTTGAAACCACAAACATATTTTGAATTCTATACATTCTTTTTACAAAGCCCTACATTTACTTCTGTGTGATCTCAGCCCATGAGCTTATTTTTTGTCGTGTTGTTATTATTTCAGGAAACAAGTAATGCTGATCATCTTTTAAATCACAGTGATTTTGCTTCGCAGGCATCACCCTTTTTTGTAAAGGGGAAAGATATAAAAGATTTAAGGCCTGATCCAAGAAAGAAATGTGTACACAGAGAACAGGAGTATGTGGTAACCAAATACATTTTCACAGAGGTAGCATTGCGATCTCCATTTTCTCAACTTGGTGACAGACTGAATTTTAGGTGTTCACAGATGAGCATTCAACAGCCTACAGGAGGTCAGAGCCTCAGTGCCTTTCATCGCTAGGTCATTGGCTAGGGCAGGGTTATGGCAACCGAAAGTGATAATCCTCACCCATTTATCTTTAAAGCTATCATCACCAGGCCTTTATGAGATAAGAATTTGTTCAAGGACCTGAGAAGAGTGTGAAACATCTTAGGCTAATAATTAAGACCAGTGTGTGCCAAGGGAACAAGCATCCTTGGGTACCACAAGGGAATCTCCCTAACAAAGAACTTTATAGTGCCCCTAATTCAAGTTTTTTCCCCCAGATTTACTTGCATATTAAAGCAAAACATAGGTCAATTTCAATGTGCCAGAAGCCAACACAAAAACTTTCTATGAAATAATATCTTCCTATATAAGACAACATAAATACTGACTTCAATTTTAATGTAAACCAAAAAGTAAAATTTTCTAATAAAAATAAGAGGGAAAATAGGTAGAGGATTCTAGGAAGGCTTTTATACAATGGTGAATTATATAGTCAGAGATGTGATGGTAAAAAGAAACCAACCAAGGCTCCTGAACCTTCTCTCTCTAATCAATCAAGGTAGAATTTCCTCTCTCTTCTGCACCCAGCCAATGATCAGATCAGATGAAAATCTCCTAATTCTATACGCCTTTTGTGACTGACGGTAAAGGCCAGGTAGTGGATACCACCAGGGAGAGGTTAAGTCTGAGGGTGCTGAACTGAAGGGAAAGGAGCAAGTTTATATTAAAAAAAAAAAAAAAAAAAAGGCCAAGGAATAGAGCCCAAAGCAGTGATATATGCTCAGGTGCATAACCCCAATTTGTAAACAACAGGGTATTCAGTGGCCTTTTATGCAAGACAAAGACCCAAACTAAAGACCCTGAACATTATGGTTCTGCCTGAGAAACATCCCAATTGTCCGGAAAATAAGCAAAGGTAAGAGTGCCTAAGATAAACCATCTGGACATGCTCTCAATAAGCATGGGAGAAGACTAACTATATGCTAGCTGCTTAGGGTCTAGGGCTTGGAAATACCCTCAACACAGAACATACCCTCCACTGAATATCATGTCACTTCCTTTCAAAGTGTAAACAAGAAGGCAATCCCACAATCCAGCGTAGATAGGTATAATGAAGGTTAAGATACTGTTAAGTATGAGACCAAGAGTATATGCTGTTCCAAAGCTGAGAGCCTAAGAAATCCAAAAGTCAAGCTTGAGACTATCAATCTTTACAAAGCAGAAAATGATAAATCTTCCCAAAACAATTTTACAGATGTAATTGTCTAAATTAACTGCAAGTAATTTGTGAGACACGTATAGCCATAAACAGCCAGTCAGTAAACTCACTTTTTCCATCATATCGCCAGTTTGAGTTGGGTTATTGGACTCCAGGTCTTTTGTGCTGATACGAACAGAGATCTCTCCAGTGTCTTTACCATTTTCAAATATCTGAGAAATAAGCACATTCAAAATTAAAAATAAATACATGCACATACACATTCGTGTATATGCTCATACATACATACATATATAAAGATAAGCCGTCCTGGCTTTGCATGGTATGGTGTCGACTGACAGTCATGCATATGTGAACTGTGCAAGACAAGGACTGACTCTATGAACATGTGCAAGTAACTGGCAATGAAAATCAACAGGACAAGAATCAGTTTCAGTGTCTTTAACCTGACTGGTGCTCCCTACCATTTTAAAATGGAAGGAAATGTGGGCGTTAAAGGAGAAATCACTGACTGCACTGGATGCTTAAATGGGACAAGCACCAAAGAAAGGTCAGGTAGCGACAAATTAACTGCACTATTTAATTCTTTTGAAAAACATACAGCCATGAATTACATGAGGGATTTTTGATTTATATTAAAGTATATCAGTGTTCATAGAGTGCCTGGCTGGCTCAGTCCGTGGAGCACATGACTCATGATCTTGGAGTTGGGACTTCAAGTCCATGTTGGGCATAGAGATTACTTAAAAATAAAATCTTAAAAAAAAATAAAATATATAAGTGTTCAGCTCATCTTCAGACTTACTAAAAGGAAATTCAACCTGACAGATTTATTGCATAACAGCACGATGAAAGCCTTCCATTTTAAGTGCACATATGCAAGAAGTTGTTGAGAGCAGAGATAAAATTCTTAACATTGCATCATGCAACACTTACTGGGGAAAAAATGCTAGCAAGTGTTCGAGTCAAAAGTGTCCAAACAAACCAGTTCAGAAGAGGGGATCCACTAGAATGAACGCCATCCTCTGATCACCTTGAGGACCCACATGGGGTGTGCCAATCCATTCACCAGGCTCTTAAGAATAGAAGCAGGCCAAGGGAGGCCTGATGAATAATTTAAATCCTTGCTTATTTTACGTTTTCTCAAAACTTCTTTTCTTCCCTTTCTGATACACCTATCATATCAGAGTAGTAGTCATTTTATTTATCTCTAGTGCTATTTCCAGAGAAGATAATTTAGGAAAATATCTTATTTAAAAAGAAAGAAAATGATCTGTTTTGCTTTTGAGACAGTTTTGAGAGTTATTTAATTAGTCCTAGCTTGGTTTGGGAAGTAATGTGAATCAATAGTACTTCCTTAGGCTTTAGCAAAAAAAAAAAAAAAAAAAAAAAAAAAAAAAGAGTAATAATATTCCAGAATTGTGGGGTTTTTTCTACTCACTGCTTTTCATTGTGCTGACAGTGCAGGAGAGACAATGCAGCCGCAGCCTCGGTACGGATACCCCACCCCTGTAGCTTCTTTTGCTAACAGGGATTTTTTAAAACTTCTTTCCTGAGTACATACACAATTCTGAGCAAGAAATCTCTCTGCTTTTGCAAGGAACTTTGTAAACTCAACGGTTGCCTACAAACCTACAGGAAATAACCTGGGTGGAGAATCTTACTGTCCCAACAATCTCTTCAGGGCCCTAACCTGGAACAGAGCTCTTAAATAATAGTGACATTTAGCAAAGATAGTCTCAATTCTGGGTGTCATGCATTCTGCAAGGTTAGTGTGGACAAAAGTTCAGTTTGGAAGACTCATTGACGTTCCTTTGTCAAGACTCACTAGACATGGAATCAGAGTTTAGAAAATTATGCTCTAGAAAATAGTTAACTGCCAAACTGAGACAGTAAATAGGGGTTGGCCAACATCTAAGACCTTCATTAGCTCACTGCTTTCTTTACTACCAGTAAGACGTCTGCTCTTCTAGGACAAGAAGTGTAATTAATAAATAAATAAATAAATAAATAAGAAAAAATAAAAAAATAAAGGCTCTAGTATCCAAAATCTCTATAAAGGCATTGAAAAATATTTTAGGGTTTAAGTAAAACTTTAGGTGTTTAAGTGAAAGAAGCCTTTCAAAACAATTTACACACACTAAAAAACATAGCCCTCCATTAGTTACTTGTGCAATGTATTGTTTTCTGCATTTTTTAGAAAAACTAAAATTCCTCAAGCTGAAATTTTATGAGATTCTGCTTTTCCTAAGGCCCGCCTCTCATTTTTAAGGTCCTTATCACTATGTCCATTTTTCTAAAATCCAATTATTACCTTTTTTTCTTCCTTTACATGAGAAGTATTTCTACTTCTATTGTCCAATGTCTAAACAAAGATAGCTTTCTAAGCAGAATTTCTGTGATTGACTAGATATAGAAAAATAAAAAAATAGTCTACTTTTATTTTCCTGCTGCCTGATCCTGGGCTTGAGAAACACTGACTGCTGTATTGGCTTCCCAGTGGCTCTCTGCATGGCCTCACCTCTTGATAGTTCTAAAATTAAATTCCTACCCTTGGAGTGGGATGATGGAAAAAGCTAGCTGAGGCGAGTCTTGGGTCCTAAGGAGAAAGATAATAGAACCTTAAAAAAAAAAAGTGATCCAGATCCTCTTGAAAGACATGGTAGCTAATGACTACTGAAGAAAATACCTATGAATAAGAATTTACTTCTGTGACTAGTTACAACAAGTAAAAAGTTTTAAGGAGTGTTTTCCATGAACTACAGTCTCTTTACTTTCCTTCATGTCAATATTAACTTTTGTTAAGCGGGATTAAATTAGATTAACACCAATGTTTTCTTTTTTTAAGTTTATTTATTTATTTTGAGAGAGAGTGTGTGCATGCACGCGTATGGGTTGGGCAGGGACAGAAGGAGGAAAAGAGAAAATCTTAAGCAGGCCTCATGCTCAGCGCAGAGCCCAACTTGGGCTCCACCCCATGACCCTGAATTATTACTTGAGCTGAAATCAAGAGTTGGTCGCTCAACCGCCTGAGCCACGAAGGTGTCCCACACCAGTATTTTATTGTAATATTGTTGATCAATTTATTCACTCAACAGATATTTACTGAGTACCTACCATGTGCAAACACTGCACAGGTACTTAAGATACACCAGTGAGCTCAGATTCCTGCTTTTGAGGAACGGAACAAGTAAGTAAATCACATAGCATGGTCAGGGAACATTCAGGTCCTGTAAATGCTAATTGTTCATTCTTTCTGTTAAAGAAGGCCCACCAAATTGTATCAACTTGGTGGACCTTCAATACAGTTGATGGACTTTGTTTAACAAGAAGAATGCAAAATTACAAATGTAAAACTAGATAAAAGATATTCACTTAAAATGAGAGGGAAAAATCACAACAATTTACACACTCTAAAAAGCTCACACATAGCAAAAACCATTGCAAAATATTGTTGGGAGCCCTTTGGGCTCACAGGTTGAGACCCCTCCCTGTGTGGAAAACGTTGAAGCAAAAGCTGGCCAGTTTGTCTTACAACTACTCTCTTTGGCCTAAGGAATGTAATGCTCTTTTGTTTTACCGCATTTAGATAAAAGGAAGGACCTGGAGCAGGATGCTTTGATGGATTGCATCTGAATGAGAGTAGCCTGACCACCTTAAAAGTTGCATCTTGGGGATGGGTTGCATAGATGGATAGCCAGTTATGAGCCGGCTGAATATTGGTGTGATTTGTGTAAATGTTAGGCTCCTATCATGTAAATTCACGGGCAAAGGACAAGCATTGGAGATTCTGTCCTTGCCAGACGGGTTGGATCTCCCCCATTGTAATTGGAAGAATAGGCAATGACTCCTGGCCTGTTTATAGATAATTAACATAGTCAGGCCCAGGTAACTTCCTGTCCTCTCCCCCAGCCTTAGATTTATATGCTAACTAACTTGAAAACAACTTGCAAGACTCGCCGCTTTACCGCTTTACCGATATAACACATTATTGTTCAAACTATGCTTACTGATGGGCTGTCACTCATTGCTGTAATGTAACTCACTACCTTTAAATAAAGACACTGAGGCCGGCAGGGCAGAGATGCCAGAATAGACACCAGAATGGCAGAGACGCCAGAATTTCCAGGGCTGCCTGCTTGGTCATCAGATTCCATCTCACTCGTGGCTCTCTCACCTCATTTCGCCTAACCGTTCGTCCTTCGTGGACCCCTAGATTCGCCGGAACGAGGACCGACTCCGGCAAAATACTTCCATAAATTAACTATCCAACACACATATTTTGGCTGAATTGTCTTTATCTCTTCATATGGTCATTTGGTAACATTTTCTCTAAGGAGAATAGAAAGATGATTCTTCCCTCTAGCATGTTAATTAAAAAAATACATTATGTGATTAGAAAAATCTCTCTGCTTCACAACTTTGTTGGTCATTTCATAAAAATGTTTAAGATTGATATCAAATTTTGGAAAACCTTGATCAGACTTCTTTAAAATATTAGCTATAAAATATGAAAGAATTTCCTACAAATAGTTGGCTTTATTATTTTCATACCATGTTTCTCCTTCACACCCATACACTTTTGATGTCAAGCATTCTAGTCCATAATCAGAAAGCAATACACTCTATGGCCAGCAGGTAGTAGCCATCTTCCTGGGAGCTCTTTCCATACCAGAACAGCTAGAGTTAACTTAACCATACAGGGAAGTGACTGCAAAATACTGATTACATTCCACTACACTCAAACTAAATGTATTCCCACTCAGTTTTCCCCAGCCAGACCTCAAAAATGCCTGCTGCCACTTCAACACTACTCGGTATAAGGGAACTCACACAGAGGAAGATGGAGTCGAAACAGACAACGGTCTCAACCAATTACAGTTAAAATATATTTGCAAATTTTACAGAAACATGTGGCCATGTGTACTCATTGCTAGTGTTTCTTCCAGGGTTCTGAAAGGGGCCTACACAGAGCAGGGACTCTGAAGCTTAAGTTTCATCATAGCTCTATGGTAAATGCGCCTCTGGGAGTGTTAGAAGGTTCTAAGTGGCATCTAATACAGGGAAGGGGACATAGTGTCTGGGATAAGGGAAGGCAAAGGGTGCGGTGAACACCATATGAAGCAGGTGACCAGAACAAGCCTTCAAGAGAGGAAAGATTTGAGTCCAGACTTGACGGGAGAGAGTTAACCCAGCAGCTAGGCTGGGAGAAGAGCACTGCAGGTAGATGAAACTGCTTGAGCCAAGAAACTAAGGCAGGATGTGTCCAGTATGTTCTGGGAACTACAAGAAGACTGGTGCTATTGGAGCAGAGTGATAAGAGAGGGAGAGTAAGTAACATGAAGTCAGAGGGTTAAGGGCTTGGCAGAGAAATGGGGACTCTTTGGAAGGTTTGGAACAGAGCAAAAACAAGACCTGACTTAGAAGGATCACTGTGGCTGCTGGGAGAGAAAGTAATCTGAAGGGTGGATGGATGATGGTGGTTCAAACCAAAATAGTAACAATGGATGTGGTAAAAAATGGTCAATTTCTCTTGTTCATTCCTGAGTAATTTTACTTGCTTATTTGTGTATTGGCAGGTTGGGAAATAAAATTTGCTGTTAGGCTAATATTTCTGAATACAATGTCTGTGTCTATGGATATAAACCAAACTAAATATAACTGTTCACATGTAGTGTTTGTGAAGGCATAAAAATACCAATGAAATAGTAAAAGAACTTCATTTACTGTGAAGATTTTATAGAGACAGTGACTAAAAAAAACCTTCAACTTTATGGGGAAAGATGACCTGAATGAATTTTGACCTAAGGTGGTTCTTTGACAGGTTAGCCCAGCATCATTTATCATACCTATTTAAGGACTCGTCTAAGGCCTAGTTCAGTGCCATTATCCAGCCTTTAATACTATAAGTCTGGTTAAGAGCTAGCTGTGGGGGAACAGCAGGTTCCCAAACTCTCCATAACTGCTGGGCAGACCACCCAGGAAGCTCTTCTGTGCGTGAGTAGAAGGCCAAACACCTAAGCTTCAAAATACCTCAGGATACAATGCTGTCAAGAGGCAGTAATAAGAAAATGACACTGCAGTGTGTTGCAAAAGTTGGGAGGCTGTACAGTAACAGGATTTACTGCTAGAGGTCCAGTGAAGAAAAGGAATATAAAATAGCCACGCAAAACGTACTTGGCATATTTCAGTGGATATAATTAAATATGTTGAAATAAGGTTAACTTACACATTGGCTTAAGTCATGATTCCCAGGATGCAGACTCTGAGACCAAGATTTACTCACAGGAAGTTTACTGGGGAGCCACCTTCTTCTTTTTTTTAATCAATTCATTGTCAAGTTGGTTTCCACACAACACCCAGTGCTCATCCCAACAAATGCCCTCCTCAGTGCCCATCGCCCTCTCTCCCCACTTCCATATTCCCCCTCAAGCCTCAGTTTGTTCTTAGTATTTAAGAGTCTCTTATGTTTTGTCTCCCTCCCTCTCTTTGCATTTTTCCCCCTCTTCCCCTCCCCCATGGAGCAACACTCGTGAGGGAGTGAGGAGAAGCAGGAGCCAGCAGGTGAAGGTGAGTGTGATGCAGTTGCAGCAGAGGCCTTTGGTGGGAGCCCTAGAGCTGGAATGACCAGCCCTTCAGATTTACCCAGAATTGAGGCAAGGGAGCCATGCCTTTTTCTCTGTGCATGAACCAGATGTTGGCTGCATGTTGCCCTCAGGAGAGGGCCTAGTCTTGGGAGAAGCAGCTCCTTTACACAGAAGGCAACAGCCCAATAAGGATATAGCTGTGGCAGATGAAGGGTGGATATCTCATTTCCGAAGAGGGGACTCTGACGGTGTGGCACAGCACCCATTACACACATGCATGGCAATCCGGAGTGCATGGTGCACAATCACAGACAGAAATCACTCAATACTTCAAAGCAACCGCACATTTTACAGGGAAGTATCACAAAGGTTAGATGACTGGAGTGGGGCAATTCTACTCATAAGGAGTAAGGAGATCTTTAGAAATCAAGTCCGATCGTGTTTTTAATTACAAATATCAAACTTCACTCTTATGTCTAGTATTAGGAAGTATTATAATATGAAAAAGTTTAAGGGCACAGAAAAGTATTTTACAGTAAAAGGTTTTTTAACCTAAGTCAAAGAAAATGAAAATGAAATGAAATATTTGTCTCATGTAAGAAGCTAATTAGCCATGAAAAAAATTTTTTATCCAATCAGAATTCAAAGACACATTTGGAGCTAGAAAATCAACTCTAACTGAATTAACATGATACGTACATTAAAGCAAATAAGTGTACTGTTATGTCTTCCATTTTTATAGACTTACCAGATAATTTTTAGAACATTCACATTTTCTATATTTTCTCAAATGTATGTTATAAATCAAACTAAACATGTCTAACTTAAATATTCAGATAAAGTGATAATCGCAGCAAATATTAAAATTATGAAATTCAGGCAATGAAAGTTTAATAATGAATTAATATATTGATACTACATATAAGAAAAAGTGTTTCAATGTCTAACAGATGTCTTTAACTTGTATTTCACAGGTAAGGAGCCAATATGTTTAGTCCCATGAAATGAAAATGCACTTAAGTGAAAACAAATTATATAATTGCTAAACCTTATCAGTCTAAATAGTATCTGGACCAAAAATCAAATAAAACATATTTAAGCCCAGAAAAGGGATACTTAAGAAAATGATTTGTTTTAAAAGAGACGTTTTAGGGGTGCCTGGTTGGCTCAGTCGGTTAAGCCTCTAACTTTGGCTCAGGTCAAGATCTTGTGGTTCCTGAGTTCTAGTCCCGCATCTGGCTCTGTGCTAACAGCTTGGAGGCTGGAGACTGCTTTGGATTCTGTGTCTTCCTCTCTCTCTCTGCCCCTCCCCCCCACTCACACTCTGTCTGTCTCTCTGGCTCTCTCTTTCTGTCTCAAAAAATAAACATTAAAAAGAGAGAGAGAGAGACGTTTTAAGTTTCCTCTATAAGTTGTAGAAGAGCCCACCACTTAGAAGGTATAAATCAGGTGACTGCCTATGGAGTAGGATTTTAGGGGAAGGCCAAAAGCTTCTGACCCCAAAAATATCTCTCCTACCAACTTGTCAATACTTAAAATTCCAGTTAGAGATTTACTCCTTTGTCATAACTAAAACACCACAAAAGAAATGATATTCAGCCTTATAGGTTATTGATCCTTTGAGGCAGTGATTTTCACTCTCTGCTCTGTGGAACCCCTCAGCAGACTTAGGGTGGGGCTGGTGAATAGAGAACAATGGGGGTCTGTGGTCCCAAGTGGGAGATCAAAACTGATGAGTGACTCTGTGGAGGAACCACCATGTGGCTCCAAACAAGGTAGATCCTACTTTCATTTATATAGTAGACTCCAAAATAGAATTTTGATCTAAGAAAAATACTTTTTTGAAAACCGTCTTAGACTGAAAGTGTGGTAATATTGATACTATGCATTATTATTCACATGATAAGATTTATGGAGAGTCGAGCTAACATAGATGTAGGTGGGTAATCCAGGGGGCAGGAGCACATGTAGGAAGAGAACCTCAATGACTTGAGCACCTCAAACACTCTGTGAAAAAGCTAACTGAGAGGTAAAAAAGTGCCCTTTTCAAAAGAGTAAATCTTGAGAAAAGGTGGTAAATGAGAACATGGGGTACCTGACCCGGTCTGAATTGGGGGTTGGGAGGTGGGGTGGAGGAAAGGCCAACAGAAGCTGAGGATGGAGAACCTGCAAAATGACCCTTGGAGGCTTCACAGTTAACCTGGGAGCGAGCCCACATTTCCCTTTTAATGCATTTGAAGTCGTTTCATCGTGAGGTTGTGTGGGAGGCTCAGTTGAACAACCAACTTAGGCTCAGGTCATGATCTCTCGGTTTGTGAGTTCGAGCCCCACATTGGGCTTGCTGCTATCACTGTAAAGCCTGCTTCAAATCTTCTGTCCCCTTCTCTCTGCCCCTCCCCGGTTTATGCTCTCTCAAAAATAAACATTTTAAAAAGTTTTTTAAAATAGTCACATTTCATTGTTTTGTTATAATATTATTTAAAGAGCTTGTCTCCCATCCCATTTTTCTGTGTCTATTAACAAAGTAAAATTTTCAAAACAAGGCGATGGGTCTACAAAAGTATTTTCTTTGTATCCAATTACAATTCTCACTAAGTTCAAGATAAGAAAATGTTCAAAATTATCTAGATGACAGTGGCAAGGCAAATTTGTTTGCCTGTCATGTCCTAATGTTTCAAGAAGAAATGAAATATAGATCTCACTTTGTCTAAATTAATTTAATGCCTATAATTATATTTAATTGGGATTAAAATATCAAGTATACAAGTCCCATCAGTAGTTGGGTATAACATGATATATACCAGAGCTTAGTAAGTAAAGGTGTTTGGAAGTTCCCGGGCTCAATATGTTTCTTTTCAAAGAAAATAAGGACGTTTTAATTGAAAAAAACAGATCCCCCAAATTCTATTTTCTTAGGGAAAAATGGACACTTTAAGATTAAATATGAGCTAAATCATCAGATGTCCCCAAATTCTCAGTCTCAGAGATCATATTCTCATCTTTAGATAGAATGTATATTTTTAATCCTATTCAGTTTCTTTTTTAAACATCTCAACTATGCCCTGTAAATTTAATTTTCCCCTGATATGAATAAGTATGCTGGGTAACTAAAACCTATACAAAAGTTTACCATCTTTGGCAGTACATTTTTAATTTAATAAGTAATCCATTTTTTATCATAAAACATTATTGAAAAAGTAAGTAGAATCTTAAGTAGGTGTAAATGTATCACTTCATTTGCACTTACTAGAAAATCTGTATTCATTTCTATGTTCAAATGATGAATTGATGCTTGATAATATTCATGGTGAGTTGGGCTAACATAGATGTCAGTGGGTAATCCAGGGGACGGGAGCATATGTAGGAAGAGAATCTCAATGACTCGAGCATCTCAAACACTCTGTGAAAAAGCTAATTGAGAGGTAAAAACAAATTAACTGCTATGGAGAAGGACAATCTCCCCGAGAGAGAGAGCGTGCCTACAGCAGTAAGGTTCAGTGGTTGCATTTAGTCCGGGTAACTGCTGGGACAGTAATCCAGCTCTGGCCTGTGGACTTTCCCTGCTGACTGCCCACCTGGCAATTCTCTGGGCACCTTCAAGGCTGTCAGGACTGTGCAAGGGAAGCTGGTCTCATTACAACCAGCTCTGCATGGGAGCTGATGCCCCAACCAATTGCTCTTCCCTGATTTTGATACACATGCAGTTTTTCTCTTCAGCAGGTCTAGGAAGATACAATCTTCCTGCACACAGATTTACACCTGGCTGCAGATGTCTGTCAGGAAATAGACTGGCATCCCCCCCACCCAACAGTTGACAGATGAAAGAAAGAGAGAGAGAGGAGAGGGAGGGAAGGGAATGGAAGGGAAGGGAGGAGAGAGGAGAGGAGAGGGGAAGGGAGGAGAGGGGAGGGGAGGAGAGGGGAGGGAGGGGAGGAGAGGGGAGGTGAGGAGAGGAGAGGGAAGGGAATGAGAAGGGAGGGGAGGGAAGGGAGAATGGAAAGCAGGGTAGAGGAGTGGTTTCAGTGCCTACTGCTAATAGTTATCCCATGAAATGTTGGAAGGCCTTCATAGGATCTCAAGTTTAAAAGGAGCAGTCCAACACTTGCCTACTATGATAAAATCCACACATAAAAATTAATTATCTCCATCACATTTTGTCCAACATTTAATGAATGTTCCTAATATCATAACAATAACCTTGAATATCCTAATTTTGCCACTCTAACCACAATTCCTTTGAAAATGAATGTCATCTTGGCATGTTTTCACATCTATACTTAATACATACCCTAAATTTGTTTTTCCATTGTTTGTTTTTCTTTTAAATAACTTATTTTCAAATTGGTTTACATACAACACCCAGTGTTCATCCCAACACGTGCCCTCTTTAATGCCCGTCACCCCCTCTCCCCCTCCCTCCGCCTCCTCACCCTCAGTTTGTTCTTAGTCTTTGAGAGTCTCTTATGTTTTATCTCCCTCCCTCTCTGTGTCTTTTTTCCCCATTCCCCTCTTCCCCTCCCCCATGGTTTTTGCTAAGTCTCTTAAAATCCACCTATGCGTGGAAACATATGGTTTCTGTCTTTTTCTGACTGACTTATTTCACTTAACGTAATACCCTCCAGTTCTATCCATGTTGCTACATGGCCAGATTTCATTTTTTCTCATTGCCACGTAGTAGTCCATTGTATATATGTACTACATCTTCTTTATCCACTCGTCAGTTGATGGGCACTTGGTCTGTTTGTTTTAAATAACGTAGGTGAAATAACAACAGCTCAGGGATTGTAAATACATATATAGGAAAAGTGGGTGAAACAGAAATACAAAATCAAAGGATGTACAATGGAAATGAGGACATAATACACATGCAGTGATGAGACTATTCGAAAAAATATATTGCCACTATTTTATGGATACCCTCAGTTATCTTCTTCTATTCATTTAATTGTTCCATAGATTCCTAAATATTTAAATAAACTTTCTATTAGTACATATGGTTAGAAAACTTTGAGCTTTTAAAAAATGACCACCAAATAGAATGTAAGTCTCAAGTGGATTCATAGTGCTCTTGTGCCATTTGTAGAGCAAATTCCAAATTCAAATATCTAAATCCAAATTCAGATATCCAGAACATAGGAGAAGCTAGGAGGGTATCACAGATAAAAGTTAGCACCTTTTCTATTATCAGTCAAATTATCCTATTTTCTAAATAGGAACAAGCTTATGAACTAGAATAATGAAATTGTTGTAAAAAGCTGAGAAAACCCACACATTAGTCTCATTGTCTTCAAAGGGTATCATATTGCTCTAATTGTATGAAAATAAACACGGGTATGGGCCATGAGCATGTTTCGGGCTCCTCTGCACCTTCCCATAGTACCTAGCACAATGCCTTGTGGACAGAGTATGTATTTGATAATGCGTGGATTTACTGCACTATTCATTGAAAATCATTTTTCTTTCTGTCACCGGTAGAATACAAATTGTTAGATGCATGCCATATTATCCAGAAGATGAACTAGATGCTAGACAAAGATATTCTTTTAAAACAAATCTCTGGGAGTGTCTGGGTGGCTCAGTCGGTTAAGTGACTGAGTCTTCATTTTGGCTCAGGTCATGATCTCACAGATGGTGAGATGGAGCCCTGGGTCAGGCTCTGCACTGACAGCGTGGAGCCTGCTTAGGATTCTCTCTCTCTTTCTGCCCCTCCCCTGTTCATGTGCTCTCTGTCTCTCAAAATAAATAAATTTTAAAAATTGAAAAAATAAATCTCTGAATTATCCCTTTACCAAAGTTTACATTTCTTTATGCTATAAGAGAACACTATAACCAAACAATACACAAAGAGAAAGGCTAAAAATCCCCAAATCACAGCCATATGAATCTTTTTTGTTTTGTATCGTTTTGTTTTGGTTACTAAATTCCACCATATTTCCCTTGCTCACAACCAGAGTGGAGTAATGTGAAGTTAATGAGGATTTAAGTTTCAGAACCTTTACTTTCTACAGCCCATTAAAGTACTAGAAGTTGCTGGGAGCTACAGAGTGTTACAAGTGGGGAGGGGAAGCCAACAACTCCCTAGCAATTAAGGGGTATTTCAATGTAAGTATTTCTGAGAAGCTGCCTAAAAAAGGTCTCAGAAGAAAGAATCTCCCATCCTCCATTAGTTCATTGTGATTTACTTTCTCATTCCAAATAACTATCTGCTTTAAGTCCTCATTTTAAAGAATTTCCTCTCCCACATGTTGTTTAAGCTCTAGACCTCACAGAAATTGGATCTGCCTCTACTGGCAGCAAATGGAAGACAACCCACAGAGCATTATTGACCAATTGTGTGTGAAAAGCACTAATTCCAGTGAAAAGACTTCCCTGTACCCATCTTCCACTCATTTCCCCCGTGCTGTCTCCCACCCACTCACACATCCCACACTCTTGCTCATCAATTCTCTGTCACAATCGCACAACTTCCTTCTAGTTTTTCCACCCACCATCCCTTATAGCTTTGCTAATACCATTTCCTATCAACCCTTTCTTTCCTGTTCTCCCAGGGAAACACTAACATTTCTGACAGCATCTCCATGGGGACAAAGAGGAGGAGGAGTTGTAAGAAAGAACAAGACTGGAAAAGCAGAAGTCACTGAGCCATCACTATAGCAGATGTTCTCAAAGTGGTTCGGGGTGGTGGCATCGACAGAGGATATAAGGTAAATGAAGGTTTGGAATAGTAAAAAATTGTTCCAAAAACCTGAAGAACTTCATGAATTATGGTGCGCATTGAGTGTGACCACTAAAGCTAAAAACAATAAGAAATTTCATCCACCTAAAAGGTGCCATGATGTGAAAGCCAGAGAGTCTACCAGAATATGAAAAAATGTGCACTGTGTTGACTACATAGGGCAAATGAGTGCAAATGGAAAAGATATGCAAAAGTGAGAATGGTCATATGACACAAAATATGATTACGGGTGATGTAAACTTTTTCTTAAAATTCTCCTTAATGTTGTTATGTCCTGTTTTCAATTTTTTTTTTTTAACAAGGAACTTTCCCATACCAGTGATGGACATCCAGTTTAGGATGTTCTTGTCCTTTGTCTTACATGTCCATTTAAACTCGGTAATATTATGCCATGTAATTGCAAAAATGGGACTGAGGCAACACGGAATACAGAAAGAGTGTGTCCTTTCGAGAGATGACCTGGTAGTATTAAGACCTAGCCAAAAGTTGCTATTTGTAAATTATCAGCGAAAGATATGATGAGGATGAGAAGGCTCAGTGAAGAGGTGAAGACAACCATATACAATATGAAAAAGCACTCCAGGGGATTTTGAATCACACCTAGCCACCATCCTATTGTTTGAGCCACTACTCTAGAAGATGATGACAACTAAAATCAATTATTTTGGTTCTTAAAGCTGAGCCATGGGCATGTGCATTTGTTTGTGTGTGTGTATACACACACATATATGTGTATGTAGATAAACATAGATGTATAATATATATAAATATTCAACAGAGTGAAATAGTTCATCAAAGAGAAAATTAGAAAGATGATCATCCCAATTTATTGTATTAATCAAGCACTTTTCTATGATCAAAATGGATAGAAAAGGGGAATTATTTTTTTATTTTTTATTACTTTTGCAAACCATGCCTTTGACTTATTAATAGAAAACATAGTCATTTATGGATATATCATCTAACATTCTGCATAGGTCATGCCATAAGGTGAGATAAAGTTATTCATAACCAGAAAAGATATGGTCTTGGCCACAGTAAGTCAGAGGTAACTGGGGTAGAGGAAGTGCTCCAAGGAAGGGCAGCTCATCCACAACCCACGGAAAGTTAGAGTTCAGCCAGACAACTGACATGAACTGATTCTGGAATTAACTAAGGATGCTGTGGCCTGTGTTCAATATCTCTTCAGCTGAAATTAGCAAGTTCTCCCTACCTAAGAGGAAGTACAGAAAAATACCTTCATTCTAAGATTTGCGATTCTGAATATTTGGGATATACTTTGCTGATCCATTTCTGTCTCTCCTTTCTGGCTGTTTCAGACATAAGAACTGGTTTACAAAACTACAGATCTCGGTTTCTTTCCCATCAGTCCAAACACCTACTCCCAACAATTTCAAGTTACTACAAGCCATCACTGAATATAAACTTTGGAAGAGATGCACAGTAGCAGACCATTATATAGTGTTTCTACTATACGAACATGATAGCATAAATAACTTCAAGGAGAATAGGTACTAGTATACTGTAATAAAATAATTAGGAAATGACTATTATCTTTTTAAACATTTTTTAATGTTTACTCATTTTTGAGAGACAGAGAAAGAGTGTGAGCAGGAGAGGGGCAGAGAGAGAGGAAGACACAGAATCTGAAGCAGGCTCCAGGCTCTGACCTGTTAGCATAGGGCCCAAAGTGGAGGTTGAATTCACAGGTGAGATCATGACCTGAGCCAAAGTCAGAGGTTTAACCGACTTAACCCAGGCGCCCCTATTACCTTTTCTTTTAGTGTGACTTATTTAATTGTAAGTTTATATAATTAAAAAAATTTAAGTTTATTTATTTATTTTTGAAAGAGAGAGAGAGAGAGAGCAAGCAGGGGAATGGTAGAAAAAGAGGGAGATAGAGAATCCCAAGCAGGCTCCACACTGTCAGCACAGAGCCCGATGGGGGCTTGAACTCACAAACCGTGAGACCATAACCTGAGCTGAAACCAAGAGTTGGACACAACCAACTGAGCCATCCAGGGACCCCAGTTTATATAATTTTTAATTATGGCTATATTTAACAACTGGCTCACAAAATTTCTGAAAGTTTGACAATCAGCAATCTCAAACCAGTGGAAGCAAGATTCAGCTTACCAAACCAATTAAATCAAAACCTCTGGATATGGGGGCATTGATTTTTTTTAAAAAAAAGGTCTCGAAGTGATTCTAATATGACAGCCAAGATTGAAAGACCAGTGGTCTGTGCTAAAGCCTGAGGATGCGGCTGATGTCCAGGTTTCCTGGAATATGGGGAAAGGAATTTATTTCCTGAGAGGAATTGGATGTTCCAAAGATGAAAACTGGGGAGAAAGGAGAGAACCTGAGTACTTCATGGGAAAAGAATGACAGAGATGGAGGACACCTTAGAGAAAGGAGAGAGAACTCAGGTAAGATTAGGGTGACCAACCATCCCGTTTTACCTGGGATTGAGAGGTTTCCTGGATGTGAAGTTTTCAGTGCTACAAACCTGGAAAGTCATGGGCATATGAGAGGTGGCATTGGATTTTTCATTTTAATTAGTTTTTACTTATTTAAATTTAAATAGCTACCTGTGGCTAAACAGTACTGTATTGGATAGCACAGTGTCAAACTGTGTTTGTGTTTGTGTGATAAATACAAGAAGATGGCTTCTTTGCATATATACATTTCCTCTTCTGTTTGCTAGTATGGAAAGAATTTTAAATCATATTAAAAGAGAAACATATGAGAGTAGTAGCTCAGATCATAAAGCTAAATATTTGCTATCAAGCAAATGTGCTAATGTGAATAACTATCACTAATTTGATAGAAATTATTCAGAAATAGGGGCACCTGGGTGACTCAGTCAGTTAAGTGTCCTACTCTTGATCTTGGCTCAGGTCATGATCTCATGGCTAATGAGATCAAGCCCTGCATCTGGTTCAGCACTATAAGTGTGCTTAGGATTCTCTCTCTCTCTCTCTCTCTCAAAATAATTAAAAAAACTTTCATTTTTTTTTACAGGACATATGATAGTTGCTGATACAAATGAGTGAGAATAAATGTTGTTAAGGCAACTGCACTCCCTCACCTAGCTCGTCTCTTAATCAATAGCAAGTACTTTGCAAAAATGCTGGAATAGACCTGTAACCATGTCAGAAATCTGGAAAAGAACAATGCTACTGCACTATGGGAATCCTGACCTTGATGTCTTGAACAGCACTTCCTAAACCTTTAGTTGACTAGTACAGATATGGAAAATAAATTATGTTTACTGTGGAATTATATTTCCCCAAAGGTCAGTCTTTGCATAGTAATCTCACTCCAAATGCAAACATGTAAATGCCATTTTAAAAAGTTACAGATAGAAAATAAAATGTTCATAATTACAATATAAAGTTTATATTTCTAGAATAGAACCGAATATTAAGAAAGAAGAATTATAGAGAAAAGGCTGATCGAAATTTAATTACCATGAATGATATCACATTCAACTCTAAATATAAGCAAAAGAGAATGATGAGTTGTAATGGTTCATTACTTAGATAGAAAAGGGCCATCTGTTGAGTAACTCAAATTTTTTCTCTTGAATTGTGGGATATGAAATTACAGAACATTAACTTGACAGACTTAACATGGACACTTGATTATATAAAGACAAGTATTTAAATTCCTTAAGCTTTCAGTACCTAATCCACTTTAGCAAAGTATGAGTTACTCTTTTTCTCTTCGAAAGATGCAATAGCAAAAGGTAGCCCAGGACATTTAGCCATCTTGTCCTGACAAATAACCAATTCACCTTTTTTCCCAGTATATTCTTAAGTATTGATTTTACCAAGTGAACTCAGACATGTGTCACACTTATCCAATACAGATCCTTTTCCTTGGAAATGTAGTTTGAACATCAATCAGTCACCTGGCCTTTCACCTCTAATTCCTATTGCCACTGTCTGTCAATTATTAAAGCCTTGCCTATTTTTCTAAATAAGTTATTTTTTCACTGAAATACATATTGGCTCCTGTTAAAAACATATGTTTCTTGGAAAGGTATGCAATGTTCACATGATTAAATTTCTTCATTAAAATTACTTTCTTGAGATGGAAACTACTTAAGGTTATAAATCCACTTTTCAAAGGCTCTAGGTATTTTCTTTTAAAACATACTTCCTGAATGGTAATATTAGCACTTGTAAGCCAAACTCCAGTTTGAGAAAGACAATATTAAAAGAAATTCAAGCTGACTGGCATTGTTAGAAGGGTCTTCAAATGGTGCAGAGTGTTTTCGTCTCTAGCTGAACTCAGTGAGAGTTACAGAATGACACCCACCTTGAGCCGCAGGCCTCCTGGGATAAGAGTGTTTGCTGGAAGGCTTTTAATGTGTTGGCAGACATAAGAGGAGAATTGCTCCTGCTCAGCCTGTAATTGGGGGCCAAGTTTAGAGAGATGACCTCTGTTGCTTTTGATAGCTGTCTGCAATTCATCAATCAGCCTGCTCACCTGAAGGGGTTAAATTACAAGCGTTGTTAGCAAGAAGTAATTGTTGATGTCACACCTATTAGATTTTTGAGTCCGTAGTTGGATGGGAGGAAAAATGACTTCAATACAAGAATTTGAGTATAGATCCTTCTTCGAGTAAAGAGAACAGAAAAGATATGCATTCCTCCATTGACTAATTTTATTTATGAGAAAATTTATAACCTTTGCACTTCGGGTAGCCATTTACAATCGCTGAATGAGAAACGTCTCTGGATATGAAAAGAAACATGCTCCTGACAATTTTGCAAAGGACTTCTAAAGTGATTAACATTATAAAATCTTCCTAAGACTTCAATTAATCCAAAATATGCACCAATGACAATATTTAATTTTATTATATGAACACTGTGTTATGTAGATTTATATTTTCTCTACTGGACTTGATTCTTACACAAACACAGTTTGATATATGGTAGTGACCAAAAGGGATTAAAAGCCTAAATTTACTTTATCTACGACTCTTTAAAGTGATTAAATCAGACCCATTTAGAATTATGACTCTGAATAGAGCATGGTCCTCTTGAAATATTGGGTTAAAAGTCATGGCTCTTTCCATTTTCTAAGTGAGAGACCGTGAACAGGTAATAAAACCCTCATCCGTGATGAAGAATAATACTAACCTTACCATATTACGAATTAAATGAGAGTACAGAATGAACAACACAATGTCTAATTTACAGTGGGTACCTAATGCACATTATATTATTATAGTTCTTTTTTAAATCTAGGTGTTTTCTGCACATCAAGTTTTAGTTATTTTTCTTGGTGTATCCTTCCTATATCCCTAACCTACTTCACATAATGCAGATAAAAATTTGAAACTATATGCTACATAGATTATCCATCTCACTTTGACATCCATAGTGAAAACCAGGAAATTGTTCTCCAAGAGTCTCCCTCATCCTCTTTCTCTCTCAACTGAAAATATGTTATTTGCCCCAGTCTCTACTCCAACTCTGACGTTAAATCCATGATTTCTATCCCTTCTGTAGAGGATTTCTGAGAAGTCAATGAAAGTAAGTTTGTACTATCATCCATATAACTTGAATATTAATTTTTTATTGGTAGTTCAAGATTATATATGGTTTTTTATAAGTGTGTATATACATATACATATACACACTTCAATTACATTTGACATTTTCCAAGAACTTTAGAAGCATTATGTGCATATGAATAAGCAATTGAAATGATTCCCACTTTTCTTTGGTCTTTCATAGCTCCCTTATTTGTCCCTATGTCATCAATCATCTACTTCTTTTGAAAAAACTTTCTCCTAAATAAAGGATTGGCAAACTTTTTCTCTAAAAGGGACAGATAATAAGTATTTTCAAGTTCATGGGCCATAGTCTCTATCAAAACTATTCGACCCTGCAGTTGTACTTTGAAAGCAATACCAGACAACATGTAAATAAATAGGCATGACTATATTCCAATAACACTCTTTTAAGTTAATTTATTTATTTATTTTGAGAGACAGAGAATGAAAGGGTAAGGAGCAGAGAGAGGGGGAGACAGAGAATCCCAAGCAGGCTCCACACTGTCAGCGCAGAGCCAGACACCAGGCTCGAACACACGAACCTTGAGATCATGACCTGAGCTGAAATCAAGAGTTGGATGCTATACCAATTGAGCCATCTGGGCTCCCCTCTAATAACACTTTATTTAGAAAAATAAAGTTGGCCAACCTTTCTTCCAAATTCATATGTTTCTTCTCCTACCTTCTCTTTCTTATAAGTAATACTCTGGTCCATGCCCTCATCCTCTCCTCCTACTTGAATTACCAAAACAAGTGAGTTTTGTGTGGTCTACTGAGTGGTCTCTCCACCTCAAATTCATCCTGCCACCTCCACTAAATTAATCTACCTTTGATAGCATATTGAATCCTCCAGATACTTCCTCAGATTCCTCAGCATGGCATTCAAGATTAAAGATCTATTTTCTGGAATGAATTTCTCTGCTTTTCCATAGTACTGTTAACTCTATTAAAAAGTTGTAACGTAAAATATAGAAATGATAAATGATCCAATATTAGTCAGTTTCCAGGCTTGTCTTCACTATACTACTCTCCAATATTATCCTCAAAAATGATGGATCATAATATGTATCGTACCAAAACTAGAGACCAAATCAGGCCATATGACTTGCTCTTATAGTTTTCCTCTCTGAACCTAGTCCTAGCCCCAGCATCATATGATTCAAAAAGACATAATTTGATGTAGTCTTTAAAGTATACTAAGAGTGGGTGATGGGCACAGAGGAGGGCACTTGTTGGGATGAGCACTGGGTGTTATATGGAAACCAATCTGACAATAAATTAAAAAAGAATAAAGTATACTAAGTATCATTTAATGTATTATTCTAGACAATAATACTGCTCTCTTTAGTTTTATTTACTATATTTTGTACTATAGAAAACCACAAAAAAAAAAGAATTTCAGGCTTTGATTTGAGAACATTTTTATACATGACTGGTTTTACTGTCACAATTCATAGGCTTTCACAGATAGGGGATTTCATGTGACATCAGAAATCAACCAACCATACAATTGATGATGTCATTTGCATTCTAAAGGGCTATTGGCTAGAGTCTTAAAAGTTTCATTTCTTATGAATCCCTTGCTTCAAAAAATGTCTCTATAATTTTTGGTATTTCAATTGTTCCATGATTATCTGTTAAAGTATATATAATTATACCAATTATCACCAGTTGTTTTAATAAGTTAAAACTATGAAATAAGTTATCCTAACAAAAATTAACATATCTTAAACATATGAGAAAACATGTCAAGAACCCTGCCACTGACATTTTAATAAAATTTCTATCCAATTTTACAAAAACTTTGTTTCTTTACATATTCATAAGGTCTTGAAGATATCTTCAAAGTGCTACATTTTGTTTCCAGTTATTATAACATATTACCCTTAAAGGTAACCCTATACATGAAATTACTCATATACCAAAAATTATTGTAAGTAATACAATAATTCTGAATTATTTTACATAATATGATTTTTTTTTTTCAAATCACAGATGTTGCTAGAAGGGAGAAAATGCTCTTTAAAATTCTTCATCATGAATCTTTTTTTCCTGCAAATCCGTTTTTTTTTCTCTCTCTCTACAAAGGCAATGTGAATAGGGGTAAAAGGAGACAAAACTTGACCTTTTGTGATCCCAGCATTAATGGGTCTGTTCATAATTCAATCTATGTGTGTGTGGGAGCATCCATGTGGAAACATAGAGGCCTGAGAGACATAAAGCCTTTCCCTTTAAACATTATCTGACCCTATCAGTCCCATTCACAAAAGAAGGCTTACGTATGCATATGTTGAAATAATGCACCATCTCATTGTGCAGCAGAAAGCCTACACATTCTACTCTTCATTCTCCGTGGAAATGCAGCACGGAAGTGACACTTGTACAGAATTTGGGAGAGTGACAAATGAGCAGAAGGTAGCAAAAAAAAAAAAAAATGAGTATTCGATGAGGAAAAGACCAAACTTCTGAAAGAATGCAAATGCACACCTGTCTATAAACATACACAGAGGTTTTTGCTTAAAAACCTACATTAGGTAGTTTGGTCATGTTTTTATGACATATTCATGTAACTCTTGAATTTGTTAAATTCTCTAAATGATGTAGATGATTTACATTTAGATTTTAGCACAAAATAGTACTCTGTTCCTAATCATTCTAAAATGTATGCATATTGAAGTTGTACATTCTGAACTATACATTCTGTACATAGTACTTTGGCTATTATGAATGAGGCTTTGAGGATCTCCTGGTTTTTCTGATGATGAGTTCAGCTGTTTGCCTGACTGCTATGTGCCCCACGAGTCCATCTATGTTAGTAAGGACTCCAGAGAACTTTGCACTAAATAAATTATCACTTGAAATCAGCACAAAGGGCAGCAGCCTCTATGTGAGGAATGTCATCTTGGCATACAATACATGGGGGGTGGTCTCCAAGCTAGGTCAGTGCTTAAACTTAAGAACAAGAAACTTTCTAATTTATGACATAATTAAGAAGAACCAGAAAGGGGACAGGGAGATGAAAATGGGTATTTTAAATTGCCTAAAATCTCTTCTTTCTTTCAGGCCCAAGGACACAGTGTTTTCCAGATTAAAAAGAAACATAACCCAGACTTGATGAACAACGGCTAGAAAAGACGTGAGAGCCTATGAGAAAAGATCTCTTGATTTAGAAGGATGGGTTGCAGTGTAGCTACCAGAGAACTTGAAGTGTGAATCACCTCGTTCGTACCACTTTAAATGCTCCCAACTTTTTAATAGTTTCTAGAATCCTTCTGAAATGGAAAATGTCCTGGAAGAAGACTTATCTGGTTTCCAGCCCGAGGGCCCTTCTGTGTGCTGCTTTTAAGCTTTTCAAGAGTCGAACATTCTCATCCACTCATAGAGGAAGGGGCCATTAAAACAGGGATGTTTAAAAAATTTTAAATCCAGCGTAGTTAACATACAGTGTTATTTGTATTAGCTACAGGTGTATAATACAGTGTTTCAACTGTTCCATATATTACTCAGTGCTCATCAAGAGAAGTGTACTCTTATTCCCCTTCACCTAATATAAAGATATTTGTAATGTCTTTATAAGGGTATGTTGATGGCAACAAGGATAATGTCAACTACACCTTTTGAGGAAGCAATGAGAATGTGCCTCGCAGGCCTCTAATTACAGGAGCATAATGAACCAAGAGTCCCAGATACTGTGCTCTGAAATCCATCTCCAGGTTGATACCAATGGCTGAGGATACTGAGGCAGGTCTAACTCAGGGAATCATAGCACTCCTCTGAAGAACAGCTTTAGGTCAAGGATACACCATCGGCTTCACCAAACCTTCCTAAGAGTGCACCGCTGTCTAAGATGTTTCCATCCAGTCTTCCCCTTCTCTCTCCTTCACTTGTGCTCAAGCCTGCATTTCAGTCTGATAGGTCTCCCAGCCTTATCCAGAGCTCTCCCCATTTTCTCTCACCGGCATTTCTTCTAATACAGTGCACACACATCTAATCCTATCTTGGCATCTACTTTTCAGAGAACCTGGAATAACTTTTAAACCAACAATAATAAATTACATGCATATTTCCAATAAACCATTTCCAAAAATTAGTTTAACATATAACAGCACCTCAAAGTAGTCTTGTGATGCATACATTATTATTATTTCCAGTTTCCATGTGGAAAAACTATGTGAAATAAAACAAGATTTTAAGAAAACTAGAAGCAGCAGAAATCTAAATCTAAATCTCAGATTTTATGGTGTATGGTTTGGATTTTGAAATGTGTCTAGAAATATTATATTTTTATAAAAAATAAACAGTGGGCAAAATAAATTTTGAAGTAATTCTTCCCCCTCCCCATTTTTCATTTCTCTTCACCATCACAATTTCACATTTCGGTATATGAATTAAGGTCAAAACTTGATGTCACTTACTTTTTCTAAGCAAACACTAGAAATTACACATCATGATTAATAAAATCACTTTAAAAGTAATAACACAGAAATTATTCCAAATAGCGTATAGAATATATTTAGAGACTATTATTACATACACACCCACACACACATTCACAAAACACACAAAATATATTCCCTTTCCAGCGTATTTGATTATTTAGGCAAACAAAAGGCATTTGAAGCCACAGCTGATCAAGCAAATATGTGATCAAACAAGGTACTGTACAGGAAAAACACTGAAGTACAGAGGTACTAAATAAACATTAAGATGATAATAATAAGAAGAAATAACAAATAAGCATAAACACTGTTGGATTTTCTAGAAGAGATAATTTTCATTTCCAGTGTCACTAACAAAGTGGTATTTGAAATGATATATTTAGCATAATGATAATTTTCCTGGGCCACTTCAAGGTTTCAGTTCCACTGAAATTACAGTTTTGCATAAAATATCAAAAAACAAAATAATTACAATATTTAAAAGGCAGAAAATATCTGTTCATTCTTTCAGCTTATTTTATATTTAATCTCTAATAATTTATTATGTTATATTACATTATATTTATTATATTTTATTCTATTAGAGATATAATTTTAATGCTACTAAGTAACATTTCTTAAGTTTACCATATCAAGATACATGATGGATTCAATTTATATTACTGTGAAAATGTACTAAAACTTTCCAACTATGATAAAAAACATTTCTAAATGAAAAGAGAATAATATTTTAGAATTTATAATTTAAAATCTAGTCTTTTAACTTGTTAATATTAAGTAGAATGAGTGAGAACCATAACTTAAATCTATACAGTTATTATTTGCTACATCTAGAAACTATTCAAGTTGAATTTTTCTTATGAAATATTCTCTACTGAGATTATCAATCCATGCTTACAGTATACTCTTTAATACTGGACATATATAAGTCCTAAATATTAATATAGTCTCTAATTCAAAGATTTGTATTCTCTGAGGAAAATTTGATACATTGTACCTGTTCATTTTTTGTAAAATAATTAGTTAACAGGACAGATGCAGTCACAATGATAAGAAAATATTAAAACCCCAAAGCTTGGATAGATTTCTTTGCCAAAATGTCAAAAGAGAATGACATGAAAGTTTAATTTTCAAATATTCACATTACCTTATTCTTTAAGTTGATTATGATTTTATCTACTGACAGTGGTACATGGGAATTAGCAAATTCATGATCACTCCTCGGAAACATTAAATGGTTTTGCATTCCAGGAAACTACATGAAAATCATTTTCCCTTTTGTCTAACACCAATTTTGTGTTATTATTTCATTTATGGAATATGCTGTCAACTTCACAGCATGAGCCTTGGAGAAAAGAAGGTTTGCTTTAATAGTTCTTCATTATAATATTGCCTACAGAATCTTACGATTAGCTCATTTAAGCTTGACATTTGTAAACTACAGTTTTTCCTAGCTAGGAGATAACATTGCTATCATTATTAAAGTTCAGAATAGTAATTCCATTCCTAGAAAGTCAGAAAATAAAAATAAGATTTTACTTATTCAATGTTTAATACAATTTTAATCTTTTCCCTATGTGAGCATGTGTTATAATTTGCAGATTCAACTTGCATGTAATAATTTCCTAATTTAGGAAATTTATGAGAAAGTTGTCAGAAGTATTTTCAGGAAATTACAATATTTATTCTTTCAAGCATATAATTATTTTACAAGCTGCCTAGATCAATAAAATGCTTCCGGTTTTGACCAATTTTTTCCATTTTGTTGCTCTCAGATAACTATAGCTGGTTCGCTATCAGACGCAAGTAAAATATGTCTTAATTTTAAAATAAGCACTCATTATAGTTTTGTAATACAACTTAAAAAGTAAGTTTCTTACTTCTTCTTGTGCCTTATGGTGTTCTTTGCTGTTATCGAAAGAATTACTTTTTCAGTAATTTTCTCTTTCTGTTCCTCTATAGCCAGGTTCAACTAGGAAAAAAAAATAATAAATCACATGAAAATAGGCACCTACTGACATCTAACTGCAACATTTATTCAAACAACCAATTTAGCATAATCATGGAAGGTAATTTCAAACTAATTGGCCATACTTATATGAAAATGAACTCCATTTAGATTAAGTTTAAAGTTCATTTTTATATTTAAAACATTTAACACTGAATCTTTCACTTCCATTTTTATTGTTTTTAAGTTTACTAAAATATGATTTGGGAGAGCATCCTTAATTGCAGACATTTGATGAATACTTTCTCAAAGTATTTTATCGAAATGAGCATAGCAAGTTTTTTTAATTAGGCTGATCGTTTCCTATTACAATTTTTCATTGCCAGTAGGGAATAAATTGGCGGCTGTTACATCAGAATAAAAATTCAGGAACATAAACCAAAAGCTAACATCAATTCAAACACTTTAGAACAGTTCAAAATGATTTGTAATATTTCATGACAAAAAATAATGTATCTTAAATACCTGTACAGTTACCTGCAACCTGATCCACTTACAAAAGTAGATAAAGGTCTCCTATTGCTGCCAACCCATATGTTATGAAAAGGTGAATGTGTCCATTCTATATTTCTTTATAAATAATCCCCATTGACACAGAATGCTATTTTCAATGAAAGGAAAAAGCTGAACTTACACAATAATATTCACTCGGCAAATTGGTATTAATGGAAAGAAACAGCATAATACAAAACCTTTCGAATTGGAATATTTAACAATTCTCAAGCAATGGACTTGCCATGTTGTATCCCTTGTTGAGGATTAAGAATGAATAATGACCATCTTTTTGTTTTGTTTTGCTTGTTTTATTAATGTTGTTGCTTTAAATCGTGTTTCTCAGTTGAATGCCTGGCAACTAATGTTTGCGTTAACATGTATCTTTAATCCACACCCTGCCTGAAGACCCATACACTTGAGACAGAATGAGGGTGGGAATCGGTAATACAGTCTCCTCAATCTAATTATGGATATATGCTATAAGAATAGTATCAAACCTGTGAACTCTTCGTCCATTGATAGATAACACACAGCTCAGTATATCCAAGATTCTGCCTTGGTAGAGGGGAAAAGCCCCAGAATCCTTAGGTGATTCTGATGATCACCCTAGATAAGGAGTTGACAAATATTTCTGTAAAGGGCCAGAGACTAAATACTTTGGGCTTGGGCGGTAGGGCATACAGTCTCTGTTGCAATTATTCAACTCTGCCCTTGTAGCATGAAATAGACAACACATATGGGAATGAACATAGCTATTGCCTCAATAAAACTTAAAAAACAAACAAACACGTGGCAGGCTGAATTTGATCAGCAGGCAACATTTGCTGATCCCTGTCCTAGATTGAGAATCACTAAAAACAAGTTTGTTAAAAAATAATCATCACGTAATATACAACATGATGACTATAGTTAATGGTATATTTGAAAGTTGTTAAAAGAGTAGATCTTAAGAGTTCTTCTCACCACAAGGAAAAAACACAGTGCTTTCCTTGTGTGTGTGCGTGTGCCTATATGAGATGATGGATGTTAACTAAACTTTTTGTGGTAATAATTTCACAACATATATGAGAGTCAAGTCATTATGCTGTATACCTTAAACTTATACCATGCTTTAAGTCAATTATACCTCAGTTAAACTGGAAAAAATCATTATGTGAAACTATTCTTAGGATCACTTTCCCCAAAGAATATTTTTTCTATACTGAAATAATATAAAACACATATTTAAAAAAAAAGTCAAATATTTACTTCATGGAAGTCTGTGTGTAAGTGGTGGCACAACATAGTTGCGTCAAGTCTCTATGGCTATTTCTTCCTGGGGGGATTCTCATCTCAGGGGGAGATGCATGAAGGGGAGGAACTGGGAAATATTCACCAGGCTCATCCATTTTTTGCAAAAATAATTTCCAAATGCACAAACATTCAAAGCAGATCTTTTTTGCAGGGAAGCAAAACGTAACAAAAACAGAGTTACTAAACTCTTCGGTGCCACAGCAGTCAGATTTTAATGAGGTTTCCCGGGGCCATGACATTTAGAACTGCTTCCACGTAACTCTTTAAAAGGTGGGAATTCTTTACCTTCGAAAACACCACAGTTGGAATAATCACCTCCATTCTAATATTTAACTTCTAAAGAAGCACTATACCAATTTACATAAGCTGAGGACTAAACATATCAACATTATTGGAAAACGCCATATGCATACCAAACAGGGAATCCAGTAAGATACTGAGAAACGAATAGTTAACAAAATAAACAGATACACACATGGGCCTTTTCTGGAAACAGACCAGCCATTCCAAAAGAGATTTTAATACAATCATTTAGAGAAAATTATTGAAAGTAAAAAGTCAAGTTCAGAGAGTGCATTTTCACCATGAGGTATTAGTAATATGTAGTTTTGGGGCCCCTGGGCAGCTCAGTCAGTTAAGTGTCTGGCTCCTAATTTCGGCTCAGGTCATGATCTCATGGTTCATGAGTTCAAACCCCACATCGGGCTCTGCACTGACAGTGAGGATCCTGTTTGGGATTCTCTCTCTTTCTCTCTCTCTGCCCCTTCCCTGCTGATGCCTTCTCTCTCTTTCTCTCAAAATAAGTAACTAAAAACTTTTAAAAAAGCAATATGCACTGCTAATAGCATCTTTTCTTCAAGTCCCATGTCTTGAATTGTCATGACATTGTTGTCATGGCATGACAACAATCATAGGATTTTTCTCTACTGTCACTTTGGAGGAGAAAATCTCGTTTCTTCATTATGACAAAAATGTGTGCTTTTGATTTACTGTTCTCATCTAAAATGTATGAAATAATTTTCGTCAATGGGTTCAAAATTTCTGAGGCTAATTTGTCATATATAAAGAAAGTAGAAACTTCAAATTAAAAATAAAAAGCAAGGGTATTGTCCTAAGTCAAATAAGTCAGAGAAAGACAAATACCATATGATCTCATTTATATGTTTAATCTTAACCCACACCACCACTCCCAAAAATATCGAGTTCATAGATAGAACAGATCACCGATTCCCAGGGGAAGATGTGGAAGGTGGGTGAAACAAGTAAGGGGTGTCAAATGGTATAAATTTCCAGCTCTAAAATAAATAAGTCATGGGGATATATGTATAGCACGTGAACTATAGTTAATTAATACTGTATTGCATATTTTACAATTGCTTAGAAAGTAAATCTTAAAAATTCTCATTATACACACAAAAAAATTGTAACATTGTATGGTGACAGATGTTAACTAAACTTATTGTGGTAATCATTTTGCAACATATACAAATATCAAATCATTATATTGTATACCTGAAACTAATATAATGTTATATGTCAATTATACCTCGACAAAAAAATAAACAGACGATGGCTAAAATTTGTGTATAACTACGGAAAGCCAAATCTCTGCCAAACAAGGGAGTGAGAAACAGTCACTTTGTTATAACTGTATCTTACTCTTTTTAAATGTAAGAAAACACCCTTAAATATTCATTGTGTACATCAAAATGTAAAACTAAATAGGAAGGTTAAATTTACCATTTTTGTCAGGTCATGTTGTTAAGATTTTAAAAATATGTAATAGGGGCACTTGGGTGGCTCAGTCAGTTGAGCACCAACTTCGGCTCAGGTCATGATCTCACAGTTTGTGAGTTCGAGCCCCGCGTCAGGCTCTGTGCTGACAGCTCATGGCCTGGAGCCTGCTTGCGATTCTGTGTCTCCCTCTTTCTCTGCCCCTCCCCTGTTCACACTCTGTCTCTCTGTCAAAAAAGTAAATAAACATTAAAAAAAATATGTCACAAATATTAGCTATCCAAAATTAGGTTAAGGTTGGTCTCACTAATATTAATGGTATCCAGACCCGAACAATCAAGAGACTAGTGAAAGACAGTAGCAGAACCGGAAAAAACAAACATAATGCCTCTGTCAAATAAAACTGAACAGAAAATGCTTGAAAAAAATCCTCTGGTTAGAGAAACAAGATTAAAAAGAAGTAAGTTCCCCTCAGTTTGTTCAGGATTAAGAAAAAAGTCCACAGAACTATATCTGAAGCAACAGGTTTCAATGAAATGATTTCCAATGACCGTTACCTTTCTGACTGTATCTATTTTACATAAAACGGTTAATGCTAAGATAGCAGGCAGTATGCTGTCTCTAAAGACCTAATGGGTCATAGTTTGGTAATATATAGTTCTATATGTCATATATAACCTGTTGTGACTATAAAAAAAGTGCTCTTAATTTGAAGAATTCTTCAAACATTTGCTGGTTCAGGAAGCTCAACTGTGGACATCCTAAAGAGGACAACAGACTCAAGACCTCCTACTGGAGAAATGCAGACAGAACAGCAGTGATCTTTTGTGTGTGTCATTAACAGTACACAGCCTTCTTGTTTTGTTTTGTTTTTTAACTTCACCCCCAAATATTTTAAAGTATATTCATAAAAATCATAAAGATTGTGTCAAAATTTTAACAGTAAGATCAAATAAAAGATATTCTACAGGAGAAAATAACTTTAAATAAACTCTAGAGTCCAATTGTTAATAGCTTTTTAAAAGGTTATTTTTTACAATAACCTTATTATTGTTATTATTGTTTACAATAATCAAACAAGCTGGTGTGTTCCGTCTACTTAACTTTATACTAACATTCTAGATAGGTGCTAACCAAAGAGCCCTATGTGCTCTGAACTTCAGTTTTGCATGTACTTTTCTCTGTATTCAGAAGTACAGCTAGTGATTCAATTGTGAAGTAGATGATATGTGTTGTGTATAATGTCCTTAATAAGTCAATGTAACCCAACAGGAAAACTGAATCTATCTTTCTATCAAAAATCTAACTTTTGGGCTAGAAAATTGATTTAATAGTAAATTATTTGATCCATATTTTACATGCAGATCAATATAGGCAATATAGTTTAGCATAAACAACAGGACAATCAGCCTTCATATATATTGACGAGTTTCCCAATGGTCTGTTAATATACAAAAGACTGGGACAAATTAGTTATTTATATATACAAAACATGGTTATAAAGGCCAGCTGCAGGTATTTTTTTGGAAAGTGCATTTTAATAAGGTCCTATTCATTTAGGGAACAAATGGGGAAGAAGTAGTTTGCACTACAGAGTTTAGCGCAAGAGCTTTCTCTTTTTCAAACCACGAAATCAATCATTTGTCCAGACTGTGGGAGTCAGAGTTAGTTACTGAAAAGAGCTCCGTATATAAACAAGTCAATAACTCATTGTGTGTTATTGTTGAGCTGAAGAAGTCGGCTTTCAAAAAGCTGCCCCTGCTTCTCTCAGAATGAATGTCACTGTATTCAGAGACTGGGAGAGAGTCCTTTGTTTCCAGCCATTGCTGGCTGCCATTTATGTATGGGAACAGGAGGGTGGCTGCTACAAGTGTGGGGGAAGCCACTATTTGGTATCACGGATGTCCAGGAAAAACTGAATTTTGTCAACCTAAATCATTTGTGTCTGAAAATGCCTTAACAGAATTGATACAGAGTGGCCATACACACAAGAATATTTGGTAAAGAAGTAAAATGATAATGAGTCTGTATCATTTAAACTGAATCAGGCTAATGTTTTTGGTTCCCTACCTGTCGATAAAAATGAAACCAAAATATAGGCAATGCCTTGAAAAGTTCAAAAGTACAAAATTGAACTGGTGAACAGGTCAATATGTCAAATGAACACTATCTGTTTGGTCCATTAATATTAAGGATGATTCTTGGAACTCTCAAAGTGTGTGTGTGTGTGTTTGTGTGTGTGTGAACTTCTCTAAGGCATGATTGTAAATGTTCAACACTTGTGATAAGTTAAGGAAATCTGAACTAATTTTTACCAAAAAATTAAATACCCTTTAGGATTGAACTGAATGTAAAATTTGTAAGATATAAATATGATCATAATCTTATTTATTTCATCTTAATATTTATTAAAAACCTACTAATTTATGTAATATCAAACTAGGAACTGTGAAGAAGCAGCAGAATAGAATTCAAGATTTTTAACTAGATTGACTAAATAAAATTACATGTAGATCTGTTTAATAAATAGTCCTCATTTGGGGCCGGGGAGAATGGCCTCTGAAATCTTTAAACAAAAGCTTAGGTCTTAATTAGATGAAGTTGGAAATGTAGGTGAAGGGCTGGGAGCCTAATGCTGTATGCCACTGATCCCATTACGCCTCACAATTTAGACAGTCATAACATTAAATAATATAATATGTTTCCACATGCTATAACTACTAGACATTTCGTACATATAAATTGGTTAAAAGCAAAGTGAGCTATAATTGAGGAGTCAATGAAAACAATAGGAAGTGAGAAATGATGTATGCATGATGTAGATCATAAGTAATTGTCACATGAAGGTGTAAACGATACAATCTACAAGTACAAAGGACAAAAATATTATTTAAGGTGGGGATGGAAAGGCATAAACAATGGGGAGTATCTAGCTAGGAAAAGACATAATAATATAGGATAATATTATTAATAAAAATTAATGCTACTAATTAGTAATTAATTACATGATAAAATTTGTTCTAAGTACAATTAGTGAAGTAGTTTGACATGGCTTTGGGAAGGAGAGGAGAGAATACAAGTTGAGCGTTGAAGGAAAAACAGAGAAGGGCATAGCTGATCCAAGCGAGTCAGCCTAAGGCAAGGGTCTGACTAGAAGAGAACTTTCATACAGGGGAACAAGAACTAAGATGGCTAGTGTGACCCCAAACATAAGCTATTTCTGATTTTAATTATAAAGTGGCGTATATATGTAAAATGCGAGTGCAGTAACGAGGGCATAGGGATGACTTAGATGATTCAGTTCTTAGCTTTGCCTTGGTTCAGCACCATCTTCTCAAGCTGTATACACTTACCTCAGTTCCAGTCTTAGACATCCCTTAACTAAATCCTGACCTGGCCTCCACTTCCAACCAGGTTGTCTCACTTAAATCCCTTCTATAAAAAAAATTCAAGAGTGCTACTTCTAGATTTGGGGAAGAAGCAGGACCTTTAGTTCAAAACTGACTGTGAATTCAAACTCTGCCACAGGTTAGTTCTGAGACACGGAGCAGTGGTGAGGTTCATACAGCCCAGGACTTCTAAAGCCAGGGATTCCTCTCCTATCCTTGCTAATTCTCTGGGAAAAAAAAAAAAAAAAGCTGTTTTTACCATAGCTTGTATCTTCTTGATGACAGTTTGTTTCAAGGGAGCACTTATAAACGAAATCTTCATATATTTGAAAACCAGCAAACAAAACATCACCACCATTTTAAAACAGTCACACTTTAACATGTTTTTTAAACATTCTGTCTGAAGGACTGCAAAAGACAATTCTACATAATACTTTACCTACAACATATTTAACATTTAATTAAAGAAACAAACTGTTTCCCTGAGTGGCTCAGTTGGTTAAACACCCATCTTCCACTCACGTCATGATTTCATGGTCTGTGAGTTCAAACCATTGCCCCCCTCGGGCTCTGTGCTGTCAGCTCAGAGCCTGGAGCCTGCTTTGCATTCTGAGTCTCTGTCTCTGTCTGCCTTTCCCCTACTCATGCTCTGTCTCTCTCTTCTTCAAAAATAAATAAACATTTTAGCCCTTCCACATTCCATGGGAAAAGTGGCACTGAGTTAGCCCTAACTCAGTAGCCATATTATAAGCTTTCTGCTTAGACATCTGTCACAACTGGAATGCCACATGCCCTAAAGTGAACTCGGCTTGTCCTCTCAAACTGACTCTACTCCATTTCTTCTTCTACCGCATGCAGTTTTGGAGGGACCATGGTATCCAAGCCAAGGGGTGGGTCCATGATCTCCTTCTACACTAATCAGCTTCTTTCTTCAAGAGACACAGGGTCAAGAAGGGAATCACATAGAGACATCAACAGTTGGAGAGAATCTGTACCATTACAGCATCCTTAAGAGAAATACACCTAGATGTCTGGAGCTATTCTAGTTTTTTCTACAGCCCCTTTCTTTGGTCTTACTTTAAATTTCATTTGCAACCACTCACCAACTCATTAAATTATTTTTACCTAAGCTATCCTGAGATAGATCCCAATGAAACCCACAAATCTTATCAGATATATTATGTATATGTCCTTGTCATATATGCCCTGTTACTTTAGGAGATCTGAAGGAGTCTCTATTTCTTGCAACTCTAGGTATCCAACTCAAATGTCTTAATAATGTGCCAAGTTTAAAGTCCTTTAGGTATCATAGGAACACCTGGGGTGGTTCAGTTGGTTAAGCATCGGATTCTTGGTTTTGGCTCAGGTCATGATCTCACAGTAGGCAAGACTGAGCCCCAGGTAGGGCTCTGAACTAACAATTCTGGAGTCTATTTGGGATTCTCTCTCCCCAGTCTCTCTGCCCTTCCCCCACTTGCGCGCGTGTTCATGTGTGTGTGTGTGTGCATGTGCATTCTCTCTCTCTCTCTCAAAATCAATAAAAATCTTTAAAAAAAAAATACAGTCCTTAAAGTATTATAATGGGTAATGTAACAAGGGTAATGGTTTAAAAACTATCAACATGCTTTTTGATATTTTGGTCTTTCCAAGTATAAAACTGACCAAACTACCCTAGATGTTCCTATGATTTGTCATAATAATATCATTTCTGACATGTATGACAAAATTGTGCAATGAAACAATATTCTTGCAAACCATACCATTGCCTTTAGAGATGACCTGCCTCTCAAGAAAACTCTTTACTCTGCTCGGTTAGCATATAAACAGCTAAAGTTAGAAGACTCAGCCCACAAATGTCTCTTATAAATTAAGAATAATGACTCTGACTGCTGTCAAAGGTTTGCTATAATCAAAAATAAGGAAGAGACAATGTAGAAAAAAAAATAGAAAGCATGCCATTTCCTTCTGTCCTAGGGGAAATGTAGGAAGAAGTCTCAGAAAGAGAGGCAAGTATAAAATAGCCAGAAAAGTTAAGCATTAAGTCTCCCTTTTATAGGATGTAACTTTGGGAGGAAGACAAGAATCAGGTAAATGGAAACAATTCTTGGACCAGAGGGTCTTCTGTTCTCTTCCCCTCAATATGGACACAGGGAGGAGGCTCTCCTATAGCACTAGGACACAGTCATATCGACGAGATGACATGGTATAGGTCGCCAGAGGGAGGCCTGAGGTTTAGCTTACCTGTACAATCCTTGGCTTCTCTGTGTCTTACGACTTGGAAGTAGCTCTTGGAAGTAAGCCGAGAAGTTTGCTATAGAATATGTGAGGGAAATATGGCTCTATAGTGAGAGTAGCACCACAGACCACTCAAGCCAGGGCCAATTAGGTGTCTCAGTCAGACCTTAGGGTCGGGTTCTCTAATACCAGAGGAAGTCAAGTTTAGGGTGGATCATCTAGAAAGCACCACCCCAAAAAAGAGTCTGAGCCTAAAGAATGGGCCTATAAGTTCACATATTGCAGACCAGAAGAGCACCAAGCGACTAACTGAACCAGGGCTATTCTTCCACTGGCCAGCAGCTGCCATGACAATGTATATACATTCCAATGGTCCAGCTAGAAGCCAGGGGTCCCTTTCCCCAATGCCTTGAGGATATGAAAGTCACATAACTCCTTGGTTCATATACCTGAAGGAAAGAGTCTCCCTGAGAGAAAGAATGACCTAAAATAACTATTTAAATGATCAAATCAGACTAAGCCTTAAACTGAATCAAACATTCAGTTATTTTCCCCCATGATCCAGTGGGCAAGAGCTCAGGAAGAAAGTATCAGTGTCAGAAAATAACTCAAAGTCATACAGTCATTTTGCATGCAAATTGTGTACACACATATGAGAGAGTCTGTTAGACTGAGCCATGAACAAAAGCAAAAACAGGATTTCTAAGACATAGGAGAGAAATAAAACAGTCAGACTGTACATTTTGGGAGAAAATTGATAAACTGGCACCAATCAAACCGGGTAGGCCAATTAAGGATATCAAAGGAACCATTTTAGTTGTTTATGAATTCTCCAAATAAACTTGAGAGTTCGGTTGACAAGCAAGTGTGGCAGGCTACCTCTGTATTGTGTCTGCTTACCCTGTCACTTCAGTTACACTAGTCCTGCACTGTTTCCAACACTAGAATATTTCATTTTTTTACACAAAGCAATAAACCACATTTTCTATCACTCACTAAAGTGACTATCTGAATCAGAAAATTCTTTGAGAACTGTAGTTAGGATTTTGAGACCCATAAAGGATAAGCCAGATAGGCCACTATCCTTACAGAAAACTGAATATGGGTTAGACTCGTTGTGATGCACTTTGCATCTCCAATAAGCATATTTCCAATTATTATTGCCTGTAGCGATGGAGAAAATCCACCCTCATCAATCCCCTGTGGGCCAGCTTTGGTCCAACTGTGTCTATGAAGTCCATTCTGGCTTTGTCCTCTCTCTATATGCATATACGAGCCAGAATATACTACTATATACCACACAAAGTGCCCCTCCCCCCTTTCTTTCACTCTTTTATCTAGTGTATTTAGTGAATGCCAATGTTGATATAATCAATGCACTATACAGGTTCTGTGATATGAATATCAATTAGATGTCTCTGTACCTTCAGGAGGCATTAAGTATTGCAGTTCAGCAGTTCCTAATAGTCCTTCTGGTGTCTGTCCCTGTGGTAAGGATACAATTCTTTCATATCTCCAATACATTCAACTGTAATGGGCAGGTAGCAAACATTCAATTAACACCTATGATGGATAAGTGACGAATAAGAATCCTCAGATTCAAAGTGCTTTTACTTTTCATTAGACAACTGTTTCCTAAACAATTTGTTCAGTATTATGAAATAGGGATTTTGTGGTCAACTAATTTTCTTAAACACTAGGTTAAATCAAGATAAGTGGGTTTCTTTATAGAATGGCACCTAAGAGCCTTTAAGATGCTAATAGCTGTTATTAATAACCATAAGAGCACCTCAGGGGTATCCAGCCAAATATACTTCTGGAAATGTGTGAAGAGACCAACACTTCTCAAACAGATCTTGAGAGTTAAGGACAGACTTCTAAAAGTTTATGACAGACAGTACCCAGATAGAGGGAGCACAACTCTGTCTGTCAATCATCAACATGGCTTAACCCTACCTGCTGTGCTTCTTCCTAAATTAATCTACAATTCTCCGATGTGATTTCTTTGTACCTTGAAAAAATATTCTGTAATACATCTAAAAAAAAATAATGACCAAGACATTTCTGGAAAAAAAAGAAGAAACAGTAAGACTAATATTAAAATGTATATTAAAACAAAATCATACAGTAGTGCATCAGTGTATCACAGTGTGAAGCATAAGACAGAACTAAAAATCAGATCAAAACAGACACGACGTGTATACTTAGGGCTTCATTATATGTTAAAATGCAATGTAAGTCCAATATCTATTAGTCACATCCAAAATCCAAAATTTTCTGAAAATTGGATTTTTTTTTTTTTTGGCACTCATCAGGCAGCAAAAGCAGCAAAAACTGATATAGGCCCTACTTATCCCACCTAATGTGAATGCTTCACTGTGATAATATTAAAGTGATGGATTACATGGAACTGTTTCATACCTCACTGAGGTTGTTACATAACAGATGGTCAATGTACCACATTACTTTTCTAATATCCAAAATATTCTAAATTCCGAAATACATCTGGCCTCAGGGAAATCAGATAAAAGATTGTGGTCTGAGAATCGTTTTGTGTGTCTGTTAGCCATCTACCCAAGAGATGCAGGAGTGCTGATGCCTAGGAGCACGTGTACCCCGATGTTTATAGCAGCACTTTCAACAATAGCCAAATCATGGAAAGAGACTAAGTGTCCACTAACTGAAGAATGGATAAAGAAGATGTGGTATATATATATATATATATATATATATAATGGAATACTACGCAGCAATGAAAAAGAATGAAATCTGGCCATGTGTGGCAACATGGATGGACCTGGAGGGTATTATGCTGAGTGAAATAAGTCAGTCAGAGAAAGACAGATGCCATATGTTTCCACGCATAGGTGGACTTTGCGAGACTTTGAAGAAAACTAGAGGGGGGGAGAAGGGAAAGAAAAAAGACGCAGAGAGGGAAGGAGACAAAACATAAGAGACTCTTAAATACTAAGAACAAACCGAGGGTTGAGGGGGGTATGGGAGGGGGGAGAGTGGGTGACGGGCACTGAGCAGGGAACGGGTTGGGATGAGCACTGTCTGTTGTATTGAAACGAATTTGACAATACAAAGTTAAAAAAAAAAAAAGATTGTGGTCTGAATTTCAAATCAACAAGGAAAGGGAGGATTGTTAAATAGATAGCGCTGGCATAGACAACTGACTAAAACTTGAGAAAACTATGTCAGATCCATTTTTTACTTTACACACTTTTGGTGACTTCAAAATGTAAATATAATAAGAGTACTAGAAGATAATACAGCTGATTTGTAAAGTCTGAAAGGAAAATGTCTCCCCAAGTCTAATATGGATAAATTTAATTAAATCAAAATCCTGAACTTCTGTACCTCAAAAAGTAGATTCAATAAAATTGAAAAGCAACAATACACTGAGAAAATATTTGCAACATGTCAACAGGTCAATATCCCTATAAAAACACTTAAACATACACTAAAAATTTTTTATTATTCCTTTTTTTTATTTAGTGATTTGACAAGTTTATATGTTATGCTATGTTCACTACAAGTATAGCTACCATCTGCCCTATTCGAGCATTATTACAGTATCGTCGACTGTATTCTTTATGCTCTGCTTTTTATTCCCCATGACCTACTCATTCCAAACTAGAGGCTTGTATCTCCCACTCAGCTTCATCCATCTTGCCCAAACCACAACCCCTCTCCCCTCTGGCAACCATCAGTTTGTTCTCTGTATTTATAGTTCTGATTCTGCTTTTAGTTGGTTTACTCATTTTTTAGATTCCATTCATGAGTGGAATCAGATTGCATTCGTCTTTCCCAGTCTGACCTTATTTCACGTAGCATAATACCCTCGAGGTCCATCCAGGTCAGGTCGATTGAAAAAATTATTAAGGAAAAGATAAACGCCAAGGAAAATAGGAGCAAAGAAAATGAACACACAGTTTGTAAAATAAAAAGATACAAATGGAAAAAGAATAAATGCACAAAAATGTTCATATAACAACTAATAAAATAATTCAATCTAAAACAATGATCAAAAAGATTTCTAATGATAAGGATTAGTGAATTTAAGGATTAATGAATACAGGGAAAATGGTACTTCCATGTATTTCTGGTGAAAATATAAATGCTACAGTGTCTTAGAGGAAAATTTAGCAATGTATATCAAATCCTTAAAATGTACACAAGCTTTAATCCAAAATTTCCAATTATAGAAATTTTTCAATAGGAAATAATTCTGCAATTACAACCAAAAATTGACTGAAACAATGATAAAACATTTGCAACAGCAAAGAGATCATATAATATGTAAATATTCAAAATTAAGGGGATTAGTAAAATAAACCTATAAACTAGAATATCATCATCCATTTAAAAAAATGCTATGGAGTGGCACCTGCATGACTCAGTCAGTTAAGTGTCCAACTTACGCTCAGATCATGATCTCACAGTTCGTGGGTTCCAGCCCCGCCCTGGGTTCTGTGCTGGCAGCTGGGAGCCTGGAGTCTGCTTCAGATTCTGTGTTTCTGTCTGTCTCCCTTTCCCTCCCTGCTCGCGCTCTGTCTCTCTCTCAAAAATAAATAAACATTAAAAATTTTTTTAAAATATTTATAAAAAATTAATGTCTTTAAAAATTATTTTAATGTTTTATTATTTGAGAGACAGAGCGCGAGCAGGGGAGGGGCAGAGAGAGAGGGAAACACAGAATCCAAAGCTGACTCCAGGCTCTGAGCTGTGAGCACAGAGCCAGATGCAAGGCTGGAAATGCAAGATTGTGACCTGAGCCCAAGTTGGACACTCAACCGAATGAGCCACCCAGGTGCCCCTTATCTCAATCTTAATAGATAAAATATAACTCAAAAGAAAACAATAATTTACAAAAAGAGACAAAACAGAAGATTAAATAATATTAGCTTCTTTGCTTTTAAAATTGCCAACAGTCTTCTAAACTGTTTTGAGAGAAAGATTAGTGCAAATCCATGCAGGGCAATGGAAGGTTTATGAATTCTTATTTAATAACTGCATTAAATTATATTCACTGCTTCCTAAAAGTGAACTGAGATGAAAGCAAAGACAGGGTAAGAGATAATAGTGGGCCTCTCATTGTCTACTCTGTCACACTGCTCCAGGTACTGCAGACAGATTGTAGCATTTCAGCATTTCATCATGAAAAGCACTTCAGGAAGTTAGGTAAATGATGCCTAAAGAGGTTAAGTAACTTGCTCTTGAACACAAAGCAAAGAAAACTGAAGAACTACCATTCACATCCAGGCACGTCTGACCCCTGAGCCCAGGGTTTTTAATTACGTCTTGGGTACATCAGAAAATAAATGAAGGAAACAGCAAGATAGTAATAGACAAATTGGCAAATTTTTCCTCCATATTAAAGCATATGATTATGAAAGCCCAGAGTTAAAAATCAGAATTCTATTAATATGAACTGATTTTCATGACATTAATAAGAAAATAAATTATATGTGGAGACTTTAGGAGAATTTACTTTTGAGGTTTTTACAACAAAAGAAACTGGTTTAAAATCTATTAAATGTTAGAAATTATTAGTGAATCATATTGAAATCACTTGTGTAATTCCTAACTTTCACTTCATCTCTAGAATTATCAAAATTAGTACCCAATGCTATTTTTCCATTCTGAAAATATCTATTCGTGCATTCTAATACAATTGATATAATAATACATAGTATTAACAGTTTTATATTTAATAGGTTAGATCTCTTCCTATGTACACATATAGAAATATAACTACATATAAAATGTAGATATTATGTTTATAGAAATGGTATCGGTGCCATATTATTTGGCAGCCTGCTTTTTGTTTAATGACAATGCTTTCAAATGTCCCATAAAAAACATCTTAAGGAGATCTATAACTACCTAGTACTTACAGGTATTAAAATTTTATCCAATTTAGGGCACCTGGGTGGCTCAGTTGGTTAAACGTCCAACTTCAGCTTAGGTCGTGATCTCACTGGTCGTGAGTTTGAGCCCCACATCGGGCTCTGTGCTGACAGCTCAGAGCCTGGAGCCTGTTTCAGATTCTGTGTCTCCCTCTCTCTCTGCCCTCTCCCACTCACGCTCTTTCACTCTCTCAAAAATAAATAAACATTAAAAAAAATTCATCCAACTTGTTCAAATTTTTCCAAACAAGAAGTTTGAGATAGGGTAAGAAGCACAGTGTCTTTTAATTTTCGTATTTCCTTAGCTCCTTTGCTCCTGGGAACACATCACCTTTGCTCCCATTTCATTGCAGAGAACCTAGTGACATGGCCACCTCCAACTGCAAGTCGGGCTGAGAGAAAAAGTGTAGCTGTGTTTCAAAAAAAAGAGGACAATGATTCTGCTGGAGGGTGAGATGTCTTCACCATACTTGCTCTGTGCGTCACATAGGTGACCACGTGATCTACTGTCTAAACCAAGACATGCTTGAAAGTGAAATCATTAGGCTGAGATAACAAATGACCTTTAGGGCTGTTTCAGGAAAATTCTCTTCGTCTGTTTCTCTGCTTGATGAAGTCTTCTCTAACCCCTCTTCGGGTGCCTTTCCTGAGGCAGTTGGTCGTCCATTTCGAGTTGCTGGAGCAGTCTATTCATAACACTGGCACATCAGCTCACACATTTGTTTTGGTTACTGTCTTTCCACTATAGCAGGAGATGGGCCAATAGCCTCCACTCTTCACACTAGGTCATCCTTGAGGTTACTGATCCTTTTCCCATTCCATTTAGTTCCAGTTAAAAGATAAAAATCATGGCAAACTCTGCCACTAGGGAGTGGGACAGTTGACTCAGTCCTGCCTAAACACAGAAAAATACATGGATTTATTTAGAAGAGACCAAAATTGAGCCAGAATCTTCCATGAACTGTAATGTTTGCTCACTGAGAAAAAGATCCTCTAGGTCTCATACAGGGGGTCGGCTGATGTTGATCTCTAGCACATTGTTGCCACATAGGAATGTAGACCGAAAATTTGGATATTTTCGCAATACTTGATCAAAAGCTTTTAAAAACTTGAATAGGCAAAAACATACATACCTACATTTTGGTTTTATCCCTTTTTTTAAGCTCTAACTTAAGGCAAAAGTCTGACCATGTCACTGTCCACTCAATGACTCCCCACTGTTTACAGGATAAAAACTCAAGCTCCTTATCATGGTCTCATCTGGCTTCTTCCTCCTCACTTGCCTCAACTTCATCTCCATCCACAACTCTGACCTTCTCTGATGCTATGCCACAGAAATTTCCATGTTATACTACTCATCAGTGCCCCTGCACCCTGAAATTCTGAGAGAATCTCAAAATCCAGTCTGTACATCCCCCGTCTCATTCTGAGCCTTCTCCCCCAACACTGGGATTACCACCATAATTACTATGTGATAACCCTAAATTTTGCTGTGAGTTGGGAAAAATACAAGGGTAAATAGTAGATTGCCATAAATCTAGGTTGTACCACACACACACACACACACACACACACACACACACACTAACACATACACACACACGCACACACGCCCTCAATCACTCACACACCAACTCTGCTCTGGTTTACTTCATCCAGGAGGGCTTCTCTGATTTATTTTCAGTCCTAGGCATAGGAGCCCATCTTTGGTACCCTCGCCATGCTTCTACAGCAACTGTGCAGGGTGCTATCATGGCATTTATGCCATGAGTAGGTATCTCTTACACTCTGATTTCTTCCACCAGACTGGGAGCTTCTCTGAAGTAGGTTCTGAGTCTATATCCATCTTTGTATCTCTTTTGCCTGGCACATATTAGATACTTGACAAATACTGGTTAAACTGAACAGAACTTAAGATGGGAAATTATAGAATTCTCAAAAGAAATTACAGACATCTCTGAAGTGTGGTATAATATATACATAAAATTAAGGAGAATAATGATTCCATTTTTTGGAGGCATCTTAATTCATCTACATCTGGCCTTTTAAAATTATATATTGGGTGACCTTCATTACGGGGTTAGGAAAGGCTACAGTGGGAAACTTGGGGCTGAATTTTATTATCAGTTCCATCCTCTCTAGAGCCTAATGTCCATTCCTGCTGTCAGAGCCTAATGTGGACCTTATTATGTGATTTTTCTTCCCTGGTGTTAAGTCTTATGTTCTTTTTTTTAATGTTTATTTTGTTTTGAGAGAGATAAAGAGAGCAGGGGAGGAACAGAGAGAGAGAGGGAGACACAGAACCCGAAGGAGGCTCCAGGCTCTGAGCTGTCAGCACAGAGCCCGATGGGAGGCTTGAACTCATGAACCAGGAGATCATGACCTGAGCTGGAGTCGGATGCTTAACCGACTGAGTCACCCAGGTGCCACAAGTCTTATGTTCTGACAGGAGCCACAACCCTCAGTTATTATTCCTACCAAAAGTGTTTTTAGGCAAATAGGCATTTATTGTATAAATCTGCACCTAATGCATAAATTCAGGACATTAAAAAAATTCGTTTTGGTTTTCAGAACTTGATCTGGATTCAATGTTTTTAACTGTCCTGTTTTTTCAAAACCTGCTCATTAAAAAAAAATAAATCTAAGATTTTGGTTACCGAGCAGTGGTTTGAATTTGGATGCTGGGATAATTGATTTATTTACCTTAAAATGGATTCCTTCCTGTTTTCCAGAATTTTCGACTTCTCAACTTTATCTACCTCCTAGATAATTTGATAATTTTGATGTTCAATATCCACTATCATCATCATCATCCATCATTAGAGAAGAAAAAATGTATTGAGGGCTTACTATGTGCAAGCCACTGTGCTAAGTGTTTAATAAAGATGATTGAGAAAATCCAAGTATTGTAGAGGGACAAGTAAAGTATGTTTAAATTATTTGTTCCAAAACATGACCCAAATCTCTACACACAAACTGTGAAATGTCTGTGGAAAAAAGAAATCTCCTCCTGAATCCTCCTGAGTTTTATATGTGTCATATGTACAGCATTTTGCATCATCGTCCAAAAAAATATGTACTGAATACTTAGTATGTGTCGGTCCTAGGAAATAGTGGCTTTATAAGACACTTCCCACATAGAGCTTAAAATGTGAAAAAGCAGACAGACCTGTGATAAACAGCTGCAAGTAGAAGTACGGGATTTCTGGGGGTAGCTAACTAGGGTCCAATGAAATGCTCCTTTGATAAGTTATTAAGCTAAGAATGAGCAAGAAGTAACCGAGGTTTGATAAGGAAGAGCATCCTATGCAGAGAAAGTACAAGAATCATCTCTTTCACAACACATTTCATACAGCATCTACTTAATTTTCAAAATAATCCAGAAAGGAATTGGTATAGTCATTTTATAGATGAGAAAACTAAGACTCAGACATCGGATCACTGAATAAGATCGCAACTCTTGTCTCTCGGAATCCAAAGCATTTCCACTCCCTCCAAAAGTGCCCGCATCAGCTCCCTGTTGGACCAGTGGTTAAAAACTTTTCCTCTAAAAAGACATAGTAAATAGTTTAGGTATTGAACACTAAGAGGCAAAATCAAGGCTAAAACATAGGAATTTAAATAACAAGAAAAATAAATTTCCATATATTTTTGATATTAAAAAATAATAATAATTGAGTACGATATTTTATAATATAGGTTTACTAATGAGAAAAATGAAATTCTTTGGGGGAAAAACATTTTACTTAATTGGCATTCAAAACTAGTGATCCCTGGGGCGCCTGGGTGGCTCAGTCGGTTGAATGTCTCAGGTCATGATCTTGCTCATGGATTCAGGCCCAGCGTCAGGCTCTGTGCTGACAGCTCAGAGCCTGGAGCCTACTTCAGATTCTGTGTCTCCCTCTCTCTCTGCCCTTCCCCTGCTCATGCGCTCTCTCTCTCTCTCTCAAAATAAATAAATGCCGAAAAATAAAAAAAACAACCTAGTGTTCCCTGTAATCAAACAGATAGCAAATCTTAATCTGTGGAAATAATTCTTCACTTGTGAGATCATACCAAAAATGGTGACCAGTCAGGTTTAGCCTATGGGCTATAGAGCTTAGAACCCCTCTATTAAACCATAACCATTGAGAGCAGTACTGTCAAATAAAAATTTAATGTGAGGTATATTATATAAACTTAAATTATCTAGTAGCTACATTTAAAGAAAAAGTAAAAATAAACAGGTCAAATATATTTTAGTAATTTGTTTAACCATAATATTACCATTTAAAATTACAGTCAGTACCAAAATTATTGATAAGATATTTTGTCATATTGTTTCATACAGACGCTTCAAAATCCTGTGTGAACTTCACTCAGCGTGCCTCGGTTTGGCCGACTCACATGTCAAGTACACACAGATCTAGAAGACAGATCTGTGTTGGAGGCTAAGAATATATAACTGAAAAAGTGGACCATACAGAATCTATGTTCCACCAAAGAGTACGAGTTTTGTCTAAAAGTTGCAACTGCCACTCAGCTCCACAAAATGTCATAAGGAAGGGTGATGAAATATATTGCTAGCTGTTCCAGACTTTCTGAGGAATCAAAAATGTGAATTTAGTGTAAAAACTCCTGATTTCTATGTGTTTGTAACTAATTTTTACCAATTTTATACACGCTTTACAGGTCAAATAATTCACATTTGCATACTAAATCTGGCCATGACCCCCTTCACATTTATGCCTGGCCTATCTTTTCAGTATTCAAGCTATGATACACATCGGGGGCTCAATAAATGATAAGACTTTCAAGTGAAGGCAATAAATATTTACAAATAAAATACTTTGAGCATGTCAAAGGAATGATAATGGATGATAATAAAAATAATTATGGAAATAATCACATCCATATTTTTCAACCATCTTATCACAATTAAGTTTACTCACTGAGGTTCTTCAATAGTATTTTAAATACTAAAATTCTTTATTTAAAAGTAGGCATAACCACAATAGCCAAAAGGTGGAAGCAACCCAAATGTCCACCAACAGAAGAATGAAGAAACAAAATGTGGTCTACGCATGCAGTGGAATATGGTTTAGCCCTAGTGTAAAGCAGTTGTGCTATATGCTACACCCCAAACGCAACTTGAAAACCTGATGCCAAGTGAATTCAGCCATGCACGAAGGGACAAACAGGGTTATGATACCACTTACATGAGGTACCCGGAGTAGTTACATTCATGGAGACGGAAATAGAATGGTGGCTGCCAGAGGCTAAGGAAGAGGGGGATGGAGAGTTCATGCTTAATGGTAAGGGAGTTTCAGTTTGCAAAAGTTCTGAATGCATAGTAATGATGTTTTCACAACAATGTGAATGCATTTAATGCCACAGAATGTACGCTTAAAAGTGATTAGAGTGGGAAATTATAGGTTATCATACTTCACCACAAAAAAGTGGTGAACCATATTTTAATAAGAAAAAAATGCTCATTTTATTTTTTTAAATATCTTAAAGGAGTGCAGTAGAGCATTTCCAATTCACACGAATTAGATAAGAAAAAAGAAACATCAAATGCTGAAAAGTTAATGGTAAATGTTTCAAAGTGTCAGTTTTTCCTATCCAAATATATTTGCGCACTGACTGAAACAAGGTCAGCAATGTCTATTTGTCCAAAATGTGGTAAAACTTCTTTGGATGCCTAAAAAAGTCGTTAAGTTTGATTTGTAGTGAGCATTCTATTCACGGTAGTCCCCCTTATCTGCAGTTTCACTTTCCAAGGTTTCCGTTACCCCAGGTCACCAACTGGAAGTAGATGATCCTCCTGACGTATCCTCGGAAGGTCAATGGTGGCCTGATGCTATGTCACCGTGCCTACGGCATTCACCTCCCCTCCCCTCATCATGCAGGCGTTTTATTATCTCACATCAGCACGAGAAGCAGAAAAGGATGGGTACAGTGCAATAAGGTATTTTGAGAGATACCATATTCACATAACTTTTATTACAGTATATTATTTTCATGATTCTATTTTATTATAATTATTGTTGTTAATCTCTATTATGCCTAATTTATAAATTAAACTCTATCATAGGTATATGCATATAGGGAAAAACATAGTATATATATAGAGATCTGTATTATCTGTGGCAATTCACTAGGGGTCTTGGAAAATACCCCCTCAGACAAGAGGGGGCTACTGTGTGTGTAAATAAGAACTTCCAAAGTTGCTGAGAACATTCCAAAATAGTTGCTTTCCTGTGTATTTTATGTATTTCTTTCCAATATTCTTTTTCTTTTTTTATTTTAGAGAGAGAGAGCAAAGTATAGAGGTAGAGAGAGAGAGAGAGAGAGAGAGAGAGAGAGGAAGAATCCCAAAGAGGGTCCATGCTTAGTGCAGAGCCCAACTTGGGGCTCCATCCCAAGACCCTGGGATCATGATCTGAGCCGAAATCAAGAGTCAGATGCACAACTGACTGAGCCACCCAAGGGCCCCTCCATTTCCAGTATTATTTTCACAATTACTGGGGATTTGTACCAATAACAGTAATCCTTACCTACCTCAAAGATTAAGAAAATCAAATGAGATAACTTCAACCCAGAAAAATCACATCATAAACTACAAGGCACTGTACGAATATGTTTATCAAAGAATTAATAAACCAAAGGTCAACTTTTCCCCTTGTTCCATCCACGAAATTACATATTCTGAAAACAAATGTGAATTAATAATTTATCAAAACGGCTGCTTTCCTCCAGCACATTTACTGGCAAAATATTCTCCATTTCCTCTAATGAACATAGAGACAAAAAGTTCCGCATTGCAAATTTTAAGTACAATTTAGAGGGCAAATGTTTCCCAAAACTATTTGGGTATCTTGTCTCTGACCCAGATAGATTTGCATTTGTAGAGAATTCAGAACAGGATGCTCCTAGGTCAATACTTTTACCATTCCAGTATCAAAGATCTCCCATCTCCATTTTCCAAAGCAAGGCTCCGTGTTTGGAATTCATTTCTGGGGGGGGGTCACAGAGTCAAACACTATGACTGAGAAAGGAAGTGTTATTCACAGTGCAGGAAGTAAGTGGGAGCCCAGATTGCAAGGGCAATCAAATCTCATGCTTCAAGAAAGAAAATGATCATTTGCAAGGTCAGAAAGGAATTTCCTCTTCTCTTTTAATAGGAAATATCAGGCAGCTTGATAAATGAATTGTAGGGGAGGGGAAATTTATCTTGTTTCTAAAACACAAAGTATTCATGATACCCCTTTCACCAACAAGATCGGGGATTAGCTATGTAGATGAAATGATCCTTTGCGAAAAGTCTGTATCTCGTGTTTCCTATGATTCAACATGATACACACTTAGCTCATTTTGTGTGCCTTGGTAATAAACTCCAAACAATTCTTTAGTTGATGGTCATAGTGAAATGGTGAAATTTTATTTTCATTAATCATTAATTTCTGAGGACTTTAATGAAGCAACAATTCAGCAATTAATTTTATTGTCACTTTAGTTTCTATCAAGTCTGCACAATTTTCATAATGTAAAAACTGATTAATAGGTGATTACAACCATTATATAACACTTACCTTCACTACACTGAATAAATAAACATGAATGTTTCATAAAGTTCCAAGACTGATCACATATTTTTATTTTTTTAAGTTTTTGTTTAAATTCCAGTTAGTTAACACACAGTGTA